>JBBDGP010001257.1:5445000-5664768 GCA_037952835.1 Lithobates septentrionalis
CCTGAATCCAATCGAGAATCTGTGGAAAGAGCTGAAAACTGCTGTTCACAAACGCTCTCCATCCAACCTCACTGAGCTCGAGCTGTTTTGCAATGGAAGAATGGGCAAGAATTTCAGTCTCTCGATGTGCAAAACTGATAGAGACATACCCCAAGCGACTTGCAGCTGTAATCGCAGCAAAAGGTGGCTCTACAAAGTATTAACGCAAGGGGGCCGAATAATTTTGCACGCCCCACTTTTCATTTTTTTATTAGTTAAAAAAGTTTCAAAAATCCAAAAGATTTCGTTCCACTTCACAATTGTGTCCCACTTGTTGGTGATTCTTCACAAAAAATAAAAATTTTATATCTTTATGTTTGAAGCCTGAAATGTGGCAAAAGGTTGAAAAGTTCAAGGGGGCCGAATACTTTCGCAAGCCACTGTACATATACACATTATATTTTACTCAATTCTGTTCTATTGTTTTTCTAGTCTATTTTCTATTTCTAGTCTAATCTTTTCTATTCAAATTCATTCTATATGAAATTCGAATTTCGGGAAAATGGTTATATATATATATATATACATATATATATATATATAAAATATTTATATATAACCATCTTTTGAAATTCGAAATTCATATAGAATGAATTCAAATTCGAATAGAAAAGATTAGAATAGAAAAACAATAGAACAGAAAAGAATCTAATATATATATATTATATTTTATTCTATACTGTTCTATTGTTCACTTGGGTGGGCTGGGCTGGGCGGAGGGGCAAAACGCAGGTGCTAGCGGGTATCTGGGCTGATCCCCCTAACACTGCGTTTTTGGGAACCCTAAACTGCTGGGGAGGCTAGTATAGATCTGATCGGATCAGATATTGATTCGTTCAGATACTATAGCACTAAGGGAGGTGTGTGCTGCGTGCGTGGGTGTTAGCGGTACTGGCACTAACCTGACACTGCCTGGGGCGACGCAGACCCTATCTGATCCTAAAACTTAACTTATATCACAGCCGGGCGATCAGGGGGTTAAACCTTTATTAGGTATTAAACGGCGGGTGCCCTGACACTATAAAAAACAAACTAACTAACTAACCAGCATCACCCGTAACAGTTATACGGTGATCACTGGTGAAAGGGTTAACTAGGGGGAAATCAGGGGGTTAAAACCTTTTATTAGGTAGTATATGGGGGTCCCTGATGCTATAAAACGCTGACGGCGAACCTAAATATTTACCCCCCTAACTAGCGTCACCTGTGACACTAATACAGCGATCAGAAAAACGATCGCTTAGTGACACTGGCGATGGGGTTTTTTTTATTAGGGGGGGTTAGGGGGGTACCCTAGACCTAAAGGGGCCTAACTGCCCTACCACTTATAACTGTCACAAATGACACCAATGCAATAATCATGCAATAATCATAAAAAAAAAAAAAAAAAAACTGCTATTGGGGTCACTGTGACAGGGGGTGCAGGGGGGTGTTAATGGGGGGGGGGGGTGACTGGGGGGTGAAATGTGTGCCTAGAGTGTTCTACTGTTAGTGTAGTGTTGGTGCACTTACTTGGATGTATTCTCTCCTCGGCGCCGGAACGAAAAGACCGACGCGAGGAGAGATGACATCACTTCCTCTGCCGCTGTTTACATTACAGAGGCAGAGGAAGATTGTCATTTGTTGGGAGCGATCGCGAGGGGGTGGCCACGAACGGGTGGCCTCCCCCTCAGCACGGATCGCTTCCCTAACGATGCCGACCGCCTCGGACCCGCGGGAAGCAAATCACATACCAGGTACGTGATTTTGCCTGCCCGTGCCATTCTGCCGCAGTATATCTGCGTTAGGCGGTCGGCAAGTGGTTAATAAATGTACCTATTAATCTTCCTCAAAACACACAATCTCTTCTACAACAAATCATCCCGTTCACATGAAGTTCACAATCCTTCAGATACCTCGATGTCCAAATCACTCTATCATTCAAATCAATCTACAAAGAAAATTACCCCCCTCTATTCTCCCACATTAGTTCCTTAGATAAAAAATGGTCCTCTTACCACATCTCTTTCCTTGGTAGAATCTGCACCATTAAGAGGTCGATCATCCCCAAACGTCTATATTATTTCAGGGCCCTTCCTATCAATGTCCCCAAAACTAGAATTCAATCCCTCCAAAGAGAAATTAATACATTTATCTGGGCAAACAAAAAACCTATATGCAGCTATTCTCTTATGCACAGACCACAAATTAATGGAGGCCTAGGCCTTCCAAACCTATGGCGCTATTTTCTTGCCACTAGACTCTCACAACTATCCCAATGGTTTGCACCTATCCCCAATATCCCCTGGAAAATATTTGAGTCAATCTCAATCTCCCCACTACACCTACAAGGCATCTTTTGGTCCAATCTGTACACTTATCGTACATTAACCAAATCCAATATGATTGTTTCCCAATTCCTCCAATTATGGGTAAAGATCAAAGATCCCTTTAAATTAGCCTCAAGCATTCCACCTCTTGCCTCATCCCTAGGAGATGCTAGATTTATGCATACCTACCACAATAGCACGTTCACAATATGGATTAAAAATAACCTTACTACTTTGGGATCTTTTATCATTAAATCAGAATCCCCCCTCTTTACTACCCTTCAAACGAAATACAATTTGCCCAACTCAGAACTCACCCACTACACTCAAATCAAACAATTCTTTTCTCTACACTATTCATTACAAATCCATACCCCAAACACCTTCTTTGAACAAATATGCATACATTCCTCAAGGGACAGAGGCCTGGCAAGCAGCTATAGCCAGAATAGAAGAATCATTCAAACAAAAAATCTCCCTTGCCCCACAAATATGCCTTCTATATGCTAATGTACCAAATACACCAGTACCTTGCATCAGATTGCTACATTCATTGGTCAGTTCAATCCATTGGATGATAGCACTTAACTGGAGAACTAACAATCTTTCATGGACTCAGGTCCTGTCCAGGATGGAAATGCTTAGACTGTCAGAGAGGATCCACCACATGCTTCATGACCGTATGCATATTTTCATTAAAAAATTGAACTATTGGATCTTACCATAATTTCCCTCTGGTACAATACATCCTTGATTAATTTTCTAACAGATAACACTATCGTTACTTCTAAAATTCAAGTTGTAATTACAATCCTTATGGTTTAAATAATACTTAGAACAATATACTTCTCTACATATATCAGTAAATCTTCTACCAATAATTGTATATGATTAATATCATTCCTCTACTGTATTATCCATATACCATACTGTATGGTTTTATGAAACTTCCGTTATTGCATTGAAAATGTATGTTCAAACTTTCAAATAAAACTTTTGTAAACAAAAAAAAGAGGGGCGTTTAGGAGGCAGGAAAAAAAAAACCTTCAGGATCACATTTTTTGGAGAAAATGAGCGTTAAAAACGCAAAACACTCCTAAACCAGTTTTCTCTCTAGTCAACGTTGAGTTTCAGCTTTTTTTTTTTTTTTCCAGTAAGACCCCTTTCACACCAAGGCGTTACAAAAATGCCCTAAAATGCCTTAGCGTTATTACCGCGTTTTTACAGCGTTTTAGGAGCATTAGTGGTAAAATTAACGCAACGCTGCAGGCGGTTTAAGAGCGTTTTTCAAGCGTTATTGAAGCATGGGCGTCAAAGAACAACCCCACCTCCCTACATCACTTCCTGGTATCTCGTTGAGGTGAAAGAGGGTACAGAAAGAAGATGAAGTTCATGGAGCTGTTTTTGTTATTTGTGCTACTCTATTGGGAGCATATCCACCAACAGAGGCAGCACCATCGCTAATGGGTTCATCCCATCCTCCAAGCGCACACCTCAATTGGACAATTTGCATTGCTATACGAGGACTTAAGAGTGCACCCAGACAAGTTCAAAAATTATACTCGGATGAGCATTGCAACGTAAGTATCTATATCCTAATTCCACTCCCACATCCCTAACCCCGCTCCCACTAGTCCCAAATCCCAACCCTAATCCCGCTCCCACTAGTCCCAAATCCCTAACCCCAACCCTAATCCTGCTCCCACTAGTCTCAAATCCCTAACCCCACTTCCACTAGTCCCAAAACCAGAACCCTAACCCCAATCCCGCTCCCACTAGTCCCAAAACCAGAACCCTAACCACGCTCCCACTAGTCTCAAATCCCTAACCCTAATCCTGCTCCCACTAGTCCCAAATCCCTAACCCTAATCCCACTTCCACTAGTCCCAGAACCCTAACCCTAATCCCGCACCCACTAGTCCCAAAACCAGAAACCTAATCCCAACCCTAATCCCGCTCCCACTAGTCTCAAATCCCTAACCCTAATCCTGCTCCCACTAGTCCCAAATCCCTAACCCTAATCCCACTTCCACTAGTCTCAAAACCAGAACCCTAATCCCGCTCCCACTAGTCTCAAATCCCTAACCCCAATTTCACTTCCACTAGTCCCAAAACCAGAACCCTAACCCCGCTCCCAGTAGTCCCAAATCCCTAACCCTAATCCCACTTCCACTAGTCCCAAAACCAGAACCCTAACCCTAATCCCGCTCCCACTAGTCCCAAAACCAGAACCCTAATCCCGCTCCCACTAGTCCCAAAACCAGAACCCTAACCCTGCTCCCACTAGTCCCAAATTCCTAACCCTAATCCCACTTCCACTAGTCCCAAATCCCTAACCCTAATCCCGCTCCCACTAGTCTCAAATCCCTAACCCTAATCCTGCTCTCACTAGTCCCAAATCCCTAATCCTAATCCCACTTCCACTAGTCCCAAAACCAGAACCCTAATCCCGCTCCCACTAGTCCCAAATCCCTAACCCTAATCCCACTAGTGCCAAAACCAGAACCCTAACCCTAATCCCACTTCCACTAGTCCCAAAACCAGAACCCAAACCCCGCTCCCACTTGTCCCAAATCCCTAACCCTAATCCCACTTCCACTAGTCCCAAAACCAGAACCCTAACCCCGCTCCCACTAGTCCCAAATCCCTAACCCTAATCCCAACCCTAATCCCGCTCCCACTAGTCTCAAATCCCTAACCTTAATCCTGCTCCCACTAGTCCCAAATCCCTAACCCCACTTCCACTAGTCCCAAAACCAGAATCCTAATCCCGCTCCCACTAGTCCCAAATCCCTAACCCCACTTCCACTAGTCCCAAAACCAGAACCCTAACCCTAATCCCACTTCCACTAGTCCCAAAACCAGAACCCTAACCCCGCTCCCACTAGTCCCAAATCCCTAACCCTAATCCCACTTCCACTAGTCCCAAAACCAGAACCCTAACCCTAATCCCGCTCCCACTAGTCCCAAAACCAGAACCCCGCTCCCACTAGTCCCAAATCCCTAACCCCACTTCCACTAGTCCCAAAACCAGAACCCTAATCCCGCTCCCACTGGTCCCAAATCCCTAACCCTAATCCCACTAGTCCCAAAGCCAGAACCCTAACCCCGCTCCCTCTAGTCCCAAAACCAGAACCCTAACCCTAATCCCACTTCTACTAGTCCCAGAACCCTAACCCTAATCCCGCTCTCACTAGTCCCAAATCCCTAACCCTAATCCCACTTCCACTAGTCCCAAAACCAGAACCCTAACCCCTCTCCCACTAGTCCCAAATCCCTAATCCCAACCCTAATCCCGCTCCCACTAGTCCCTAATCCCAACCCTAATCCCGCTCCTACTAGTCCCAAATCATAAACCCAGAGTAGTGTAAACATATTACCTAATTTTTTCCCAGATTTGACTTTCTTCTTGATATGTTGTCGCCTGCCTTACTGAGACATGATACCAACTACAGAGAGGCAATACCTCCGTGTGAACGTTTGCTTATAACACTAAGGTAAGTTTATTATGGTGTATATAAGTAGACAAAGTAATATAGTATATCAAGTATTGAATAAAAACAACATAATTGCAAAAACAAATTTTTATTTTACTCAAAATATATATATTTTTTTCTATCAAACAGTAGAAAAAGGTGATAGATAACAATAAACTAGTATACAACAAAACAACTTTGAAAATTGAAATTTTTTATGTTTAACATATAATCTTTATTAACAAATCAAAACTTTATATTAATGAAAACAATAGTAATATAACAATCAAAACATATAAAATTAGAGATCATGGTATAAGGGAGGGGTGGCATGGGACTCCTCTCGAGGGGGAGGAGGATGAGTTTCCTGTGATCTATACATTGGGATGGAGCAGGGTATTGTAAATGGGAAGGGCAGGATATTGTATGGTTCTAGATTCAAAATTTGGAAACATCTCACTGTTTTGCACATGGACGTCTGGTCTGGAGGATGGACAACTTTTTTTTTATATGAATCAATGACCCTAAGTATATCGCTTCGCATTGAGCATTGCCTTTTTTTGTCAACAGAGTCTGTGTGGAATTAGACTTCTGGTAAAGGCAGCAGTTTCCCCCATATCCTTGTGATGTGCAGCCAACATCTGCTTTACCACCTCCACAAAGTCTTTACATTGATGCTTTTTGGTTTTATTTTTTTTTCTACTTTGTGCTGGCTCCGGTTTGTTATCAATTGGACTGTGTGGCTCATTATCCTCAAATGGAGAACAAATCGACAATGGAGGATCAGCCACATCCTCCTGCTGCTCGGTATCCTCCTCATCCTCCGTTTCCGATTCCACGTTGAATTCAGTCCTGAAAAGAAATATAGAAAAAAACAATCACTATATATATATATATATATATATATATATATATTTATTAAAATTAATAACCCTTCATGATGATATACTAACTCCCTCAGCTCCATCACTGGTTTTAGAAATTGAAGGTCCAAAAAATGGCAATAAACCCTAGATTGTTTGGCACCTGACCCACTTCTTGTTTGCGTTTGTTTTTTTAGCTCTCTTCTGTAGTTATCCTTCAATGTTTTCCAACGTTTTTTAAGTTGTTCAACTGAAAGATATGAAATTATATTGTATTTTTATTTACAGATATCTTGCCACAGAAAATAGCTACACATCACTACCATATGAATATCGCATAGGAATATCGACCATTAGTGAGATTGTGAAGCTAACGTGTGATGCTATATGGAATCTAAAGAAAGAATTCATGCCATTACCAAATAAAGAGAAGTGGAAGGATGTTGCCGATCGCTTCTGGAGTAAAACGAACTTTCCTAACTGCCTGGGAGCTATTGATGGAAAACACATTAGGGTTATAAAACCCTGTCACAGTGGAAGCAGATATTTTAATTACAAGAAGTATTTTTCAATCGTTCTTATGGCTGTTGTAGATGCAGACTACAAATTCCTATTTGTTGATATTGGAGCATTTGGAAGTTGTGCAGACTCAACTGTTTTCCAAAATTCTAAGTTCAGAAAGCGGCTAGTTGCAAAGAAACTAGATTTACCAGAGAACAAACCACTACCTGGGACTGAAAATCCAGAAATGTCTTTTGTGTTTGTGGCTGATGAGGCATTCGCTATTAATGAACACCTAATGAAACCATACTCACAGAGGAATATGGAGCCCCGGAAGAGAATATTCAATTACCGTCTCTGCCGTGCACGCAGGCTAGTAGAATGTGCTTTTGGAATACTTGCCAACAAATGGCAAATTTTCCAAAAACCAATGAATCTTAAAATAGAAAATTCTATTAAAGTAATAAAAGCAGCATGTGTTCTACATAATTTGGTACAGGAGAGAGATGGTGTTAATTTTGAGGACACTTTAGCACACAATTTAGAACCCGCTGATTTTGTCCATGTTCGTGGTCCAACTGTTGGATTCACAGTAAGGGATACATTGGCTGATTATTTCATGAGCCCTGCTGGTGAACTTAGTTGGCAGGGTGATATGATATAACTTTCTTTAATCCACAAATTAAAACATATTTTCTATTCTAAGATATTTGAAGATATTTACAATATGTATTTGTTGTAACACCGTTAAATAGTTTTTGATTAGCTTAGAACAATTCCTTATTCTATTTAAACACATATTTAAAAATAATAAACTTTGTGTCTCTTTTGTATTATATAGTATTTTGTGTTTATTGCATACTGTATGTTTTGTGATTATTTGTGTCATGTAATAAACCTAATACAATGTATGTTGTTTTTTCTTTTATATATGTAACAAATAACTTTTAAACATCACTACTGATTGTGATTACGTTTCTGGATTTGGGACTAGTGGGAGCGGGATTAGGGTTAGGGTTCTGGTTTTGAGACTAGTGGAAGTGGGATTAGGGTTAGGGATTTGGGACTAGTGGGAGCGGGATTAGGATTAGGGTTCTTGTTTTGGGACTAGTGGGAGTGGGATTAGGATTAGGGTTCTTGTTTTGGGACTAGTGGGAGTGGGATTAGGGTTAGGGATTTGGGACTAGTGGGAGCGGGGTTATGGTTAGGGATTTGGGACTAGTGGGAGCAGGATTAGGATTCTTGTTTTGGGACTAGTGGGTGTGGGATTAGGGTTAGGGATTTGGGACTAGTGGGTGCGGGATTAGGGCTCTGGTTTTGGGACTTGTAATTTGCTATGGCATTTCTCAATTGTTTTCAGAAAAACTATACACGGCTTGGTGGACCTTCAGATATTGAGATTGTCAGGTGGTCGTTATTCATCCTCCTCTATTTCATAAACCAGTATTATCAACTTATAAAAGGGTGCATATTGCCCTTCCAGGTTAAATGGCTAGGACTATTAGAATGTTTAGTAATGTTAGGCGACTGCCCGATGCTACTAAACGCTTTGCGGTTTTGTGTTCTATTAAAAGATTGAACTCTTCCATAATGCGTTTACAAGAAATGCACTTTTCATCAGGAAACATGCCCCAGTTGCCTTAATGGCAAATTATACATCAATTACACTCAGTTTATTCTTCATATTCTAGGGTGGTTAGTGTCATAGTGAGTCAAGGGACCCTGTTATAATCTATTAATGTTTTAATTGACAGAAAGGGTCGCTTTATTTTTTTATTACGTTCCCTTTATGGCTTCAAAGGTATTTTTGCAGGTATGTATGTTCCTCCACCATTCTCGGCTGCGATTCTAAGTACTCTGTCAAATTATATGTCACAAGTTCATGGCCTATCTAGACTTGTCTAAAAATAAGCTAGTGAGACCTGTTAATACGCTCTTGGTACCCAAAGGCCCTACTGCATTCGCAAGGCTGCTTGGGGAACTTTGCCTTTGAGATGTTTGGTGGTTACAAAATCATGACTTATGTGTGTTTTCTTGTTATTCAGCCTGCCATGGTGGGCTTTCCAGGATAGATCTGGGTCTGGGGAATGAGGCTCTCTTTCCAACACTGGCTAACTCGGATTATGAGGCTAGGACTGTCTTGAATCATTCTTTGGGTCAAACTTTCCATCCCAGAATATACTAGACCGCTATCTTGGAAACTAAATCCATTTTGGCGGTCTTTATTCCTAGACCAGGATCCGCTTGTTGAATACCTGAATGTTTTTTAATTCACATAGGGGTTTGTTTACTATAGGCAAATTCACTTCACACTGCAAGTGCACATGGAAATGCACTTGAAAGTGCAGTCGCTGTAGAACTGAATGGGACATGCAGGAAAAATAAAAAATAGCATTTTTGCTTGCACATGATTGGATGATAGAAATCAGCAGAGCTTCCCCTCCTTTTAATCTACCCTTCAGACCTACAGCGACTGCACTTCCAAGTGCACTTGTAGCACTCAGTGGATTTTCCTTTAGTAAATCAACCCCCTAATGTCGGTACAGCTGACCTATTTGTGGTGTGTGATGCCTCTAAGGCTTATATTAGGGTACAGTTTATAAAAATTATTTATTATATTAAAACCAAAATGAAGAACTGTGAAAATTTTGTATTAATGGAGGTACAAAGGCTTGAAGCTGCATAAATTGCTAATTGATCAATCAGATGACACAAAGAGGGCATGGCTAGTAGCACAATCCCTATCACAACACTTAGCATTAGAATTGTCGGGGAAAAAAACAATTCTTCCATGAAACAACAGTGCTTTGAGGAAGGGAAGAGTAGTGGACATCTATTGGCAACACTAATTAAATGCCATCAATCTTACTCTTAGATTCAGGCTATTACGGATCCCCAGGGTATACCTCACAGGTAGCAGAAAAACAAACACTGCTGCGCACAAGTGAGTTACTAGGTGGACTAGGGTTCGTAATGGATAGTGCCTCAGGCCTTGCTGTCCTCAAGGATAGGGGTATCCTAACAGTCAAAGGAGAAAAAAGAAAGGGCGCACCAACCCTGTGCATTATCCTTAGACATATTTTTATTAAAAAAGAAGTAAAAAAATACTCACAAACATGTCGGAAAAGACACGCGATACAAGTGATCTCTAGATGACAGCAATTGGTCTACTGACAAGAGACTCCTAGATGGTAAAAGGGGAGATTTTAAGGGCCACTACCTCACAGGTCTACTCCTGATGTAATCCTGGTTTTACACGCTTTCTTTATGGCTATATATTCCTCTAAAGTCTATCATGCATGCTCAGATCTTCCTGTGTTATTAGATAGGATGTTGTATCCCTGTATGTGGGGGAAACTCAGAAATCTCTACATAATGTTATGATCCTAAATTAATAATTGTTAGCGTTGTCATGATTCTTCATTAACTGGATTAAATTAATCATTATGCCGTTAGACACAATGGGGTTTATTTACTAAAGGCAAATCCACTTTGCACTACAAGGGCACTTGGAAGTGCAGTCGCTGTAGATCTGAGGGAGACACGCAAGGAAAATAAAAAACTGAATTTTTGCTTGTACATGATTGGAGTTTTGCTGTGGGCAATGTGTAGGCTGGGAGGAGATGAGACATATCTCCGACACCAGCGTTTGCTGGTAATTATCAAGGCACCATACTATCGCTATATAGACCCCGGGGCAAAATGTTATATATTTTTTATATATATATACCTTAGATTTAAAACACTTGCTTATCTATATCTAAAACTACATTTATTTTGACCTCTGCATCCTACCCTGCTTGCCTCTTCCTTTGCATTTAATTTATAAAAACAAAGCCAAAAAACACAAGTTAAAGTGGGGTTCCACCCAAAAAAAAAAAACATACCTAAAAAATTCTAAAAAAAAAACCAAAAAAACATTTGGATATTTTTTTTTTTTTACTTACCTCTAAATGCCTGTTGCTAGGTGGTCCCTCGTAATCTGCCCCTTCGTCTGCCTGGGCTGGTGACATCACTTCCCCCTGGCACAGGAAGGGCTCGGCTCTTCTCCCTCCCTCCTGTCAATCATCTGGGACCCATTGCAGGTCCCAGGTGATTGAGCGGCCAATCACGGCGCTCGGCGCCGCTCGCGCATGCGCAGTGGGTGCCAGGCTGTGAAGCCACAGCCCGGCGCCCACAGTTGAAATGCCGGCGCCGACGAGCGGAGGGGGGGGACGAGCGGGGCTTCGATCCCCCGCACCGCTGGACCCAGGGACAGGTGAGTGTCCAATTAAAAGTCAGCAGCTGCAGTATTTGTCAGCAGCTGCTGACTTTTAATTTTTTTTTTTTTTAATGGCCCCCCTGGGTGGAACTCCTCTTTAATGATAAACAATATATAGTGGCAAAATATTAAAACATGACATGTGATAAGGGAATCCTGTCATTATTTTTTTATATTACACCATTTTATCAATAGCAAGAAGATGCTATAGTCACCTATTTGGTGTTACTATAACACAATTGTTGTGTGTACTTTCTTAAACTACAATTATTAGTATTTTTGTTCTTGGTGTATTACAACTATCTTGATTATTATTTTGTAATTCAATTCAATCTCTAGATTGTTTATCACACACGATCTCGGCAATAATCACGATCCAGTCTTCCCACTGGCTATACCGTTTGGATCTGGCTTCCATCGGTATTGAGCCCCAGTTAGTGTGTATCGGGATGGGTGTACTTTGAGGTTGCGCCACGTTGTTCACTGTAAAATGACCAGGTGAGCCTACCTAATGTATATTGCTACTGCATATCTATGAATTGTAAAAAAACTTTCTTATAAATTGTATGTTACATGATTTACTAATGACATGTTTATGTCTCATGTAATACAGATGAAATCATAGATGTATATAGTGCCCTGATGAAGCCTTTTGCGAAACACGTTGGCTACTTCTGCACATCTACGTATCTAATCTGATTTCATACATCTACAATTTATGGTCTAAATTATGTATTTTGGCTGCTTCCTGTTTTTATCTTATTTTTAATACTACTTAATAAATTTATACCTTTTTAATGAATTGCTGTTTTTGATGCTCACCTCTATAACAGACATATCATCCCCAAAAAAATCCCATTATTTTGGTAAGAGCTTTGTCTCTTGCCTTCTTCATTTTTTAATCATTCCTAGGGATTGCGAGAACCTTGTCTGTTTCTGGAAATTGTCCAATTACTATAATCATATATTCTAGCATATTAATACATGTTTACTTAATATACATGATTCCTCATAATCGCATAGGAATACATGTCTGCATAGATAGGTGTTGCGGAATGTTGCATAACACGTTTCATAAACGCATGCTTGCTTTGAAAAGATGCTTGTTCCATGGCACACGTGCTGCATCAATGCGTGTGTACAGCACAAACTTTTCATATTCTGCCAAAAAGCATATTTGTATGAACTCATGCTAAAACCATGAACGCACGCTTCCATAGAGGCATATTGCTTTAACACATGCTGCATACATAAAAGCTGTATACGTATGTACTTGTTTTGTCTGGAACTATTTACCTATGTGTTTATTAGGACTGCAGAAGTTACTGAGGGCAGAAGCCTACATAGCAGAGTCCCAAGGCCTCCTTATGAAGGGGCGCCTCCGCTCGATCGAGGTGGACGACTTCTGTGGTTTTCAGGGGCTTGGCAAGAGGAGATCCTTGACGGATGGGTCATCTCTGTGGTAGCCCTAGGCTATTCCCCAAAGACCCAATGAAAAGAAGGTCTTTATTTCTGGCACTAGACCAATTGATGTCTCAGGGAATCATAGAGACCCCCTCAGAAGAGCAGGGTATGTGGTTTTGTTCAAATCTCTTCACGGTACCGAAACCGATTGGAGATGTCAGACCCTTTTTTAGATCTCAAAGATCTGAATCGCTTCCTAAACATCCTCTCTTTCTGCATGGAGTCAATCCGGTCAGTCGTATCCACCCTACGGGGAGAAGTTCTAGCATCAATAGACATCAATGATGCATATCTACATGTGCCAATTTTCCCCGCTCATCAGAAGTTTCTGCATTTTGCATTGGAACAGCGCCACTTTCAGTTTGTGGCCTTGCCCTTCGGGTTAGCCACCGCTCCCCGGGTATTTACAAAAGTTTTGGCCCCAGTACTAGCAAGACTAAGGGGCCAGGGTATAGCAGTAACGGCATACCTAGACGTCCTGCTACTGGTAGATCACTCAGTAGCACGGTTAACCCAGGGGGTGTGCAGAACGGTCCTAGGTTGGATTCTAGGTGGAACACCTAGGTTGGATTCTCAACCTGGAGAAATCATCCTTCCAACCAGTAAACAGACTGGAGTGTTTGGGCTCGGTTATAGATACAGCCCAGGAAAGAGTGTTCTTGCCCCAGGCAAAAGTCAATGCTATAAGAGAGCTGGTCCAGGTGGTCAGGGCAAGGAAGGGTCCTTCCATTCGCCTGCATGAGGTTGCTAGGGAAGATGTCGACTTCATTCAAAGCAGTTCCCTATGTCCAATTTCCTTTAAGACTGTTGTAATAGAGTATTCAAAGCTTTGGATTATTCAATGAATCTGGCCCCAAAAGTGCGCCAGAGTCTTAGTTGGTGGTCAATAACCAAGAATTTGCAGAAAGGAAAATCCTTCATTTCGGTTACCTGGAAGGTGGTAACAACTGATGCCAGCCTATGGATCTGGGGAGCAGTCCTAGAAGAGACCACTGTCCAAGGGAAATGGTCAGAGTCCGAGAAAACCTTGCCCATCAACATCCTAGAGATTCGGGCAATACGTCTGGCTCTAATAGCCTGGACGTTTCAGGTTACGGAATTGTTTCGTCAGGATACAGTCCAACAATGCCACAGCATTGGCCTATATCAATCACCAAGGGAGCACCAGAAGTCACGCAGCCCAGAGGGAGGTAAACCATATTCTGGCTTGGGCAGAGGAACGTTCCTTGCCTGTCCGCATTCTTCATCCCAGGAGTGGAGAATTGGCAGGCAGGTTTCTTGAGCCGCCAACAGTTGTTCCCTGGAGAATGGTCCCTAAATCCCGATTTTTTTTTGGCCATATGCCAGAGATGGGGTACCCTGGACGTAGATCTGTTGGCATCCAGATTCAACAGGAAGTTGGACAGCTTTGTGTCAAGAACAAGGGATCCACTCGCACTTGGGACAGATGCGTTAGTGACCCAGTGGGATCAGTTTTCACTGATTTATGCAATTCCCCCAGTTCAGCTGCTACCGCGGCATCTTCGCAGGATCAAGGAGGAAGGGAAGCCGGTAATCCTAGTAGCTCCGGCGTGGCCCAGGAGATCCTGGTAAGCAGAGATCATGAGAATGGCAGTACGGGATTCGTGGACTCTTCCATTTCGTCCAGACCTGCTGTCGCAAGGGCCGGTATTCCATCCTACCTTACAGTCATTAAATTTGACGGTGTGGCTGTTGAAACCCACATCCTAAGGTATCGAGGGCTTTCAGGTTCAGTGATTACCACCCTGGGCCTATGTCTCCTGGTGTGAAACCAAGGGTTGGCACCCTCGAAAGTATGTCATAGATAGAATCTTGCCTTTCTACAGTTGGGAGTAGAAATTAAGCTGGCCTTGAGTAAGAACAAGGGTCAGATCTCGGCCTTGGCAGTATTTTTACAAAGCCGCTTGCTTCGCATTCTTTGGTCCGGGCCTTTATACAAGGGGTAACTCGGATAAGTCCGCCAGTCAGGTCACCCTTGTGCCCATGGGATCTAAATCTAGTTCTGTCGGTTTTGCAAGGACAGCCCTTTGAGCCAATACACAATATTCCTTTGCTTCTTTTGACAAGGAAATTTGTGTTCTTAGTTGCGGAAACCTCCGCAAGAAGAGTGTCAGAATTGGCTGCTTTTTCCTGTAAAGAGCCATACCTAATTATTAAAGACAAGGTGGTGTTGCGTCCTCACCCAACCTTTTTGCCTAAGGTAGTGTCAGATTTTCTTCTGAACCAGGATGTTTCCCTGCCTTCCTTTTTTTTCCAGAACCTCGTTCTGGAGAAGAAAGGTTGTTGCATTCTCTTGATGTAGTGAGAGCAGTCAAGGCCTATCTGAAGGTGACAGCTCAGATACGGAAAACTGATGTTTTGTTTGTTCTGCCAGACAGCCCCAGAAAGGGCCAGGCAGCATCGAAATCAACTATTGCGAAGTGGATTCGTCAGGTGTTTTGTCAGGCTTTTAGTCTGAAGAGAAGGCTTCCGCCTTTTCATGTTAAAGCGCACTCTACCAGGGCAGTCAGTGCTTCATGGGCAGTGCATCACCAGGCCTCTATGGCTCAGATTTGCAAGGCCGCTACTTGGTCGTCAGTGCATACGTTCACAAAATTCTATCAGATGAATCTAAGATGGCAGGAGGTTGCCGCCTTTGGGCTCAGTGTGTTGTGGGCAGCAGTATAGATCCTCACGCCTAGCGGCGGCCGTTTTCCTTGGTGTCTCCCTCCCCGCAGATGGCATTGCTTTGGGACATCCCACATAGTTATGACTATGGTGCTTTGTGTCCTGTGATGTACGATAAAGAAAATAGGATTTTTATAACAGCTTACCTGTAAAATCCTTTTCTTGGAGTACATCACGGGACACAGAGGTCCCGACCCGCTTTTTGGGATATATATATATATATATATATATATATATATTGCTTTGCTACAAGAAATGAGGTACTCCCTGGGTGGGAGGGGTTATATAGGGAGGGGAACTTCCTGTCTTTTGAGTGTACCAGTGTCCATTCACCTATAGCTGGCTTATAACCCACATAGTTATGACTATGGTGCTCTGTGTCCCGTGATGTACTCCAAGAAAAGGATTTTACAGGTAAGCTGTTATAAAAATCCTATTTTGTCTATTTAACAAATTAAAATCAAAGAGATAACATCGATAATAAAGAATCAATTTATTTTAACATGTCAAAAAATATTAGAAAATAACATTTAAAATGACAAAAAAGTAATGTTCACGAAAAGGCCATGTCAAAGGCATCGTAGTCATTGGTATAATAAAATCCTACATATGACCGATCTGGATCTGGAAATGCGTTGCGTACAGCATTCAATGCACAAGCTGGGATAACTCTTCGATTCCCTTTTCCCAAGTATCCATAAATCCAGGAAATGAAACATCGATATGCTGTTTTACATAAACGTCTAAAATATATATATATATATATATATATATATATATATATATATATATATATATATATATATATATAATTAGTGTCACTGTAATGATTCTACTTAAAATATATATTTTTTAAATTTGTAATAAAAATAGGATTTTTTTTTATAACCGCTTACCTGTAAAATCCTTTTCTTGGAGTACATCATAGGACACAGAGCCTCAAGTAATTACTTATTGGGTTATAGCCTACCTTCAGGTGTTGACACTGGCAATCAATAAAGGAAGTTAACTCCCCTATATAACTCCTCCTCCTTTCAGGAGTCCTCAGTTTTTGTAGCCAAGCAATATAGTTATACTCCATAAGACAGAAGGGAGGGACCTCTGTGTCCTATGATGTAATCCAAGAAAAGGATTTTACAGGTATGCTGTTATAAAAAATCCTATTTTCTTTATCGTACATCATAGGACACAGAGCCTCAAATAATTACTTATTGGGATGTCCCAAAGCAATACCACTTGAGGGGAGGGAGACACAGCCCATAAGGCACCCGCAGACCTGAGGATTTACACTGCTGCCTGCGGAATACAGCACCCAAAGGCGACATCCTCATTCTTTCTTACATCTTACATCTGTCTTCATTCCGATGAAGGTCTGAGATTACTTTTGGCAAAAAGCCTGGACGAGGGCGTAACACCGCTCTGTCCTTGTAAATATTCAAATATGGCTCCTTACAAGAAAGAGCAGCCAAATCTGATACCCTCCTAGCTGAGGATAGCAATAAAAATATCAGATTCCTAGTCAGGAGAACCAGTGGAATATGCTGTAAAGGTTAAAAATGGCTGTTTGTAATACTGACAAACTAAATTCAAGCCCCAAGGGCTTTAAAGGGTGATTAAACTGGCGGATTAATCCGCATCACTCCCTGCAAGAAAAAACCCCGGACTAGAGCATGCGTAGCAAGCATATACAACCGATAAGGCTGAGACCTGGCCCTTAATAATACTTAAAGCGGAGCGCCGCCGAAAAATTTTTTTTTAAAAGTCAGCAGCTACAAATACTGCAGCTGCTGACTTTTAAAACATGGACACTTACCTGTCCAGGGCGCCCGCGATGTCGGCACCCGAGGCCGAACCGTCTCTCCGTCCTCGGGTGCTGCCGCCTCCATCTTCGGTAAGGGAATCAGGAAGTGAAGCCGTGCGGCTTCACTTCCCCGTTCCCTATTGCGCATGCGCGAGTCGCGCAGCGCAATACGGATGGTCCCTGCTGCCTCTGGGACCCGTGTGTTTCCCAGCAGGCAGCGGGGAGGCAGCAGGAAGTGGCGTAAATAACCGCAGATTCTGCGGCTATCTATGCCGGAAGTGAGTACAGATACCTGTAATATACAGGTATCTGTACTCCCCTCCCCCCTGAAAGGTGCCAACTGTGTCACCGGAGGGGGGGAGGAATCTGATGAGTGGAAGTTCCACTTTTGGGTGGAACTCCACTTTAAGGCCAACTTCATCCCTACGTCCAATATTAGAAAGGCAAGAGTTCTGCCTATAATATATCTCTGAGGGTGCCAACTCTTGGTTTTAAACCAGGAAACATAAGTTTTCAAAACTCTATACTATAGCTCTGGAAGCTGGCTTCCTTGCGCTGAATAAAGTCGAGATAACCGACCTGGAAAATCCACGTTTCCGAATGTGGGTTTCACTAGCCAAGCCGTTAACATAAGCGTTCGTAAAGCAGGATGGAATATCTCCGTGAGAGCAGTTTGGCTCTTGTAACCTCTCCTGGGAGAGACCAAGGACCCTCCACTGCCATTTTTATGGCTCCTGCATACCATCTTCTGGGCCCTGCTGGAGCTACCAGAATTACCGGCTTTTTTTTTTCTTCCAGTTTGAACCTGCAAGGAAGTCAAGGTAGCAACTGAATCGGTGGAATGCATAGATCAGTGAAAACTGATCCCACAGGGTTACCGGCGCATATGTTTTGTATGCGAGTGGATCCCTTGTCCTGGATACGAAGTTGTTTAACTTCATGTTGAATCTGGAGGCTAGAAGATCTATGTCCGGAGTCCCCCATCCTTGGCAAACAGCCCAAACACTTCGGGTGAAGAGACCATTTCTCTGGGAATAACTGCTGGCGACTTAGATAGTCCGCCAGCCAATTTTCTACTCCCAGAATGAAAACTGCCCATAGGGATGAGACATTCCTACTGCCCAAGTAAGGATATGGTTCACCTCTCTCTGAACTGAGAGATTCTAGGTGCCCCCTTGGTGATTGATATATGCCACAGTTGTGGCATTGTCGGATTGAATCCGGACAGAACAATTCTCTAACCTGGAGGTCCAGGTTTCCAGAGCCAGCTGCACTGCCCGAATCTCTAGGATATTGATGGCAGGGCTCTTTGAGTTTGATCACTGTCTCTGGACAGTTGTCTTTCTAGTACCGCTTCCCAGTCTGAGAGGCTGGCATCTGACGTTACTACTTTCCAGATTATTGGACCGAAGGATTTCCCTTTCAGTAAATTCTCGCCTCGTAACCACCAACTGAGGTTTTAAGACCTTCTTGGGGTCAGCCTGCATAGATGAGCCCAAAGCTTGGATCGTCTTGTTCCAGGCCGAGAGGATTCTGTTTTGCAACAGTCTTGAACGGAACTGGGCATAAGGGACTGCTTCGATTGAAGCTACCATCTTCCTAGCCTCATGCAAAGGTGAATTGAAGGATTTGTTTTGACCTGACCATCCGTACCAGCTCTTGTATGGAGCTGATCTTTGCTGGAGACAGGACACCCCTTTCAGGACTGTATCTATGACCAGACCTAAGTAATTCAGCCTTCTTACTGGTTTTAAGGAAGACTTCTCTAGGTTGAGCATCCAGCCGAGATTTTCCAGGTTACTGGTTGAAATGCGAAAGCTTTGCTTTAAGCGGGTCACTGACTGGACTATAATAAAAGATCGTCTAGGTACGCCAACACTTATGCCCTGTGCCCTTAACCTGGCTAGGAGGTGGGGCCAGTATTTGTGAATACCTGTGGTGTTGTGGCTAGCCTGGAGGGAAAGCCGCAAACTGAAAGTGCTGTTCTACTTTGAATCGCAGAAACCTTTGGTGAGCAGGAAATATAGGAACATGCAGGTATGCATCCCTGATGTCGATGGATGCCAAAAGTTCTTCCTCCAGTAGGATGGAGACCACTGACCTGATCGAGTCCATGCGAAAGGAGCGAATTCTCAGGAATCGATTCAGATTTTTTAGATCCAGAATGGGAACATTTGATCTTATCACATGAGATGGTGGAAACTCCTGATACTCTAGGTTGTATCCTAGAGTCACTGTGGGGAGAGAGCCCATCTGTCCCAAGTTTCCATTAGTCAGACCTCCGCGCAATGCAGAAGCCTTCCTCCCATTTTCTTGAGGGGTGATGCCTCTTCATGTTCTGCTTTGCAGTTTTGCGGCTCCAGGTCTTCCATGAGTCTGAGTCTGACTATGAGATTTTCCTCTGGAATTTGACGGTGGAAGCCATCGCCACTGCCTGAATATTTCCTCCATAGGATAGAGAACTGAGAAAACTCTTTGGAGGGAGAAAATGCTTATCTGGATGGATGCCTTCGGGAAATAAGCTTCTCTAGTAATGTGTGGACTGGAAACGCATGCCCTGGTTGTGGAGGTTTTAAAGAACCCAGAGAAGGATCCAGGCTTTCAGCTGACTCTGTTAGGGGTGGCATGAAAGTGGAGCGCACCAAGTCCACAAGGATTTGGACCCTAGATTGTAAAGCAGGAACATCTGCTGTTTCCTCTGCAGAGGAATAATCGGTTTCCCGATGGTTTGAAGATAATACCTCATCCTGTCCCCACTGTTCCCCTGTTAAGGGTCTGGAGTGGGAGAGATGGATCTAGCACACTTCCTATCCCCTTCAATGGAGGATGTGATTAAAGCGGCTAAAACTTCCTCTAAGCCTTGCACGACAGAGGAAAATACAATCTCAGTCCCATATACAGGGGCTGAAGTGTGACAAGCAGTAGCACCACCAGCCGCTTCTAATGGCTCACCCTGGCTTGCCATGCCAGGTATTCCCAGAGAGGATGACAATGTGGAGGCATGACTGGAGTTCCTGGTGCCTGGGGGTGGTTAGTACTCTAGTAGTAAGCCTTGAAGCCATAGTGCAAAGCACAAAAGCAAAGGCCCTCTAAGTTTGTTCTATTTATTTGAACAATAGTAGTAAAAAAAACAATGGCAGCAAAGAATGACAATAAGTTTTTTTTTTCCAGTACTGTATATGCCTGTGTAAACCTCTCACCTGCAACAGCATGTCTGTGTGTCAGCCTTGCTTTTGCTGCTCTGACAGACACCGTCTGTTACAGAGTATCAGCTCTAAAAGCCATTACGTTTTTTCAGGTTTGAGCCTGATTACTGTGCGCCGTGTGTTGTAAGGACACCAAGTCCGCACACGGCGCCCTGCCCCTTCCTTGCCCTCCTTTCTCTGACGTCAGCTTCGCGCGCACGTGCACGACGGCTTGCATCGCACATAGCAGAGAAGGAGAGGAGACTGCAGTCATGCTGCGATGTCTCATATTACCGGCAAGTAATGTTCTGTGTATAGCAACAACATAGATGGGCGGGCAGGCAGCGGGGGGAGGGGGGGTGTAAGGTTTATCTTCCGCCAATCCTTTTCCCATTAGGGGGAAAGAAACCTCCTCTCCACTTGCTGAGACACGCGCTGTTTTAAGCATTTTTAAACAGGTATTTAACCTTTTTTTTTTTTTTTTAAACTCCCTCTAGAGGAGTACATAAGTACAAAAAATATGACATGTTAGAAATGTTCATTTACAGGTTGAGACAGTTACAGAGCAGTCTCTAAAAAAAAAAAATGTTTGGGGTACTGGAACTTTGCTTTTTTATCAGTAATATTTTAAACACAAGTACCATTACTGCGGGGAAAACATATACATTTTATTCTGCTGCTTGTTCTATTGCAACATAAAAATTACATTTTTGGTACAAAGTAATTACATTATTTACAAGAATTTAGGTTATTTACATATATATTTAATTTTTCTCTTAATGCATCAGTAATTTACAATAAAGTGCTTACTGATTTAAAATAAAATAGATATACCTTAAACCACATATTTTTTAACAGTAAAGCCTTAAAGATAGCAATGTATATGTGTGCTGTATAATATAACACATAATTTAAAATAGAAACATGGAACAGGAGACAAAAATTGTTAAATAGTGCTTAAACAGGGTGATCAAAATGAAATGAAATGAATGGGTTAAGTAGTAAAATAAGGGAATTTCCTGGTTAATTAAAAGTTAATTCTCTGTGCACACAAACATTCTTTTGTTAGGCCTCATGTACACTGCTGCTGGTAAACGGACGTTTCGGAGCAGTTGGGCATTTTTTTCATCTGCTCCTGAACTCTCCTCTATGTTATCTTATCAGTACATGTAAACAGGGTCGTTTATAGTCGTTTCTAGGCAGTTGCGTTTAGAGGCTTTTTGTGGAACCCAAAAAATGCATTCAGAAGCCGTGTTTAGAGGCATTTCAAACGCCAAACGCGGCTAAACACGGTAACTCGCGTTTAGCCACGTTTTGTTTACAGATGTTTTTCATTTTTGGCTATTTTGAAAAAAACACGGCATGTAAATGCGGCAAAACGGACGTTTTAAATGTGGGTTACTATCTGTCAAGTTAAATCATTCAGGAGAGGTTGTAAAAACGTCCCGTGTACATGATGCCTAAGCTGCAGCTTTCTCACTCACAGATACTGTCTGTCAGGGAATAAGGAGGAGACAAGACAGCTAGTGTGTTACTTTTGTTATTGTTTACAATGAACGATCAGTGTAATTGGTTGTCACAGTGATCAATCAATGAGGAAGACTTCGGAATGGCTCCCAATCGAAGGATTGAGAGCTCATCTTTTTACAGACACTCGGTCTCACGGTGCACGGGAGGGAGCAAGGGAGATAAACTGCAGGTAGTCTGCTGGACATACAGGAGAGGCCCTGTGTACAGAGGAGGGGGTTTTATGGACGTTTGTAACACGTCAAAAGGTAGGCAACTGGTTAAGAAGTGGAGTCGCAGCACCACATTCTGCACCTGGCCATCCTTATGCTGCTGGTTTGGTCTTCCTACGAAGGACAATGGAGTCCAGACTGTAATTATTTTTTATTTAATATTATTTATTTAATAATGTATTGAATAATCTTTGGTATACCTGTGAGCATTGTTCTATTTTCTCTATAGGACCACAGGCAGCATGAACCCCCGAGCCAATGTCCAATGATGAAGAAGTCGATGAGGGGAAAGCTTCGATTCCATCCACCTCGGAGACTACACAGACAACTCCACTGACCATCCATGTCAAGTGTCAGATGCAAGCTCCTCAGGTATGTGTATATCTATCAGTAATCCTTTTTTTTAAATGTTTTTAAACCTCGTCTGTAACAAAAGTGGTTTCTCTATAGGCTTCTGGATCACATGAGCTAGTAGGAGGTAGTAGTCAGGGCAGCGGCCATAAAAGGCCAGCTCCAGAGACTAGAGCTATATTTGGGGTTTATAATCGACTCATGGAAATCCTGGGGGAAGTGCGCCAACAGAGCAGATCACTATTGGAGCAGGATCCATTTGCTGATCCCAGGGATGGGAGGACCGTGTTCTGCCGCCATCTCTGGCACCAACAAAAAAACTGAGGGAAGAAAATGAGATGGCAATGAGATTTCTGCATTTGTTGCAGCGTGTCAGGCAGCAGAAAAAAGGTGGGCTTCCCTTATTACACCTGCTCCACAATTTTCATCTATGCCCTGTTCCCCATCTTCATATCAACTTGCTTCAGCATCTCAATACCCCACTCCTCCTTTCCACAACTATGCATTTCCCGACTTCTCCAGAAACATCCCCCATCCCCCTCAAACTGTTCTAGTGCCCAGCCCTCCCAACCTTACTCGGTGTACCAGGACCTCTGAGCTTACAGGACGCTGGTTTCATTTGTTTGGCAATTTGTATTTTACAAAGTTCGGAGCATGTTACCAAACAAAAAAAAAAATTGCCCTATGTTTACAGATAATTTTTTATGGCCAGTTTTAGAAGTTATTTTCTGTAGTTCTTTCTCTTGACCTAGTTTCTTTGGTCATTGTTTGATATTTATTTTTAGTGAGTTATTTGTTTATGTCTAGTTCTGCAGACACGTTAGTAATTTAATAAAATACAATTTTTATTTTAATAATTAAAATAAATATGGTTTGTTATATCCATATATCTTGTTGTCTTCTATTTATTTGATGTATTGGTCAGCTGCATTCTTGAAACGGATTTCTCCAGTACAGTAATTACCGTATTTATCAGCGTATAACACGCCCCTTTATTTTAGGAGGGAAGTTTCAGGAAAAAAACTACAATTTTAAATAAAGAACTTTGAAGCAAAATAAGGGTTGGTGCCCATCAATGCAGCCTTTACCATTGCCCATTTGCAGCCTGATCAATGCCCATCTGCAGCCTCATCATTGCCATCAATGCAGCCTGATCAATGCCCATCTGCAGCCTCACCTCAGATTACTGCTGCTTCTGAGGGGACAGGAAGGGGGGCGGGACGAGCGCCGTCAGATTACATACAGTGAGAATCTCCTGTTTACTTGGCGGCCTCTTTAATACAAAGTCCCGCTTCCTCGACCGGCTTCTATGATAGACAGAACACTGGTCCAATGCCGGCCCCGGGACTTCCTATTACTGAATCCACTGAGTAAACAGGAGATTCTCGCTATATGTAATCTGACGGCGCTCCCCCCCCCCCCCCATTTCCCTCCTAGGCAGCCCAAATTGCAGTATCGGCATATAACACGCACATACTATTTGCACCCTGATTTTCAGGGTGAAAAAGTGCGTGTTATACGCCAATAAATACAGTATATTAAGGCACAGTTCAGGCCTTTGTAACGCATAGGTTTGTGCGTTACAAAGGACTGAAGTGTGACTTCCAAACTACTGAACTTTAAACACAGAGATAACAATAGAGAAATAAAAGAACATCATTTTTTATTTTTAGTTTTTTTGATAAACTTTATTAAAATGTGATTACAAAACCAAAAAACGCGAACACACTGAAGAAAATTTTTAGGTAAACGGATAATAAAAAAACTGAACTACACATGATCGTCCTGACACACGACTCTGGGGAAACAAAATATTCAGCAAATTGATATTGAATGTTCATGACCTGCGCAGCAGAACGTAAGTCCATAAACTGAACTTCCCGAGATGGATTTCTGGTCACAGGTTCACAGTAAAAAATTATGTAGAACTAGGCAGTGCATACACTAAATGTGCACTCCATAACTTGTCAAGCACGGCTCAGTTGATAATTAAGTTAGCCGCAACTCCGAAAGCCTCATCTGCTATGATGATTAGCAGTAGACTCAGCTCTGTTGTGCCTGGAAGAGGCCTTCTTGGGGCAATGCAGACGTCCTTGATGTAGTCAAAGAACAAAAGCTGACTCTAAGAATAGTCTTGCATCCCTGTGAATTCCATAACCTCCTACGTCAATGGCTATGAATTCAAGGTGGGCATCCACCAATCCCAATATTACAATGGAAAAATATTGTTTATAATTGTAATACAAGGATCCTGAATTGGGAGGCATTTTCATTTCACCCTTACGTGTTTGGAAATTGAGTCTTCTCCCAAAAATCAGCTGCTATATCTTCTCTCATATTTTCGGTGGGATCAGGCATCACAACGGAGCGCAATTCCTTCCACAATGCCAAGAAGGTTTCCCTGATCACTTTGGACACTGTGCTTACACCAAATAGAAAGCAGTGGTGGAGAGACACAAAACTGTCCTGTTGCCAAAAACCTGAAAATAGAAAAATGTTACCTTTTTAAAAAAAAAAAAAAAAAAAAATAAGAACTAAAATATTTTTTTTAGAATAATTTAAAATATTTACACATGTTAAATCAATGTTTATGTATATAAAATTGAATACTAAAAAAATATATACGGTATATACAGTAATTTAAAAAAAAAAACAAGAAAAATGTAATTATTGAAAGAACGTTTTTAAAAAAAAAAAATGCATATTAAAAAAAAAATACATTTCTCTCTTATATTTATTTATATAAACGTTCCTCAGCTGACACACTGGTCCACAGCTGTGTGTCCGTGTGGGTAATCCTGTGTCGTTTGAGTTCAAGAAGTTATTCAAAGGTGGCAATGCACATACGCGTAAAGTTGTAAAATTTGTCAGGATTTTGCCACAGTTCCCCATACAAATTGCAAAAGCATCCAATAGAAAACCTCTGAGACATCAAGGGATGCGTCCATTATCTCCATCTGGATCTCCTGTATTCCAATTGTCTCTGCCTTAATACCCTTCTCAGCAAAATCAGGACTATTTCCTCAAATTTATAATTCATGATTAAAATTGCAGAGTAGAAAGGCATGGCTGCCTGATCTCTCAGGATTCAGTCTCTGCTCACAATCCCTTATGTTCTCTTTGTCCAAAATGGCACCCAGTAAACAATAAAAAGGTTGTGAAATGCATTCTGGTTATTTGGGAGTTAACTTTTGCAGAGGGGAGTGTTTTACTTCAAAAAATGCCTGCAAACTCAAACATGCCTAAACTTTGTACAAAATGCTCTCAATTAGCATTTTTTATGCCATGTTTTTTTCAGCTCCTAGTGTCCATGGAGCCTTAGTATCAAACAAGACAGTAATAACTCAGAGAAGTAGTTACAACTCTGATAGTTGGCAACCAAGCACAAAAGAAATATGCAATACAAATATATCACAATGTAACCAACCTACATGACCATGGGCACTGGCATAAAAGAGCAAAAAGAATGACTTTCTATATGTCAATCTACTTCCTTAAAATCCTGAGACCATGCGCCCAAAATATAACCACACATTGCAATAAACAATATGCAAAGAATGCACTTTAAACTTTTTAGTAAGAGTTTCCCCTTAATGTGTGCTAATATTGGGCACTGAGTCCTTTGATCTATGGGAGGAAGAAGTAATTTGGGAAATTTGAATGGATCCGAATTACCAAATTACAATACTAACGAATTTAAATGAATCCGAAATAATGATGATTTGAAAAAAAAACGCAGCCGAAATTCGAATCGAATTAGAAAACAAAACCAATTAGAATCGAATTCGAAAAAATATAAATCGATAATAAAACAATAGAATAAAAATAAAAGAATAGTATAGAATAGAATTTATAGAATGTAATAAAATAAAATAGAATATGACCGTCTTCCGAAATTCAAATTTCAAATAGTATAAATTCAAATTCGAGAATAGATTGGAAAATAATTCAAAACAATGGAAACTAAAATAACATATAGTATATTTTATTCTGTTCTATTGTTTTTCTAGTCTATTCGAATTCGAAATCATTCTATACTAAATTTGAATTTTGGAAGATGGCTATATACCGTATTTATCGGCGTATAGCACGCACTTTTTTCCCCTTAAAATCGGGGGAAAGTCGTGGGTGCGTGTTATACGCCGATCCCCGCTATCGCTATGTGAATTTCGGCGATCGCCGCCGACATTCACATAGCGAGTAGTTTGAAATATGGCGCCGCGGAGTTCGGAAGGACTCGGCGATGCTATACGAGCGCCGCCGAAATCACAGAGCCGAGTTACACATAGTCGAGTGTATTCGGCTCTTTCCGGCGCCGCTCACAGTCACGCCCAGTCCCGCCATTGGACCTGTGTTATGTCCATCATAGGGCGGGACTGGGCGGGACTGTGAGCGGCGCCGGAAAGAGCCGAGAACCCTCGGCTATGTGTATCTCGGCGGCGTTCGTTCACTTCCGCCGGCCCCGAGTCCCTCCGAACTCCGCGGCGCCATATTTAAAAGTACTAGCATGTGTATGGCGGCGGCGGGGACAAGGCTGCTCTGTGGACAAGGCTGCTCTGTGGACAAGGCTGCATTGGGGACAAGGCTGCACTGGGGACAAGGCTGCACTGGGGACAAGGCTGCACTGGGGACAAGGCTGCACTGGGGACAAGGCTGCACTGGGGACAAGGCTGCACTGGGGACAAGGCTGCTCTGTGGACAAGGCTGCACTGGGGCAAAGCTGCACTGACAAGGCTGCACTGACACTGAAAAGGCTGCAATAACACTAACAAGGCTGCAGATGAACACTGATGAGGCTGCATTGATGGGCATTTTAATGTAAGTTTCTTTTCCTTAAACTTCCCTCCTAAAAGTTTTTTTCCTTAAAATTCTCTCCTAAACTTGGGGTGCGTGTTATACGCCGGCGCGTGTTATACGCCGATAAATACGGTATATTTTATTCTGTTCTATTATATTCTCTTATTTTAATTCTATTCTTTTCTATTCAAATTCATTCTATACTAAATTCAAATTTCGGAAGATGGATATATATATATATATATATATATATATATATATATATATATATATATATATATATATATATATATCCATTTTTTTTATTATTTTCTATTCGAATATGAATTAATTCTATACGAAATTCGAATTTCATATAGAATGGATTAGAATAGAATATAAAATAATAGCATAGAAAAACAATAGAACAGATCAGAAAAACAAATTGTATGTACAGTGGGGACGGTAAGTCTTCAGATCCCCTTAAATTTTTCACTCTTTGTTATATTGCAGCCATTTGCTAAAATCATTTAAGTTCATTTTTTTCCTCATTAATGTACAGACAACACCCCATATTGACAGAAAAACATAGAATTGTTGACATTTTTGCAGATTTATTAAAAAAGAAAAACTGAAATATCACATGGTCCTAAGTATTCAGACCCTTTGCTTAGTATTTAGGAGAAGGACCTTTTTGATCTAATACAGCCATGAATCTTTTTGGGAAAGATGCAACAAGTTTTTCACACCTGGATTTGGGGTTCCTCTGCCATTCCTCCTTGCACATCCTCTCCAGTTCTCTCAGGTTAGATGGTAAACGTTGGTGGACAGCCATTTTTAGGTCTCTCCAGAGATGCTCAATTGGGTTTAAGTCAGGGCTCTGGCTGGGCCATTCAAAAACCATCACGGAGTTGTTGTGAAGCCATTCCTTCATTATTTTAGCTGTGTGCTTAGGGTCATTGTCTTGTTGGAAGGTAAACCTTCGGCCCAGTCTGAGTTCCTGAGCACTCTGGAGAAGGTTTTCGTTCAGGATATCCCTGTACTTGGCCGCATTCATCTTTCCCTCAATTGCAACCAGTGGTCCTGTCCCTGCAGCTGAAAAACACCCCCACAGCATGATGCTGCTACCACCATGCTTCACTGTTGGGACTGTATTGGACAGGTGATGAGCAGTGCCTGGTTTTCTCCACACATACCGCTTAGAATTAAAGCCAAAACGTTCTATGTTGGTCTCATCAGACCAGAGAATCTTATTTCTCACCATCTTGGAGTCCTTCAGGTGTTTTTTTTTAGCAAACTCCATGCGGGCTTTCATGTGTCTTGCACTGAGGAGAGGCTTTCATCGGGCCACTCTGCCATAAAGCCCCGACTGGTGGAAGGCTGCAGTGATGGTTGACTTTCTACAACTTTCTCCCATCTCCCGACTGCATCTCTGGGGCTCAGCCACAGTGATCTTTGGGTTCTTCTTTACCTCTCTCACCAAGGCTCTTCAACCCCGATAGCTCAGTTTGGCCGGACGGCCAGCTCTAGGAAGGGTTCTGGTTGTCCCAAATGTCTTCCATTTAAGGATTATGGAGGCCACTGTGCTCTTAGAAACCTTAAGTGCAGCAGATATTTTTTGTAACCTTGGCCAGATCTGTGCCTTGCCACAATTCTGTCTCTGAGCTCTTCAGGCAGTTCCTTTGACCTCATGATTCTCATTTGCTCTGACATGCACTGTGAGCTGTAAGGTCTTATATAGACAGGTGTGTGGCTTTCCTAATCAAATCCAATCAGTATAATCAAACAAAGCTGGACTCAAATGAAGCTGTAGAACCATCTCAAGGATGATCAGAAGAAATGGACAGCACTTGAGCTAAATATATGAGTGTCACAGCAAAGGGTCTGAATACTTAGGACCATGTGATATTTCAGTTTTTCTTTTTTAATAAACCTGCAAAAATGTCAACAAATCTGTGTTTTTCTGTCAATATGGGGTGCTGTGTGTACATTAATGAGATATATATATATATATATATATATATATATATATATATATATATATATATATATATATATATATATATATTATTTTTTCTGATCTGTTCAATTGGCTACAGCAGAATAAAGTGAAGTTCCTGGAGTGGCCATCTCAGTCTTCTGAACTCAATATCATTGAGCCACTCTGGGGCTCAAGGCTTTTTTCCAAGAGGAATGGGCAGCTTTACCATCTGAGAAGATAAAGGGGATGTTAAAGGGGCAATACACAGTATTAAGAACTGGGGGTATGTAAACTTTTGATCAGGGTCATTTGGGTAGTTTCTGTTGCCATTACGATTTAAAAAGAGTAAACACAAGTTTTTGTGTTATTAAAGTGGGGTTCCACCCAAAAAAACAAAAATACATAAAAAATTCTAAAAAAAAGCCCCAAAAAACATTTGGATATTTGTTTTTTCACTTACCTCTAAATGCCTGTTGCTAGGTGGTCCCTCGTAGTCTGCCCCTTCCTTTGCCTGGGCTGGTGACATCACTTCCCCCTCGGCACAGGAAGGGCTCCGCTCTGCTCCCTCCCTCCTGTCAATCATCTTGGACCCATTACAGGTCCCAGATGATTGAGCGGCCAATCACGGCACGCGGCGCCGCTCGCGCATGCGCAGTGGGTGCCAGGCTGTGAAGCCACAGCTCGGCGCCCACAGTTGAAATGCTGGCGCCGACGAGCGGAGGGGGGGGGCGAGCGGGGCTTCGATCCCCCGCATCGCTGGACCCAGGGACAGGTAAGTGTCCAATTAAAAAAGTCAGCAGCTGCAGTATTTGTAGCTGCTGACTTTTAATTTTTTTTTTTTTGACGGCCCCCCTGGGTGGAACTCCTCTTTAATCTCTGAAAAATGGCAAGAAATCATAAATTCTGCAAGGGTATGTAAACTTATGAGCACAACTGTGTGTGTGTATATATTATATATATATATATATATATATATAGAAAAAGAGTCCAAGAGGTTGTTGCACTTAAAAATTTCTTTGCTTTATTTCTCAAATTGTTCAGTAGGGATTTACAAAGCAAGTATAATCCAAAAACACAGGCACGAAATGCCTACACAGTTTCAGACACAGGTAGATTCAGATATGGATGGATGGATGGATTACGTCTCGGGCTAGTCAGCTTACGCCCTTCCTAAGATCCATTGAAGCAGATGTGCTTCAATGGATCTTAGGAAGGGCGTAAGCTGACTAGCCCGAGACGTAATCCATCCATCCATCCATCCATATCTGAATCTACCTGTGTCTGAAACTGTGTAGGCATTTCGTGCCTGTGTTTTTGGATTATACTTGCTTTGTAAATCCCTACTGAACAATTTGAGAAATAAAGCAAAGAAATTTTTAAGTGCAGCAACCTCTTGGACTCTTTTTCTATATACAAGGTCGGTGGGAAGACCTGATTGCTGGCACTAAATCGTAAGCAGAGTGCGGTTCTCCTCCACAAGTGAATATATATATATATATATATATATATATATATATATATATATATATATATATATATATATATATATATATAAATAAAACCATACTCCGAAATTCGAATGAATTCAAACAATAGAACAGAATAGAATAAAATAGAATATATTTTATTCCTTTCTGTTCTATTGTTTTTCTAGTCCATTCTATTCTATTATTTTCTATTCAAATTCATTCTATACGAAATTTGAATATATATATATATATATATATATATATATATATATATATATATATATATATATATATATATATATATATATATTTTTTTTTTTTTTTTCAGATCTGTTCTATTGTTTTTCTATGCTATTCGCTTCTATTATTTTCTATTCTAGTCTAATCTTTTCTATTCAAATTCGATTTCATTCTATACAAAATTTGAATTTCGGAAAAAGGTTATATATAAAATATATATATATACACAGTATCTCACAAAAGTGAGTACACCCCTCACATTTTTGTAAATATTTTATTATATCTTTTCATGTGACAACACTGAAGAAATGACACTTTGCTACAATGTAAAGTAGTGAGTGTACAGCTTGTATAACAGTGTAAATTTGCGGTCCCTTCAAAATAACTCAACACACAGCCATTAATGTTTAAACCACTGGCAACATGAGTACACCCCTAAGTGAAAATGTCCAAATTGGGCCCAATTAGCCATTTTCCCTCCCCGGTGTCATGTGACTCAGTGTTACAAGGTCTCAGATGTGAACGGGGAGCAGGTGTGTTTTCGCTCTCACTCTCTCATACTGGTCACTAGAAGTTCAACATGGCACCTCATGACAAAGAACTCTCTGAAAAAAAAAAAAATCTGAAAAAAAAAAATTTGTTGCTCTACATAAAGATGGCCTAGGCTATAAGAAGATTGCCAAGACCCTGAAACTGAGCAGCTGCAGCATGGTGGCCAAGACCATACAGCGGTTTAACAGGGCAGGTTCCACTCAGAACAGGCCTCACCATGGTCGACCAAAGAAGCTGAGTGCACATGCTCAGCATCATATCCAGAGGTTGCAGTGGTGGGGGGTCAGCCTGTCAGTGCTCAGACCACACTGCATCAAATTGGTCTGCATGGCTGTCATCCCAGAAGGAAGCCTCTTCTAAAGATGATGCACAAGAAAGCCCGCAAACAGTTTGCTAAAGACAAGCAGACTAAGGACATGGATTACTGGAAACATGTCCTGTGGTCTGGTGAAACCAAGATAAACTTATTTGGTTCAGATGGTGTCAAGCATGCGAGTACAAAGATGTGTGTCTTGCCTACAGTCAAGCATGGTGGTGGGAGTGTCATTATCTGGGGCTGCATGAGTTCTGCTGCCACTGGGGAGCTACAGTTCATTGAGGGAACCATGAATGCCAACATGTACTGTGACATACTGAAACAGAGCATGATCCCCTCCCTTCGGAGCCTGGGCCGCAGGGCAGTATTCATGATAACGACCCCAAACACACCTCCAAGACGACCACTGCCTTGCTAAAAAAAGCTGAGGGTAAAGGTGATGGACTGGCCAAGCATGTCTCCAGACCGAAACCCTATCTGTGGGGCATCCTCAAATGAAAGGTGGAAGTGCGCAAGGTCTCTAACATTCACCAGATCCGTGATGTCTTGGAGGAGTGGAAGAGGACCTAATTGCCAACCTGTGAAGCTCTGGTGAACTCCATGCTCAAGAGGGTTAAGGCAGTGCTGGAAAATAACGGTGGCCACACAAAATATTGACACTTTGGGCCCAATTTGGACATTTTCACTTAGGGGTGTACTCACTTTTGTTGCCAGCGGTTAAGACATTAATGGCTGTGTGTTGAGTTATTTTGAAGGGACAGCAAGTTTATACAAGCTGTAAACTCACTACTTTACATTGTAGCAAAGTGTAATTTCTTCAGTGTTGTCACATGAAAAGATATAATAAAATATTTACAAAAATATGAGGGGTGTACTCACTTTTGTGAGATACTGGGGGTCATTTATTATAGCGCCAGTAAGTACTGGGCACTATTGCAAATAATAGCGCCCATTTTAGCCAAGGAAAAGTTCAACAGGCGAATGTGCAAATGAAAAAGAGCGCTATTAGCGGCGAACAAACATTAGTAAATGCCAAATCAGCGCTAATTAGCGCTTCCGTGTATATGCGAATGCCAATTTTTACCAAGTTATTATATAGCACTGCAACCATGATCCATGTATATGAAAGAAACATTTTTATGCGAGATGTGCTCTACTTCGTGTGCATCTATTGATGTATATTGCAATTAGTATTCATAGTTTTTTTTTCCTTCTTTTGCTAACAAATGCAGTTATGAATGATTGTTACATAGTAATGTCTGCTATTCTGTAAACTTACATGTATTAAACATTTAGGTTACCTATTTGTTGTTTTTTTTTTCATGTTTTTGATTTTTTATTTATTAATTTAGTTGACTATAAAGCGGTATTTATTTATGTTCATTCTTTAATCATACTACACTATTATGCAGGTCTGATACTTAGCACAATGGTTTAGTGATCTGCTCGGATGTCTCCACAGCACTCACGGTACGAGTTCAAATAACAGCCAACCTACCATCCACCAGCTGTGTTTATTTTTTCAGTGCACAAGCGAATTAAATTAACAAACAAAGAAATGTAAACTGCCGTTAGCTAGTGTGGGGTGTTTGGAATTTCACACCATAATATTGAATACTTACATACCATTGCATGCATTTGAAGAGTTAATACAATAAAATCAGCCAAATTAAAGTGCATTGGCATTCACCTATTTTCAGCATATGCTGCTTTGGCTAATTGGCTAACTGTAATTCTCCTTTTCCCACCAATGCAGTCTTTTAGGTTTCTTCTGTGGGATTTGAACCCATGAGTCTTTCAATGCCTGAATTTTTGAAGGTAGAAGTGCTAACCACAATTATACATGCAAAATACTTTTACTAGTGTTTAAAGTGTTTAATACTATACAATAATGTTTATCAAATGAGCCATTAATATAATGGAAACAACCATGCTTATGCTGATGTGGCATTGGCCATTCTTTAAAAAAATTAGAAAAAAATGGTGTGGGTTCCCCCCCCTCAGTCCATACCAGGCCCTTTGGATATTAAAGGGAACCCTGCGCCCATTTTTTTTTTAAATGGCGTGGGGGTCTCCCCCAAAATCCATACCAGGCCCTTATCGAAGCACGCAACCTGGCAGGCTGCTGGAAAAGAGGGGTTCAGGCATGTGGCCTGAACCGTACCAGGCCACATGCCCTCAACATGGAGAGGGTGTTTTGGGGTCCCCCCAAAATACCTTGTCCCCATGTTGATAAGGACAAGGGCCTCCTCCCTGCAACCCTTGCCCGGTGGTTGTGGGGGTCTGCGGGCGGGCTTATCAGAATCTGGAAGCCCCCTTTAATAAGGGGACTCCCAGATCCCGCCCCCCATGTGAATGTGTATCGGATACATTGTACCCCTACTCATTCTTACCTCCATTGTGCAGCTGGTTTTTCACAGAGTGGCCCCGAATATACTCTTCTGGGGTCCCCCGCCGGCTCTCTCGGGTCCTCCGCACATCTGATAACTCCCTTTGAGAAGCACTTCCCCAAGGGGGTTACCTTGCGGGTGCGCTCCCGAGTCCAGCATTCATCCATAGAGGCTAAATGCAGGACTCGGCCCCGCCCCCCGGTGCTCACGTCATTGGATTTGATTGACAGCAGCGGGAGACAATGGCTGCGCTGCTATCAATCTATCCAATCAAGAGCCAAGAACCCCGGGCAGAGAGAGAGCGAGTCCCTGCCGGGTCAAGTTCCAGGGCTCAGGTAAGTAAATCAGGGGGGCTGGGGGGCCGGTCACTGACAGGTGTTTTTTCACCTTAATGCATAGGATGCATTAAGGTGAAAAAACACGAACCTTTACAACCCCTTTAAAGAGGTCTCTTATTTTAGCAACTACAAAAACATATAAGATAAGATTGAAAAACACACCTGTGATGCCAGACAAGTCCATCAAAGCAGGCTTCCTAGGGTACATGCCATGATGTTAATTGGCTGAAAAAACATAAAACACATTTAGATACCTAGCTGAGGTTATTGTTCCTCCTAAATATTAGACATGTGCACTGACAAAAAATGTGTTTTTGTCGTTTTCGTTTCATTCTTTTTTTGCTTTTTTCAGAAATTCAGAAATTCAGAATTTGGAAATTTAAAATTCCCGAATTTTCGGATTCCCGAATTTCGTATGTTTCGGATTTTCGAATTTCAGAATTTCCAAAGTTTTCGTAAATTGGAAATTCGGAAATTTTGGAACTTGAAAAATTCGGAAATTTCGGAATTAACAAATTTGTCAAAATTAGTTAAAAAACGAATTTGGAGCTAAACAAATTGCACATGTCTATATACATGTGGCACAGACACAAGCAAACACCTGCCAAGTGTTCTACTCCCTCTCCACTCTCTTTGAAACTGCCACACAGTTCATAATCGAGTTTACTGTTAGTGGCAAAGTAAATTGTTTGTCATGTTGACTACACACTGGATAGAGGGTCAACCACAACTGTCAGATGTTTCTTAGCATCTGTGTCCCTGTGAGGGATGCCCTGCAAAGTAGGATTTTTTTTTTTTTACACATTCTCTATCTCTAGCTATGTTGTAATACGTACATGTAAAGTAACCAGCAATCAGCTGATTCCGGGTGGCAACCCCAGCATTAGTGTTGCGGTCTCTGTGGACTGACAGCTGGCGGACCTCTGGCTCCCTCTCCTCATTAAGCTCCCAGGAATCATCCCTTGCAACACACTTTGTGCAAGACACAACAGGCAGGGATGATCCTGGAACACTTTGGAGGAAAGTACAGTAGCTCCCCCCCGGGCCTGGCCAAACATAAAAATCGGGACTTCAGCAGGCCAAAAGTGAGCTCGACAATGCCCCGGCTTTTACGCAATGCTTGGGTGCTCCCAGAACAACATACGTGCTCGGAGGGCACTTGACTGGGGGTAGGGGCCAGAAACTCCAGCATAATCAAGAAGGAACATGTCTGTTCTGTTGCTAACCACTGCAGTGAGCATGTAAGTTAAAGTGATTGTAAAGCAAAAAATATTTTGAAAAAAAAAAAAAAAAAACACAAACATATCACACTTACCTCCATTGTGCAGCTGGTTTTGCACAGAGTGGCCCCGAATATCCTCTTCTGGGGTCCCCCGCCGCCTCTCTTGGCTCCTCCACACATCTGATAACTCCCTCGGAGAAGCACTTCCCCGAGGGGGTTACCTTGCAGGTGCGCTCCCAAGTCCAGCATTCAGCCATAGAGGCTGAATGCAGGACTCGGCCCCGCCCCCAGGCGCTCACGTCATTGGATTTGATTGACAGCCGCGGGAGACAATGGCTGCGCTGCTATCAATCTATCCAATCAAGAGCCAAGAACCCCGGGCAGAGAGAGAGCGTGTCCCTGCCGGGTCAATTTCCAGGGCTCAAGGAAGTAAAACAGGGGGGCTGGATGGCTGGTCACTGACAGGTGTTTTTTCACCTTAATGCATAGGATGCATTAAGGTGAAAAAAACACGAACAACCCCTTTAAAGAGGTCTCTTATTTTAGCAACTACAAAAACATATAAGATAAGATTGAAAAACACACCTGTGACGCCAGACAAGTCCATCAAATCAGGCTTCCTAGGGTACATGCCACGATGTTAATTGGCTGAAAAAACATAAAACACATTTAGATACCTAGCTGAGGTTATTGTTCCTCCTAAATATTAGACATGTGCACTGACAAAAAATTTGTTTTTGTTTCATTCTTTTTTTGCTTTTTTCAGAAATTCTGAAAATCGGAATTTGGAAATTTCAAATTTTCGGATTTCCGAATTTCATATGTTTCGGATTCCAGAATTTCGAATTTCAGAATTTCCTAAGTTCCGAATTTTCGTAAATTGGAAATTTTGGAACTTGAAAAATTCGGAAATTTCGGAATTAACAAATTTGTCAAAATTTGTTAAAAAACGAATTTGGAACTAAACGAATTGCACATATATATATATATATATATATATATATATATATATATATATATATATATATATATATATTATATATATATATGGCACAGACACAAGAAAACACCTGCCAAGTGTTCTACCCCCTCTCCCCTCTCTTTGAAACTGCCACACAGTTCATAATCAAGTTTAGTGTTATTGGCAAAGTACATTGTTTGTCATATTGACTACACACTGGATAGAGGGTCAACCACAACTGTCAGATGTTTCTTAGCATCTGTGTCCCTGTGAGGGATGCCCTGCAAAGTAGGAATTTTTTTTACACATTCTCTAGCTATGTTGTAATACGTACATGTAAAGTAACCAGCTGATTCCGGGTGGCAACCCCAGCATTAGTGTTGCTGTGTCTGTGGACTGACAGCTGGCGGACCTCTGGCTCCCTCTCCTCATTAAGCTCCCAGGAATCATCCCTTGCAACACACAACAGGCAGGGATGATCCTGGAACACTTCGGAGGAGAGCACAATAGCCCCCCCCCCCGGGCATGGCCAAACATAAAAACCAGGACTTCAGCAGGCCAACGCAATGCCTTACGCAATGCGCTGTTGTACCGCTGATGTGACTGCCCGGAGGGGTGCCTGATTGGAGCCATCAGCCACCTCAGCTGCGGGTAACTGGCATCACCTAGAAACAAAAAAAAAAAAAAAAAAAAAGAACAAAACATAAATTAGTCCTTCCCATCCCTTCATGTGACCTTAGATGCCTGTAAAAACATGCATGTTTTGCGTTAAAAACAATACTGTACCAATAAGCCACACGGGTGGCATTTGTCCATCCTCAAATTTCCGGAAAAGACTGGTCGTCTTCAAGATGTAGGCATCATGGCACGACTCTGGAAAAGCCGCCTGAACACTCATTATGCGCCGGCGTCGCACACAACTTGGACATTGATGGAGTGGTACTGCTTGCGATTCCGATAGCCTGCTTCACTTATCCTGGGGGGCTCTGATTGCCACGTGTGTACAATCAGCGGCATTTGTGCACGGTGGTAGAAAGCCCACCTTCACGTCATTCCACTCATCTTCATCCTGTGGCCAGTGAATAAATTGTGGTACAAGGTCAATAATGGCATCTGTGACCTGCATAAACACCCTGGACACCGTGGGTTGGCTTAGACCCATAATACTTGCAGAAGTGGCTTGGAAGCTGCCCCGACCCAAGATGTACAAAGTCGCAAGCAACCTGACCATGCCTGGCACAGCATGACTGCGGTCCGTAGATGGTGACATTTTATGCTGTGTGAGCTGATAGAGGTGCATAATTGCTTCTCGCCCGAACCAAAACTTGCTACGGAAATCAGAGTCCCGCATGCCTTCAAAATTTGCCCGTGGGGCAAAAAGCCGTGCCTTGCGAAGGTCTTCCTCCTGCACGGCTGATCCCTGCTCCGCTGCATCGCAAAAGGCACCAACCAGTACTGCCTCTGCCATTTTGTGATTAGAGGGTCTCACTAGCGAATAGGGTTGCCACATCATCCCTTTATTCCAGGACACACATTAATTAGACAGGTTCTGTGGCTGATTAAGGTGGTAATTAAACTCACTTGGTGCTTATCTGTATTAACCACTTAAGGACCAGCCTCGTTTTGGATTTTAGGTGTTTACATGTTTAAAAGTTTTTTTTGCTAGAAAATGACTTAGAACCCCCAAACATTTTATATTGTTTGTGCCTTTAAGAGGCGTGGGCGGAAGTGACGTTTTGACGTCGCTTCCGCCCAGCAGTGTCATGGAGACGAGTGGGCGCCATCTTAGTCTCACTCATCTCCAGGCACAGAAGGGAGACGGACGCGATTGCCTCCGCCGCTACCAATGGCTCTGGTAAGCGGCGGAGGGCACCGGATCGCGGCGGGAGGGGGGGCCCACTCCCGCCACTGATATAAGTGATCTGGAGGCGAATCCGCCGCAGGGACCACTTTTATCTGAAAGCCGACCGCCGCACGGAAACGGGGATACCGGGGTTATGGCAGCCAAAGTTTGGACGTACATCAGCGTGCGGCGGTCGGCAAGTGGTTAAATCAGCATCAGAACCTGTGTAATTAATGTGTGTCCTGGATTAAAGGGATGATGTGGCAACCCTACTGGCGAACATGCGTACATAAATACGTGATTGCGAATTAGCAAACACAATAATTTGCTATATTTAGACCACATTGCACTGTGGGTGTGTGGAGTTGTGAAGTGAAGTTGGGTTGTGTTCTGTTGCTCTTTGCGATATTTGGTAAGCCATTTCTACAAGATTGTAATAACATATTTTGCTAATAATGCACTGGTACTTGTTGATGGTACCAGTAACCAATTTGGACTTGCATATTTTAAAAAGCTTTTTAGTACTTTAGGTTAGTATGGAGTTCTAGTTATCTATGTTCATTATTTGATCATTTATCAGTGGTATATTTCTGCTATAATTGTACTGATCAAGGTAGCTTAGTGGTTTGAGCTACTGTTTAGTAACAGCAATCACTCATTTGATGGGTTCAAATCCCAAATAGGTCAACACCTGGCTGAAGTAACAATGGCAAATGAGAAAATGGATGGTGAATGATGGAAAATAAGTGCCATTATGGGTTTGTAAATGTGCCCTTGAAACTTTAGATAGGTGGTGGCATGTTTGGGATTGAAACTCATTTCCATGTGTTTTTTTAAGTAATGAGTTATGATTACTAAGCAACTAGAGTAGTGTGTCTCAACTCCACACCAATAACAGGTCATGTTTTCAGGCTTGCCATTATTTTGCACAGGTGATGTGATCACCTTTGTAATTAACACAGCTGTTTCATCTGAGGGAAATCATGAAGACATGACGTGACCTTGAGGACTGGAGTTAATAAACACTGAACTAGTGTATACAGCTCTACCTTCAATATATATATATATCATTACCATAACTAAACAATAAACAGATCTACATACAACTCAATATTAGAAGATACCAGCTGAACATAAAATTATATTTGATATGTAATTGAGCTCTAACTATAAATATTTAATGTTTAACACTGCAGAATAGCAGACAATACTCATACTCCGATGAAATGTCTTTGTTGGCTGAACATGCTAACAAAACAATAATATGAATGACATTATAAATAACCACTACAGCATAGTTATAATACTTCTACTATTCGCCTGTCGCACATAAATGTACAACCACGCTAATTCACAATCCTGCATTGCTTCCCTAATTGGGATATATATTGGCCATTTTTTATTTTTTTATTAATCTCTTTATTCATTTTTCTATTACAAAACATTCTACAACTTACATTGCTCTTTTTTTCCCCTTCCTTTCCCAATCTTCAGTTTATCCGCTCTCACAGGAGCTACCATATAGTTTTCATTAATAATCATTACATTGAGAAAAAACAAACATAAAAACATTCATTCTTCCCCTTAAACCCTTAGGCTGTTTCCACTATTGCAACCCCAAAGTCACGCGATTTACAGTGTGACTTTGCAATGCGATTTTTGATGCGATGTAATGCGACCGTCGAAAACCATGTGAGAACAGGTCGCACCGAAGTCGGAACAAAGTAGTGCAAAAACCTTGTTTTGAGTCGCACCAATTAGAACGGGGGAACATTGAAATAGATGGGTTTCGACTTGTCATGCGACTTCACATGTGTCAAGTCGCACAACAACTTGCAGTAGTGGAAACAGAGCCTTAGGATAGTAGCCTATTCTCTACGTGAAGCTGTTCGAAACAAAATAACAGCAAAAGGGACAGCAAAGTGTACCAATGTGATGACTGTATAGATCACTTTATACTGTGCTTATCCAGTTCCTTTTTATCATTTCTCAAAGCCATGATTTTGACAATGTTGTCCCCTGACACATGTCTCTCCAGATGCTATTACCACATACATAAAATCTAACAACTGTAAAGACACATCACCTACCCCTGCCTCTGTGATTTCTCAGCTGTCTGCATGCAAGCACACATGTAATCGCTTTTTGTAGCGGTGGGCACTTGGTAATAGGTTCTCCTTCAGTCAGGTTGCATTTTCCCAGTTTCCCATCTTTCATGATTTCCGATTCCAGCTACTTCCTCTTCCAGGTGATGATTTTTTTTTAAGCCACGGTTACAATGTTGTTCAACTACCACATGTCTGTCACCCTGATACTCCCACCAAAAGCTTGCACAACATGTGTGTTAACTTAAAGAAAGTTCCGTTCACAAATATGCACACTGGATCTGTTTCCCCACATCCAATTTTCATTACAGGAGAGTGTGACTGGCCCTCAATGAAGCTGGGTCACACAGGTCCAGAGCAGATGCCGTCCAAGGCCACTTTCTTGCTTGTACCACCTGAAAGATGTCCAACTTTGATGCAACTTGAATCACTGCCTGTGATACGACTTGACCTCCATAGACCTCAAGTTTACAAAGTTGGAACAAAGTTGTGCAGGAACTACTTAGAGGTTGATGCGACTTGAAGTCGCACAGATATGAACAGTACTCATTGGAAATCATGGGGTACAACTTAGAATGCAACTTGGGACTACGAAGTCACATGACAAGTTGGACCCCATGATTTCCAAAGACTAACATTCATATCTGTGCGATTTTAATTTGAAGCGACTTCAAAGTAGTCCCTGCACTACTTTAGTCAGACTTTTAGCTGGCTTGAGCGCCGTAGACATCAAGAATACACAAGCAGTGATTCAAGTCACACAACTTTCAGGACGTGCAAGTGTGAAAGGTGCCTTTAAAAAGGTAAAGTGCGTCTTTGGCTCCAGTTAGGGTGTCAAGTCAAGCCTCAAACCACACCTGATTTTAGCATGAACCAGAGAACAGAACATGTACTGGACCCCATGGTGTTAGACACGGCCATAGCAGAAAACTACATTCACACTTGTCATGCAACTACAAACATCAAAATTTTATGTCCAGTTATTCAACATTAAGTATGGGCTTGGGCATGTTTTTTTCTAACCCACCAGGAAGCTCACACTGCGCATAGCTAATCACAGGCAGTGAGACATTTCCCGATCCGCGACAGCACAGATCGGGAAATGTGTCACTGCCTGTGATTAGCGCTGTGCAGTGTGAGCTTCCTGGCGGGCTCAGGCACGTGGAGCTGCCAACACATCTGAGCCCATCTTTATGTTCAACATGTTTTTGAATGTTACCCATTGATATTTGTGCAAAATACAGTGGCAGCGTCTTCCATGTAGTTTATGCACTACTTAACACTGACTTTCATGCAAGTTGAGGGCCTAATGCCGTGTACACACGAGCGGACTTTGTGGCATACTTTGCCCGGCGGACTTTTTGACGGACTTTACGACGGACTTTCTGAATGAACGGACTTGCCTACACACAATCAACCAAAGTCCGACGAATTCGTACGTGATGACGTACGACCGGACTAAAATAAGGAAGTTCATAGCCAGTAGCCAATAGCTGCCCTAGCGTGGCTTTTTGTCCGTCGGACTAGCATACAGACGAGCGGACTTTTCGACCGGACTCGAGTCCGTCGGATAGATTTGAAACATGTTTCAAATCTAAGTCCGGCAAACTTTTGAGAAAAAAAAGTCCGCTGGAGCCCACACACGATCGAATTTTCCGACGGACTCCGGTACGCAGGAAAAGTTTGCCGGAAAGTCCGCTCGTGTGTACGCGGCATTAGACTTCAAGGGCAACCTGCAGAAGTTGCATAAAAGTCTTACCTGAATGTCAGACAATCAAACAGTTTGCCACAGGGCTGGACTGGGACAAAAATTTGGCCCTGGACTTCATCCAGACCGGCCCACTTTAATTCAATAAAATGCTGCCCCCCCCTTAAAAACAAAAAAATCCCACCCACCAAAAGGAGAGAGGGGGGGTTGAGGGAAAGGGGGTGAGTGTAAGAGAGAGGCATTTTTCGGGTGCTTTTGGGCTAAAACTAATGCCTGTAAAGCACCTGAAAAATGCCTCCCCTGCAGTCCCAGTGTGGCAGGTCATTACCAAAAGTCCTGCAAACAGCATCTTTGGGGCGGTGGAGGAGCAGTGTATACACTGCTTCTGCCCATTGAAATGAATGGGCATAGCTGCCGAAGCGCCTGCAAAACGATTCGGCAGCGGCGCTACACGGGCGCATTGAACCCTTTTTTCCCAAGGCATCTTTCAGGACAGCACCCGAAATAGCGACTCCACCTACCGGAAACAGGAAACCCCTTCTTCCTCCAAAGTTTAAAGGGAGGCGCCTCCCTACCATACCTCAGTTTTTGTGTTTCCTCCGGCCCGGAGGGAACATCTTTTGGGAGGGGAGTCTAGGTCTCTCAGGTACTCCTGGGAGACGGGGCTTCCTTCTCTTTCCTCCTTCAGGAGACCCGCTGTCCTCCCGGCCTACTCAAGCCTTTGCAGCGGTAGCAATCGGGCTCCTCTTCCCCCTTGGTGCTCGGTGAGAGCTGTAGGAGCGGCGGTGCGCGTGCGCCGCCACCATGTTTTTTGGCCGGCAGTCGCAAGGCGGGTCACTGGGTCAGCAAAAACGTCATTTCCGGCGTGGATGCAAGGGGGGAGGAGGGAGGACAGGAACTGGCGCCTACTTCCGCTTCCGGTCCGGTGCAGATGCACTATGGGAGTCCGGAAGCGGCATATGAAGCCACAGGTGGAAAGCTGCACACCAGAGATGGAGGACTCAGCGTCTGCAGCGGTGGGGACAGGCACAGGCGCCAGTAAAGCTCAGGTAGGAGCAGCAGTTTAAGTCTGCCTTTCTTCCTTTTCCTGGGTTTGGTCTATTTCTTTTTTTCTCTACCCCCTAGTGGCAAGGGGCCTGTCTGGGCACTAGAGGCTGACTGGTTTGTTCTTAGTGCACCTATGGGTGATTCTTGTATAGCGGAGACTGGGTCTCACTAAAGACTAAATGTCCTTCTTGCAGGGCCAAAATGGGAGAAAACTGGAAAGTGGCTTAAGTGAGAAAAAGGAGTTATCTCTTCATGACCGCATGTATGCAGGGTTAAATGAGCCTAAGGGGTGAACATTTCCGGTCCATTCGGTCATTTCTGACGCCATTACTAAAGAATGGCAAGATCCAGAGAAAAAGCCCTTCTTTTCCAGAGACCACAAAAGGCGCTTCCCTTTTGAGGAGGACCCTTCTGCGGTGTGGAATAAGGGGCCCAGGTTGGATGCGGCATTTTCGCAGGTCTCAAGATCCACAGACCTGTCTTTTGATGACATGGGGGTTCTGAGGGATCCAATGGACAAACGCATGGATCTTTTGCTCAAGAGATCATGGCAATCAATCATGAGCAATTTGTAGCCAGGAATCTGGAATACTGGGTGAACCAACTTAGATCTCATATAGTGTCAGATTCCCCCAAGCAGGAGATCTTTTTTTTTAAATCAGAGAATTCTTTATTGAGCCACAAAAGACAAATTACATAGTAGACAGTCAAGCATTAAATATGACATAATATATGTTATGAACACAGATCATTCAATGCTGTCTTGACCATGTATATTCAATGAAAATAAAGATTGTTACAGCAGTGGCATCAAATAGGGTTTACATTTATATACCAACAAACCGTATTGCGTAAGAGAACAAAAATTCTCCCACCCAACACAGCTACCAGATGACAAACTGGTCATCTAACCATAAACCTTGCTCCTGGTCTGCCCAAATAGGTTTAGTTTCCCGGATACACATCATAAATACACCAATTACCGCCTCTGTCAAGCAAGCTGTATACACTTAAACTTGAAATATTCTGTGCATAATTAATTGTGGGGGTGCCAATCCTGGGGAATCCAACCAAGGTTGCCATATAGAATTAAATTTTCGAGATGCATTTCTATGCTGATATGTTAGATGTTCTCTAATAAGGATATAATTTACTTGTTCTATCCATTGTTTTTTGGTAGGAACATTTACAGATAGCCAGAATCTGGCCACCAACTTACGGGCCAGATATAATAATCTGATTATTGCTATATTATTAGGAGGGGGATATATTTCTTCATCAATTGCTCCCAATATACATATCAGAGGATCCAAGGGGACCCTTATTTGAAATACTGATGAAATTGTATCGGTAATATCGCCCCAATAGCGGTGTAGTTTGGGGCAGCGCCACATCAAATGGATCAGTGATCCCTCTTCTCCACACCGTTTAGGGCATAAGGGAGAGTCCCTTCTGCCCCATCTATGTAGTTGTATTGGCGTACGATAAGCTCTGTGTAGCAAGAATAAATGCGAAAGTCTATGGGGGTCATTTACTATAACTCCACGAAGTACTGGGCACTATGGCAAATAATAGCGCCCATTTTAGCCAAACGGGAACAAAACCGGCGAATTTACGCATGAAAATCAGCGATAGAAGCGGAGAAAAATCGTTTATAAATTCTAAATTGCCGCTAATTCGCGCTTTCGCGTATATACAAATGCCAATTCTTATCAAGTTGTTATATGGCACTGTACTGTAACCATGATCCATGTATGTGAAAGAAACATTTTTAGCAGAGATGTGCTCTCGTTCCCGTGCATCTATTGATTTATATTGCAATTAGTATTTCTAGTTTTTTTTCCTTCTTTTGCTAAGAAATGCAATTATGGATGATTATTACATAGTAATGTCTGCTATTCTGTAAAGTTACATGTATTAATCATTTAGGTTACCTATTTGTTGTATGTTGTTTTTTTCATGTTTTTGATTTATTATTTATTAATTTAGTTGACTATAAAGCTGTAATTATTTATGTTCATTCTTTAATAATACTACACTATTATGCAGGTCTTGTACTTAGCACAATGGCTTAGTGGTCTGCTTGGATATCTCCACACCACTCATGGTATGAGTTCAAACAACAGCCAACCTACCATCCACCAGCTGTGTTTATTTTTTCAGTGCACAAGTGAATTAAAATAAACAAACAAAGAAATGTAAACTGCCCTTTAGCTAGTGTGTGGTGTTTGGAATGTTACATCATAATATAATTGAATACTTACATACCATTGCATGCATTTAAAGAGTTAATACAATAAAAACTTTCACATTAATCTGCATTGGCTACTTGGCAATCACCTATTTTCAGTAAATATATATACACGTATATTTGTGTTGCTTTGGCTAATTGGCTAACTGGCATTCTCCTTTTCCCACCAATGCAATCTTTTAGGATTTTTCTGTGGGATTTGAACCCATGAGTCTTTCAATACCTGAATGTTTGAAGGTAGAGGTGCTAACTGCTAGCCTATTGGGCTGAGCACAATTATACATACAAAATACTTTTACTAGTGTTTGATGTGTTATATACTATACAGTAAAGTTTATCAAATGTAAACTGCTTGTTAGCTAGTGTGTAGTGTTTGGAGATTCACACCATAATATTAGTGAATACTTACATACCATTGCAAGCATTTGAAGAGTTAATACAATAAAATCAAGCACATTAAAGTGTATTGGCTACTTGGCATTCACCGTATGCTGCTTTGGCTAATTGGCTAACAGTAATTCTCCTTTTCCCCACCAATAGTAATCTTTTAGGATTCTTCTGTGGGATTTGAACCCACGAGTCTTTCAATACCTGAATTTTTGAAGGTAGAGGTGCTAACTGCTAGCCTATTGGGCTGAGCACAATTATACATCCTAGCCAATAGGCTAGTGGTCAGTGCTTCTACCTTGAAAGACTAAGGCCTTAAAGAACTCCTGGGTTCCAACCCCATAGAGGGTACCATTTACTAAAAGATTGCATTGGACTCAGCAGTATATCCTTATTTTTTTAAAACTTGTGCATGGAGATCCCATTAAATTCTATACCAGACCCAAAGGGCTTGTTTGTTTAATTGGGTGACATCCCCCCTGTGGGATTTGAACCCATGGGTTGAGTCATTAAAGGCAGGAGTGGAGCCCACTAGGCTACTAGGCTACTGAGCTGCTGAGCACACTCTTACTGACTCATACTGATGTGGCATTGGCTATTAGTCACTGGCCTATTTTTAGCATATGCTGTTGATAAAAATGTAAGCTTTACATAGGTGATATAATCGTTGGGATTTGAGCTCAATTATATTCTGGGTATAATATTACTCAGCACATTGACTTAGTAGTTAGCACTCTTAACTAGCAGCTCCTGGGTTCAAATACTAACCATGGCACCAGTTGGTTGAAGTTTCAAAAACTAGTTTTAAAAGCACTCTAAATTTTAAAAACCTAGCCCCCTATGCATTGCACCGATAGGGCAATCATACTGGCTAGTGTATGGACTTGCTACAATTTTTTTGGAGCTGCACGAGTCAAGACATGAGAAGTTTCTTAACAGAAATCCTAAGTAGAAATTCCCTTCCAAACAAACCTCAAATATGTAGTTTAAGGTCTAGGTAGAAGCTAAATGAATGAATGGATTCTTTAGCCAGGTCCTCATCTTACAGTGGTTGCCTACATGTAAAGTTAAACGCACATACATTGGCCAATCAGATTGCATAGTGTATGGGCAGCTTAAGTCAATGAAATAGAATAAAGAGGTGACATACTTGTTCAGGTTCAAATATTTAGCTTTATTCAGGAGATTTTTGGAGGGAGGTAGCAAGCTTAAATTTCCCCGCTCTTTGCCAGCCACGGCTTATTGCACCATGTGCATACTTAAACATGAAGTAAAACATGCAGGACTCCGATATCTGGTGCAGGTTCTTTTAGAAACGAGAAGCAATTATGCACCCCCATCAGCAGCATACAGGAAAGGCATGGCCAGGTTGCTGGGCAGTTTCCAAACCACTTCTGATATGCCAGGGTATTTATGCAGGTTCTAGATGCCAGTTCTTGCCTTGTACCACAAAATATCCACTTTACACGAATGAAGACGAGTGGAGGACATGAAGATGGCTTTCTGCTGTCTTGAACCGCAAGCAGGACCACTCCTGTAAAATGTGAGGAAAGGATAAGTGACATTTCATCCTGACAATCACTTCTCAATGCAGGCTAGCTTGAGTTTTAGTTTCAGTCTTTTGCAGATCAGGAGTGAGGTTATCAATTTTTGGCCTATGACATTTTTTACAAAGGCAGAGGTATTTGTACCTATTTGGCTTCTATGTATGAAGGTACAAAACATTCTCTGGACAGCATCCCCACAGCCACTCGAATATTTACCTGAGCCCCATCATGATCCACTAATGGGCACAAGAGCCTTGGCTGTATGTGTACTCTTTCTCCTGATTTGCTGAGACAGCAGTGACTGCTTTTGGCTAACACTGTATAGAGGGAGAGGGAGGCAGGGGCAGAGCTTGCACTGTGTATGTTGCCAGGCATGCACAGTAGTGGCTCATGGGCAAGGCTTGGGTGCTCCCAGAACAAGATACATGCTCGGAGGGCACTTGACTGGGGGTAGGGGCCACAAACTCCAGCATAATCACCCATGAAAAGAAGGGTCATGTCTGTTCAGTTGCTAACCACTGCAGTGAGCATGCAAGTTAAAGAGGAGTTCCACCCAGGGGGGCCATTAAAAAAAAAAAAAATTAAAAGTCAGCAGCTACAAATACTGCAGCTGCTGACTTTTAATTGGACACTTACCTGTCCCTGTGTCCAGCGATGCGGGGGATCGAAGCCCCGCTCGTCCCCACCCTCCGCTCGTCGGCATTTCAACTGTGGGCGCCGGGCTGTGGCTTCACAGCCTGGCACCCACTGCGCATGCGCGAGCGGTGCCGAGCGCCGTGATTGGCCGCTCAATCACCTGGGACCTGTAATGGGTCCCAGATGATTGACAGGAGGGAGGGGCCTTCCTCTGCCTGGAGCCCAGGCAGAGGAAGGGGCAGACTACGAGGGACCACCTAGCAACAGGCATTTAGAGGTAAGTAAAAAAAAAAAAAAATATCCAAATGTTTTTTTGTTTTTTTTTTTTAGAATTTTTTAGATATGTTTGTTTTTTTGGGTGGAACCCCACTTTAAAATGATTGTAAAGCAAAAAATATGTATGAAAAAAAAAAAACATATACTTACCTCCATTGTGCAGGTTAGGTGTGTTCTGGTTAGGCACAGAGTGGCCCCGAACATTCTCTTCTGGGGTTCCCCGGCGGCTCTCGTGGCTCCTCACACATCTGATAACTCCCTCGAGAAGCACTTCCCGAGGGGGGTTCCTTGCAGGCGCGCTCCCGAGTCCAGCATTCATCCATAGAGGCTAAATGCAGGACTCGGCCCCGCCTCCTGGCGCTCACATCATTGGATTTGATTGACAGCAGCGGGAGACAATGGCTGCGCTGCTATCAAATTATCCAATTCAAGAGCCGAGAACCCCGGGCAGAGAGAGAGAGAGCATTGCTGCCGGGTCAAGTTCCAGGGCTCAGGTAAGTAAAACGGGGGGCTGGTCACTGACAGGTGTTTTTTCTCCTTAATGCAAAAAAAACACAAACCTTCACAACCCCTTTAAAGAGGTCTCTTATTTTAGCAACTACAAAAACATATAAGATAAGATTGAAAAACACACCTGTGACGCCAGACAGTCCATCAAACCAGGCTTCCTGGGGTACATGCCATGATGTTAATTGGCTGAAAAAACATAAAACACATTTAGATACCTAGCTGAGGTTATTGTTCCTCCTAAATATTAGACATGGGCACTGACAAAAACTTATTTTTTATTGTTTTCGTTTCATTCTTTTCTTGCTTTTTTTTGGAAATTCTGAAATTTGGAATTTTGACATTTAAAAATTTCCGAATTTTAGAACTTCCAAATTTCAAATTTTCGGATTTCAGAATTTCCGAATTTTGTATTTTCGGATTTCAGAATTTTTGAATTTCCGAATTTGTCGGATTTCCAAATTTCCTAATTTTTGGATTTCCGAATTTATAAATTTCTAATTTCTGAATTTCCGAATTTCATTAATTTTGGAAATTCGTAAATTAGTAAAATCGGACATTCGGGAAGTTTGGAAAATTAGGAAAATCGGAAATTTCGGAACTGGAAAAATTCTGAAACTTAAGAATTAATGAATTTGTCAAAATTTGTTCAAAAAATAATTAGGAACTAAACAAATTGCACATGTCTATATACATGTGGCACAGACACAAGCAAACACCTGCCAGGTGTTCTACTCCCTCTCCACTCCCTTTGAAATTGCCACACAGTTCATAATCGAGTTTAGTGTCAGTGGCAAAGTAAATTGTCATGTTGACTACACACTGAAGAGGGTCAATCACAACTGTCAGATGTTTCTTAGCATCTGTGTCCCTGTGAGGGATACCCTGCAAACTAGGAATTTTTTTACACATTCTCTATCTCGAGCTATGTTGTAATACGTACATGTAAAATAACCAGCAATCAGCTGATTCCGGGTGGCAACCCCAGCAGTAGTATTGCTGTTTCTGTGGACCGACAGCTGGCGGACCTCTGGCTCCCTCTCCTCAATAAGCTCCCAGGAATCATCCCTTGCAACACACATGTTGTGCAAGACACAACAGGCAAGGATGATCCTGGAACACTTTTGAGGAGAGTACAGTAGCTCCCCCCCCCCCCCCGGGCCTGGCCAAACATAAAAACCGGGACTTCAGCAGGTCAATGGTAAGCTCAACAATGCCCCGGCTTTTACGTAAGGCACTATTATAGCGATGTTGTGGCTGCCCGGAGGGGTGCCTGATTGGAGCCATCAGCCACCTCAGCTGCGGATAACCGGCATCACCTAGAAATAAAAAGAAAGAACAAAACAAAAATTAGTCCTTCCCATCCCTTCATGTGACTTTAGATGCCTGTAAAAAAAATGCATGTTCTGCGTAAAAAACAATACTGTACCAATAAGCCACCCGGACGGCATTTGTCCACCCTCAAATTTCTGAAACAGGCCCGTCTGCTTCAATATGTAGGCATCATGGCATGACCCTGGGAAAGCCGCCTGTACACTCATTATGCGCTGTCTGGCGTCACACACAACTTGGACGTTGATGGAGTGGTACTGCTTGCGATTCCGATAGGCTGCTTCACTTATCCTGGGGGCCCTGATTGCCACGTGTGTACAATCAATGGCCCCCAGGATTTGTGGCATTTGTGCATGGTGGTAGAAAGCCACCTTCACGTCATTCCACTCATCTTCATTCTGTGGCCAGTGAATAAATTGTGGTACAAGGTCAAGAATGGCATCTATGACCTGCATAAACACCCTGGACACCGTGGGTTGGCTCATACCCATAATACTTCCAGAAGTGGCTTGGAAGCTCCCCCGACCCAAGATGTACAAAGTCGCAAGCAACCTGACCATGCCTGGCACAGCATGACTGCGGTATGTAGAGGGGGAAATTTTATGCTGTATCAGCTGATAGAGGTGCATAATTGCTTCTCGCCCTAACCTAAACTTTCTACGGATATCAGAGTCCCGCATGCTTTGAAAATATGCCCGTGGGGCAAAAAGCCGTGGCTGGCGAAGGTGAGCCACAGGTGCAGAAACGTCCTGCTCGGCTGCCTCCTGCTCGGCTGCCTCGCAAAAGGCACCAATAAGTACCGCCACTGCCAACATCACTTGCTCCTCAATCTCTGCCATTTTGTGATTAGAGGATCTCACTGGCGAACATGCGCACATAAATACGCGATGGCTAATTAGTGTACGCACAATAATATGCTATATATATATATATAGACCACATTGCACTGTGGGTGTGTGGAATTGTGAAGTGAAGTTGGGTTGTGTGCTGTTGTTCTTTGCAATATTTGGTAAGCCATGTCTACAAGATTGTAATAACATATTTTGCTAATAATGCACTGCTACTTGTTGATGGTACCAGTAACCAACTTTAGACTTGCATATTTCAAATAGCTTTTTAGTACTTTAAGTTAGTATGGAGTTCTAGTTATCTATGTTCATTATTTGATCATTTATCAGTGGTATATTTCTGCTCTAATTGTACTGATCAAGGTAGCTTAGTGGTTTGAGCTACTGTTTAGTAACACTCAGCAATGACTCTTTTGATGGGTTCAAATCCCAAATAGGTCAACACCTGGCTGAAGTAACAATGGCAAATGCATAAGTGCCATTATGTGTTTGTAAATGTGCCCTTGAAACTTTAGACAGGTGGTGGCATGTTTTGGATTGGAACTAATTTCCTTGTGTTTTACGAGATAGGAGTTATGATTACTAAGCAACTAGTGTAGTGTTTTGAAAATCAGCACCATAACAGGTCATGTTTTCAGGTTTGCCATTATTTTGCACAGGTTATGTGATCACCTTTGTAATTAACACAGCTGTTTCATCTGAGGGAAATCCTGAAGACATGACGTGACCTTGAGGACTGGAGTTAATAAACACTGAACTAGTGTGTACAGCTCTACCTTCAATATATATCATTACCATAACTAAACAATAAACAGATCTACATAGAACTCAATATTAGAAGATACCAGTTGTATGTAAAATTATATTTGATATGTAATTGAGCTCTAACTGTAAATATTTAATGTTTAACACTGCAAAATAGCAGACATTACTCATACTCCGATGAAATGTCTTTGTTGGCTGAACATGCTAACAAAACAATAATATGAATGACATTATAAATAACCACTACAGCATAGTTAGAATACTTCTATTCGCCTGTCGCACATAAATGGACAACCACGCTAATTCACAATCATGCATTGCTTCCCTAATTGGGATATATATTGGCCATTTTTTTTTAATCTCTTTATTAATTTTTCTATTACAAAACATTCTACAACTTACATTTCTTACAGGTCTCTTTTTTTTCCCCTTCCTTTCCCAATCTTCAGTTTATCCGCTCTCACAGGAGCTACCATATACTTTTCATTAATAATCATTACATTGAGAAAAAACAATTAAACATAAAAGCATTCATTCTTCCCCTTAAACCCTTATGCCCCGTACACACGGTCGGATTTTCCGATGGAAAATGTCCGATTGGAGCGTGTTGTCGGTAATTCCGGCCGTGTGTGGGCTCCATCGGACATTTTCCATCGGATTTTCCGACACACAAAGTTTGAGAGCAGGATATAAAATTTTCCGACAACAAAATCCGTTGTCGGAAATTCCGATCGTGTGTACACAAATCCGACGGACAAAGTGCCACGCATGCTCAGAATAAATAAAGAGATGAAAGCTATTGGCCACTGCCCCATTTATAGTCCCGACGTACGTGTTTTACATCACCGCGTTTAGAACGATCTGATTTTCCGACAACTTTGTGTGACCGTGTGTATGCAAGACAAGTTTGAGCCAACATCCGTCGGAAAAAATCCTAGGATTTTGTTGTCGGAATGTCCGAACAAAGTCCGACCGTGTGTACGGGGCATAAGGCTTTGTTTCCACTATTGCAACCCCAAAGTCACGCGATTTACAGTGTGACTTTGCAATGCGATTTTTGATGCAATGTCATGCGACCGGTGAAAACCATGGGAGAATAAGTCGCACTGAAGTCGGAACAAAGTAGTGCAAAAACCTTGTTTTGAGTCGCACCAATTAGAACAGGGAACATTGAAAAAGATGGGTTTTGACTTGTCATGCGACTTCACATGTGTCAAGTCGCACAACAACTCGCAGTAGTGGAAACAGAGCCTTATGATAGTGGCCTTTTCTCTAAGTGAAGCTGTTCAAAACAAAATAACAGCAAGAGGGACAGCAAAGAGTACCAATGTGATAACTGTATAGATCACTTTATACTATGCTTATCCAGTTCCTTTTTATCATTTCTCAAAGCCATGATTTTGACAATGTTGTCCCCTGACACATGTCTCTCCAGATGCTATTACCACATACCTAAAATTTAACAACTGTAAAGACACATCACCTACCCCTGCCTCTGTGATTTTTCAGCTGTCTGCATGCAAGCACACATGTCCACCGCTACAAAAAGCAATTACACTTGGTAATAGGTTCTCCTTCAGTCAGGTTGTATTTTCCCAGTTTCCCATCTTTCCCGATTTCTGATTGCAGCTACTTCCTCTTCCAGGTCATGATTTTTTTTGAAGCCACGGTTACAATGCTGTTCAACTACCACATGTCTGTCACCTTGATACTCCCACCAAAAGCTTGCACAACATGTCTGTTAACTTAAAGAAAGTTCCGTTCACACATATGCACATTGGATCTGTGTTTCCAATCCCCACATCCAACTTTCATTACAGGAGAGTGTGACTGGCCCTCAATGAAGCTGGGTCACACAGGTGCAGAGCAGATGCCGTCCAAGGCCACTTTCCTGCTTGTACCACTTGAAAGATGTCCAAATTTGATGCAACTTGAATCACTGCCTGTGATACGACTTGACCTCCATAGACCTCAAGTTTACAAAGTTGGAACAAAGTAGTGCAGGAACTACTTTGAGGTTGATGCGACTTGAAGTTGCACAGATATGAACAGTACTCATTGGAAATCATGGGGTACAACCTGGAATGCAACTTGTGACTACAAAGTCACATGACAAGTTGGACCCCATGATTTCCAAAGACTAACCTTCATGTCTGTGCAATTTTAATTTGAAGCGACTTCTAAGTAGTCCCTGCACTACTTTAGTCAGACTTTAGCTCCATAGACATCAAGAATACACAAGCAGTGATTCAAGTCACACAACTTTCAGGACGTGCAAGTGTGAAAGGTGCCTTAAAAAAGGTAACGTGCGTCTTTGGCTCCAATTAGGTTGTCAAGTCAAGCCTCAAACCACACCTGATTTTAGCATGAACTAGAGAACAGAACATGTACTGGACCCCATGGTGTTAGCCACGGCCATAGCAGAAAACTACATTCACACTTGTCATGCAACTATAAACATTAAAATTGCATGTCCAGTTGTTCAACATTAAGTATGTGCTTGGGCATGTTTTTTTCTAACCCACTTGCCTGAACCCACCAGGAAGCTCACACTGTGCATAGCTAATCACAGGCAGTGAGACATTTCCCGATCCGTGGCAGCACAGATCGGGAAATGTGTCACTGCCTGCAGTGGCGTAACTAGAACCTTCAGGGCCCTGGTGCAAGAAACCATGGAGGGCCCCCCTGACCTCCAGCCAGGGCCCTTTCCACTGATCGCGGGGGCAGCAGGACCTGGATAGGAGGGGGAACACATCCCCCCCATTTTCCTAAATGCTCCCCCCCATCCAGGTGTTCAGGGGCAACATGTGCACTATTGCAATTGTTACCCCTGTAGTTACGCCCCTGGGATGAGTGGCAACAGTGGTGGTTGGGGAGGGATAGGATCAGTGGTGGGGAATGGTATGAGTGGCAGTGGTGAGGGAGTGATGGGATGAGTGGCAGTGGTGAGGGAGTGATGGGATGAGTGGCAATGGTGGGGGGGATGGGATCAGTGGCAGCGGTGGTGGTGGGGGGATGGGATGAGTGGCAGCGATGGTGTGGGGGGGGATCAGTGGCAGTAGTGGTGGTGTGGGGGGGGATAAGTGGCAGTAGTGGTGGTGTGGGGGGATCAGTGGCAGTAGTGGTGGTGTTGGGGGGATCAGTGGCAGTAGTGGTGGTGTGGGGGGATCAGTGGCAGTAGTGTTGGTGTGGGGGGGATCAGTGGCAGTAGTGTTGGTGTGGGGGGGGATCAGTGGCAGTAGTGTTGGTGTGGGGGGGATCAGTGGCAGTAGTGTTGGTGTGGGGGGGATCAGTGGCAGTAGTGGTGGTGTGGGGGGGTGAGTGGCAGTAGTGGTGCTGTGGGGGGGATCAGTGGCAGTAGTGGTGGTGTGAGGGGGATCAGTGGCAGTAGTGGTGGTGTGGGGGGGGTGAGTGGCAGTAGTGGTGGTGTGGGGGTATCAGTGGCAGTAGTGTTGGTGTGGGGGGGATCAGTGGCAGTAGTGGTGGTGTGGGGGGGATCAGTGGCAGTAGTGGTGGTGTGGGGGGGGTGAGTGGCAGTAGTGGTGGTGTGGGGGGGATCAGTGGCAGTAGTGGTGGTGTGAGGGGGATCAGTGGCAGTAGTGGTGGTGTGGGGGGGATCAGTGGCAGTAGTGGTGGTGTGGGGGGGGTGAGTGGCAGTAGTGGTGGTGTGGGGGGGGATCAGTGGCAGTAGTGGTGGTGTGAGGGGGATCAGTGGCAGTAGTGGTGGTGTGAGGGGGATCAGTGGCAGTGTTGATATTGAAGGATGGGTGCCACTCACTTGCAGATCACTTGGTCCCCCTCCTTGCTCCGTCTTGCTTGGGCGAGCAGAGAGGATGGGCGGGGCCTGTGAGTGAAGGCGGAGCAGGCGGGGACTGTGCCCATGAGTGCAGGTGTGGCAGAGAAGATGGGCGGGGACTTAAGTGAAGGCAGAGCCGGTGAAGATGGGCGTAGCGGGCGGGGATAGAGACAGATGGGTGGGGACTGTGCGGGCGGAGAAGATGGGCGGAGCGGGCAGGGATAATGACGATGGGCGGGAACTGTGCGGGCGGAGAGGATGGGCGAAGCGGGCGGTGACTGTCCCCGTGAGTGAGCAGAGGATGGGCGGGGAGGATGGGCGGAGCAGCAGGAGAGGATGGGCGGGACGATCGGGACTCCAGGTGAATGACTATCTCCCGGGCGGCGGCGGGCCCCCCCACAGTGTCAGAACTCAGGGGCCCAGTCGCAAATGCGACTGGTGCGACTCTGATAATTCCGCCGCTGACTGCCTGTGATTAGTGCTGTGCAGTGTGAGCTTCCTGGCGGGCTCAGGCATCTGGAGCTGCCAACACGTCTGAGCCCATCTTTATTCAACATGTTTTTGAATGTTACCCATTGATATTTGTGCAAAATACAGTGGCAGCGTGTTCCATGTAGTTCATGCACTACTTCACACTGACTTTCATGCAAGTTAAGGGCCTTAGACTTCAAGGGCAACCTGCAGAAGCTACATACAAGTCTTACCTGAATGTCAGACAATCAGTTTGCCATAGGGCTGGACTGGGTCAAAAATGTGGCCCTGGACTTCATCCAGACTGGCCCACTTTAATTCAATAAAATGCTGCCCCCCTTAAAAACAAAAAAAATCTCGCCCACCAAAAAGAGAGAGGGGGGTTGAGGGAAAGGGGGTGAGTGTAAGAGAGGCATTTTTCAGGTGCTTAATAATGCCTGTAAAGCACCTGAAAAACACCTCCCCTGCAGTCCCAGTGTGGCAGGTCAGTAACAAAAGTCCTGCAAGCAGCATGTTTGGGGCGGTGGAGGAGCAGGGTATCCACCACTCCTGCCCATGAAATGAATAGGCATCGCTCCTGAAGCGCCGGCAAAGCGCTTCGGCAGAGGCGCTACACGGGCGCATTTAACCCTTTTTTTTGGGCTGTGAGCGGGGGTTAAAAGCGCCCCACTAGCGGCCGAATAGCACCGCCAAAGTGACGCTAAATCGCTGCTAAAACTAGCAGCGTGCCACCGTCAACGCCAGCCCCAGTGTGAAAGCGGCCTTGGAGTCAGGGTTTGAATGAGAGGGAAGGGGTGAGAGAGACAGAGACGGGGGGGGCTGAGAGACAGAGACGGGGGGGGGGGCTGAGAGACAGAGACGGGGGGGGGCTGAGAGACAGAGAGGGGGGGGGGGGCTGAGAGACAGAGACGGGGGGGCTGAGAGACAGAGGGGGGAGCTGAGACATAGGGGGGGACTAAGAGAGACCACATAGCACTGTCCCTATCTGCAGTCCCTCCTCTGCTCTCCTTGTCTCAGTGTGCAGGCATGTATGTGCAGGATGCCGGGTACCTGATGGCCAGCAGCGGCAGCACCAAGTCTCACTCTTGATCCGGGGGTGCTCTCGCTGCTCTGCTCCTTTCAGCGGCTCCTTGGCAGCCTCCGCCTCCCGCATGTTCTCTTCCTCCGGGCCCACAGTCAGCCTGTCCTCCGGCCCGAGCCTCACAGTTCTTTGAGCGGAGAGGAGGTGGAGGAATCGAGGTTCTGGAAGTGCCAGGGTGGCCGCGCCCGCTCCTGTTTGCCTCTTTGGTGGTCAGGGAGGGGGTGGAGCTCTTCTCCCTCCTGGGCTCTCACATCTAAATGCCCTCCTCGCTTACCACCTTCCCCAAAACCCCGCCGCTGTTTGCTGCCGCACTTAGGTTCGCCACCTCATTCCTTTAAACCCGAACACATATGAATTACACAGGTTGTGCGGCAAATTTTAACGCACATAAGGCACCAAGTGAGTTGAATTACCACCTTAATCAGCCACAGGACCTGTGTAATTCATATGTGTTCCGGTTTAAAGGGATGAGGTGGCAACCTTAGCCGTGCTCCTGCTGCCCCTGAACTCTGCATAAAAAACGTACCACTGAGCCATCAGCCCACCGGAAAACTCCCGGTATTCCCAATGGCCAGTACATGCCTGGTTGGTCAACAGTTGTCCATTTTCAATGGGCAAAGCCAAAATTGCATCCAAGTTAGCTCACTCTAAAGTTGCCCCAAGTTTGGAGTCATAAAACTGTGAATGAAGCCTAATTGTTTGAGCCAAGCTCTTGGGTGTGTGCATTTAAGTCGCCTTATTTGCCTGTAGCTGCTGTACTTGAAGGGGGGGGGAGGGGGAAGAGTAGGGGGAGGGGGGACAGGCCGGGGCCTGGGGCCAGGCTGGGCACGTTGTCTGGCTCGGGTGTGAGGGAGGCTCCAGTTGCTGCCAGAAGGGTGTGTGCTTCCTCCAGAGAAGAGGCGGAAGCTGGCGGGAGACGTTCTGCACATGCTGCCTCTCCTTCTTTAAGCCCTGAACAGGGTACTTCAAGGAGGAGAGGCAGTGTGGGTACTTCTCGCCGGCGTCCCCACTTCTCCTCCAGGGAGAACCAGGCTCTTGTGACTGCATATCTACCCAGATATGAGCAGATCGCAGGAGCCTGGGCCCTCCGAACAAGTAAGGCGGCCAAAAAACGGCTGTGGGAGGAAATTGGAGTGGCTGTCAATGCAGTGGGCAATGTGGAGCACCGTTCCATCGATACCCTCAAGAAGCGTGTGGGGGACATCAAGAAAGGCATTAAGGACAGGCTGGCTCGCTGGGCTGGGCAGGGGCATGTGACGAGCCAGGGTATCCCACCTGCTTATGTGGCGCTCCTCCATCAATATGAGCAAGATTTCCTGCCACTCATCCAGTTGGACACAATTCTAGGACTCCGAACTCGTGCCGATACGGATGATTGGCAGCATGGTAACTAACTCTTGGCCATTACTTTGTGTCAGCTTCTTTGAATTTTCTACCCAGTCTAAAAAAGGACACATTGGAATACTTTTACACTTGTCCTGCAAATTCATTTTGGTTTCTCGCCTATCTCCAGGGGGAGCATCAGCCCCTGCCAGCTCAGCTGAGGAGGCTATGGCTGAAGATGCCCCACATACTGAGGAGAGGATGCAGCTCTCTCCTGGTAAGTTCAAAATGTGAATGTGCCAACCAATATGTAAGGCTGTAATATCCTCTACAAACCAACTCACACGGCAATGTCCTATCCACAGCACAACATCAGCAGGAGGAGGAGGAGGAGGAACGGGACCAGCCCCTGCAGCAAAGCCTGGGGGAAGTTATTGGTATGTATTGCTAATTGGTGTGTAGAATTCTTTGTAGGACTCTGGATTAAGCAATAAACATTGTTTTCATAGTGCTGGCCAACAAATGTTTCACTAAAAATTTAGATAAGCTTGGATGTTGACAGGCCAGGGTTTAATCTGCTTCTGTCACTTATAATCATTATGCATCAAGACTAACACATCATCTTCCTTGCTGGCCACTAGTCGTTAATGTATCCCCGGCTCTTGACCACTAACAGACCTCTTTCTACACACAACTTGTTATTTTGGGGTGTGTTTGCAAGTGTCCCATGTGCCATGTCAAACAGGAGGAAGCAAGATTGGAATGTTATTCTGTGCCAGTGCCCGATCCCTTAAACCAGTGTTCAAAAATAGCAGCTCATCCCTACAGCCTAATTTTTAGGACCAAAAAATTCTTGACCTTTCTTTTTTAGAACATCTGTCCCCTGGTGCAGCTGGAGCTCGAGCTGGAGGTGGCGAGGATTCTGCATCCAATGTTGGGGTAGGTGATATGACGTTACAAGGTGGACATGTCCAAATTTTTGTTACACATGTTGTTTGGAAATGGCATAGCTTCAATCTTTTTGGTCTTGGCAGGGACATTCAGGCACTCCACCAGCAAATCCTACACCCTCTGCAGCTGCTGAACCCCGGTTGCCTGAACATCCGGTAAGAAATTCCACTTTTGTCAGGCAAACAAATGTTCCTCCAATTCTCTAACAATTATATTCCAGCTAGGCCATGATTTAGAAAGGCAAACTTGATGTGTGCCTCAACTTCTTTTGGGGTGGAGTATTGCTTAGTCAGGATTGTCATATCTTTAAGGGGAATGTTCCAAGTATGGGGTGTAGTATGGCACTTTGTCCAAATCACAAGAATGAGGCTAGCAGTTTGGGTCAAGATTAGAACTTTTTGACGTCCAAACAGTGCAGCCATTGTAATGCTTGTAGTAATGATATAATGGGAAGGCATTATCTTAAGTGGTCGGAGGCTGCCTACATGAGCAATTGTGTTTGTTGGCAGTCCATCCACCTGTCCCACTGTATGCTTGTAGCGTTTATGATGTGAGAAAAGATTTTGTGAGTAACTTCTATTTTTTTTTTGTCTTTTAGCCAGCATTTGATGCAGCTGGATCGGCACACCCCCCACCTTATCACAACCCACATTTTAACCTACTAGAAAGGCTGGTTGCCCAGATAGAGTTATTCAATGAGCAAAGTAGGCCTTCTGAAACAAGTGATTTAGTAAGGTTACTGGGGCTCACACAGCAATCTGTGCAGAAGTTGACTGATAACCAGGAGATCCTGCAGCAGATCCAACAAGATATGCATCAAGTGATGCAAACTATGGCCACTAACCAGCATGCAGACAACCAGTATATTGGGGAACAACTGCTGGCCATACGTCAACAGTTGGAACAGCAAAATCGTCAAAATAATGGGCAGCCAGCCGGGGGGGTGCCGCATCCCCAATTAGCCACTTCCAACAATTCCCAGTCCCCTCCCAATGGTAAACCCCGCTCCCTCCTCCCACACACACCACACATATGCCCCTTCCTCAGATTCCACACTCCCCCTTCAATCCTCACCTGCTGATCACCTCACCCACACACCCCAACTTACCCAAAATTCTGGCCCCCCTTCCCACCCCTCATGTACACCCCAGCAGGACCCTCCACAAAATTTATACAACCAGACCACCTTGCAAGTCCTTCCCCAGGCCCACCCTCCCCAGATCTCCTGCCCAGCCCACTTTGTCCAGGCCCCCTCTCCTTCACCCTATCAACAAGAGCTGACCCGTGCCCTTAACCTCCTCCAAGCACAAGCCCATCAACAGAATCTCATCCAAGCCCAGTCCTACACTTTACACCAAGCCACAACACCCCAACACTTCCAACACCCGCAATACACACTTCAAGCCTTCCAGACACAGCCCCTGAGCCAATTCCCTCACTACCCCTTGGCCATCCCCTTGATACAGCCCCCCTTCCAAGCCACTCTCCCAACCCCTTCAACACAACCCTCACAAGTCCCTACCCTCTCCTCGGTCCCCTCACACCTGCCCCCTGAGCAGCAGCAGCCACCACCTCCCCATTGATTTTTGGCCTTATTGTTTTGGATTAATTTATATATTTTTATTATTTGTTAATTTTGGCTCCATTTTTGTAAATAAATGTTCACATTTCAAAGAACTTGTTGTTCTTTCTTGGCCAAATAGGCATGGGAAGGAATGTCACTGGATTGGTAACATCGGCATTTATACATTGGTGTTTTTATGATAGCAAACAAGTGCTTAAAATTAAACAAACTAGTCTCAATCCTCAAATAAGAAGACAAACCTAAAAGGTGACCTTTCGAAATACAAAGAACACAGTTCTCATTGAGCACGTAACCGATTCTAAGTGGTGATGCGTGGATTTGTTTTGGGGTTTGCTTGATTTGTGTATTTTCTACTAGCAAGCTGTCTTTAAAATATTTTTGGAGGGGCCAGGTTTATAAAAGAGCATTAGCACATGTAAGAGTTAGGCATTATATGCCATCCATTTTTGCATTTAAATGTCATCAAGGAATGTTGTCACTTTTAGGGTGAGTCTATCACCCTGCTGATACATGTTTGGTAGTGTTGCCTGGATTTTTCCTTGTCACTGTTCCGTGTATTTGAAACGAGTAGTGCATCTAACACTCTCCTCCCCTAAAAAACCAATGCTGTCTAAATCAACCCCCTGGGCTTCCTCATTTACTCCAACACCAAAGGAGGTGTATAAATAGCCAGATCGCCTTCTTTTCAACAAAGTGGTAATGACAAAAAGGCCAGCCTGGCATGAAATGCATTTAAGACAGAGAAGGTTTGATATTTGGACATGTTTTTGGAGTTGTGTTTTCTTTCTTTTTGTTCCTAGCTTGCTAAAGGCTAAGGTCTTTGTTGGCACAGTGTAACACGTTACCCCTTGTCTGGTTTTTAAAAACAGAGAATCATTTCCTGCCTGATTCAGGGCAGGTATGCATGCACTATGGAACCAACATCCACAAAAGGACACTAGTTTGTCCCAGCACTCCATCACACCCTCCCGCTTCACCTCCTGTGACCATAACACCGACATGTGGGTGAGCATGGACACAGAAGTGCTGTGTAAAGCTGACTAAGGCCCCATTAGATCTCCTTCTTTGTTTTTTACCTTGCACAAAACTTGGCTCTTCCATAACTGCTAATGCTTCCAGGAGAAGTTGCAAATCCCTGGACCTCTTGGTTCTGGATAAACCAACATAGACCTGACCTGATGGAAGAACTAGTAATACAGTTGGGCTACATGCTGCATACATACTTTTTGCAAGTTGATTCACACACCTGGGCCAGGGAGCACAACTTCATTCACAAAGAGTTCCCTGTCCTCAATTTAGAGACCATGCCAAATATGGAAAAGGTTACTCAAGTCTTTTTGGGAAATTAGAATGAAGTAGAATTCACAAACCCAAATCAAACAAGGATTCAGATTGCAGAGGGCAAGCATTCACCTTAAAAATTGATGTATCTAACCGGAACAGAACAAGCTTAAACAGACCACACACACATACAAAAACAAAAGTAAGTCAGCAGCCTAAAATACTGGAGCTGGAGTCTTGGACTACTGGGGCATCTACCTGTCCAGGCCTCCAGTGTTGTCTTGGCCAAACAGATTTTTGGATTCCACTCTCGTTTGCTTTGGCCGTCATCTAGGCTAAGGGCAACTGGGTGTGAAGCCTGGTGGGTTCCAAGGCCGATTTCTCCTGTATATGCATTAATTGCACAGCACTTTGGAAATGGTCTGGTTGCATTGTCAAGCTGGGGGACAGGGGGGGCCAAATGTCAGCTTCAGTTCACATTGGACACATCTCTTGCTCCTGTCTGCAACATGTCTCTGCATGATGTGTAATGTTGTGCCCAAAATATGCAACTTCAAAAAAGCGAAATATGAGGTAAGCAAGCTTGCCCCCTGCAGCTGGAGCCAACAAAGTCCTGAAAATGCTTTCAAGACAGGCCCATCTTCTCCAACTGAAGTGAGCAAGATTGGCTACCTTACAAAAAAGACACAAAACAGTAAATATGTTTTTAAAAACTTTATAGACTTGCAAAACTTTGGAACAATTTCAAAAAAAATATGTACAAACCAAACTAAATAACAAGGGAAAACTAAAATGCTATTTGTTAAAAAGAATTCAACACCAAGGGCTGGTCAGCTGCAGGTCCAACCCCCATTTGGCTCTCCAAATATTTCATCCTCCTGACCGTCCATGTCAGGAGGTCTTCTAGTTCCGCCTTGGACAAGTCAGTCATGACTGTGGAGAAAAGAGAAAAAAAAAATAGCTGGAGTCAAAAAGCAGATCCCATTGATTCATAGAACAACTACATCAACAACTAGGCACAGTAGCATATCAGCCATGGATTGCATACATTCATGGTAAAACATGATAATTTGCTAGGTCACGTAGTCATCCTCAATTCCTTAACCCAAATTCTTCAATGCACATGTAAGTGGAATTCCTTGGCCACCAAGATTATCTGATTATTCTCAATCTCCATAAATATCTCTATGTTCATAATGATGTCCAGCTCCATTCACACAGGGTTTCCTATTGACCTGCAAAGATTATTCAGGTGTGTGCTAGGAGGGAGAAGCCCTGTTCATGAAGATGGTAGAGATCAGAGTGGCTGAAGCACTTTGTTTTTGGGGAACAAGTTAGTACTCACTAGCGAACTGTTTTAGGATTTGTTCTATTGTCCTAAGCTTCGACAAACTTTAAGGGGGCCATATGCAGACACAATAAGCTGTCAGGGGAAACTGTCCAGAGCTGACTTATCACAGTAATTGTCTGATAAAACAAAAATGTAACAGGGATGACAGGTAAACCTCACCAGGATAAGGCAAACAAATCAATATAGTATGCGGTGTGTTAGCTTGCTAGCTAAGTTACATGTGCACACATCACTCTCTATTAAAATGTCAATACATCTATCTCTCTCTCCATATATATATATATCTATCTAAGCATTTGAGAGACTGACCGCTCCTATTCTGAGGCAGTGCCTGTTGAGAGGGCTGGGCTTGCAGCTGAGCAGCCCTTGTTGACTGAGTTGAAGCTGTGTAAAGATAAATATAAAAAAAAAAGATGAATAAGTTGAGCCATGACATAAGAACAACAAATGAAGGAAAAATAGTCACATAATACATCAAACAAGTGGGGAACCCTAGCCACAGCCAAATCCTCTTCTTGATTGTTGAAGAAAGCTAGATGACAAGACCCCTAAGGCTTAAAGGAAAGCTTAGATATAGTACTTGTGTAAAACAAACAACACTACACCAAGCTACTCAGGGCCAAAAATGCTCACATACTCTTTGGGGAACCATTTGAGATGTAACACATCACCTTAGGCCCTACACAAATGTCACAGCTGACAGATGTGGCAAGCAACTGTCTACCTTTGCAGCTGTGTGGTGCCAGCAGTACTATGCTTGGTAGTTTTCACTCTTGCCAAGGGAATTTGTGGGCCAAGCCTCAAACTCTCCATGACAACACTCCAATAAGAGTGTCCACACTAATTGGGCAGCCCTTGCACCCATTCAACGTATGTGAGGATTCATATAAAACTGTCACAGGATATAAGCCTCTTGCAGTCTAGGTGCAGAAGGACTCCTTACCTACAAAACTCCACATCCCAAACACCTACAATGCCAAGATTTCTAACAAAAGGCACAGTGCAAGTTATCATTCTCACATGTTTGTTAGTTGGACCATACTCTGGTCTAATTTAGTAGTAAACAACCCCCCTCCCCCAAAAAAATAAAAACACACCAGGGCCATCTTATACACAGACTAAAAGGGTTAGCTGCCCAGGGCCCACTCATTGGTGGCCCCCAAAAACATGAAGCTTGAGACAACCCTGCCTGAAATGTGGAAAACAACCAGGGCTTTCTCTGAATCCTCAGGCCCTCACACAAGTAGCCCATGTCCCATTCCCAGAGCCCTGTCCTGTGACAGATGCACACCATACCTTGTCCAATAACAGTTTTCTAGGGCTGCCTTGTTTCTACCAAACCCTGCTGGATATGCCTAAGCCCCAGCACTCCAAGTGGAGAAGGTTAGACATTACTTCTCCAGAAAGGCTCTGCCTCCCTAGTGCTCCCACACCCTGCTGACAGTGACTAAAGACTAACTGAGATTTGGAGGTGAGGTGGACCCATGTGACTGTGCATAGGGGAGACAAAGAGGCAGAGGATGGCAACCCATGCTGGGGGGACACACATCATGATGTCAAGATAGAGAGGGGAGAAAGAGGCAGCCTGAGCGGATGAGGCTGATGGAGGCAGCAGCTGAGAGGAGGAGGAGCTAGCACTAGGACCTTACCCAGGAAACACACGGATCCCCATTCCTCCACCCTGCACTAACACACTTGCCTCCTCTGCCTAACAACACTGACAGATCTGTCCTGTCCTCCATACCATCCTGCCCCCTCTGCTGCCCTGAAACAACAGCTGTGTCCCCTTCCCTCACTGCCAAGTGAAGTATGGTGGGAAGGCTGACAGGCTGTCTTGATCCTTTTGGTGGCTTGCTCCTTTCTCTCACCCTCCTGCTTTCTCTCTCTAACTTTCTCCATGTATCTTCACACCCCCCTCATTCTCCCCCTCCCCCGTTCTCTCATCTTTCTGCACCCCATATCCACCCTCCCCTCTCTTCCTCTAAATGTTCACCCATTAACCCCCCTACTATTTTACACCTTTCTCTCTCTCACACCCTCTCCTCTCGGTATCTCTCTCTTTCCTTACACCCTCAACACTCCCTTGAAAGCTTGCTGCTTCAGAGAGAAGCTGGTAGCTCAAAGATATGTACTCCATGTTTCTGTACTGAAGAGGGTTTTCAGAAATGGTATGACTGAGGGACAAACTACATTAACAGTGATTGTAACATCTCGTTTGTTTGTTATACTTACCTGCTCTGTGTAGTGGTTTTGCACACAGTAGCCCTGATCCTCCTCTTCTCAGGTCCCTCTATGGCACTCTGGGACCCTTCCTCCTGTTGAGTGCCCTCACAGCAGCCTGCTATGGGGGCACCCAAGCCAAGCTCCCTGTGTACATTCAGAAATGGAGGCGTGGACCAGCTCCGCCTCCTCTCTCTCATTGGCTCAATAATTTGGACTGACATAAGCAGGATTAAATGTTGCTGCACTGCCATCTCAGCCAATTATGTTTGGCCAGCCGACGGTCTCCTGCAACATCACTGGAGCAAGATAGGCTCAGGGGGGGCTGAGGGGATCTGCTGCATACAGAAGGCTTTTTTTCTTAATGCATTACGTGAAAAAACCTTCTGCCTTTACAAACAGTTTAAGTGTGCTCTGCCACACACACCCCTAGACTTTCTACACAAACAAATAATGCACATTAGGGAAAATACATAAACAGTTTACCTACCTTGAGCAACTTGGTCCTGTGTCTGGGGGACAAACGAAGGTGGCAGGCTGTCAAAAGAGTCCTCCGAGGAGGACCAGCCTCCTCGGGGCACTCTGGTCGCCTGACACGGCCTTTCCACTTGGAACCAAGCTAGAAAAAAAAAAAGAAACAAAGGTTTAGACCAGGGGTTAAGGAGCTTCATAATAACACCCACAATGTTGAAGACAAGCCGGCCACATTTGTAATGGTGTAAACAGCGGGATAAAGTGAGGTAAACCCAGCTAAATATAATTTCAAGTTAGAAACTAAACCATGTACAATTCATGGAACCAAACAACAAATTAGAAGAGGGTGGCCTCCTGAAACTGAATAAAACCTACTTTGTCCAACAATGCTCCCCACAGCAACCATGACCAGATTCTAATAGGGCAAAGTTAACCACTACCCTAGCAGCAATAACTGTGTGCAAATAATAAACATGCCATTTGAGACCATTTGGTGGACAGAATGACAGATCCTGAATGGACAGCTTTACATTACCTTAAACTTCCTAATCCTACAAATCCAACACTTCAACCTTCCTGTCACATACAACAGCTAACAAAAATTGTATCATCAAAAACATGTAATTTACACATGTGTACATATACAGATCCCTATAGTACCCACATGACATATGTAAATACTATTGAAGGTACTTACACTGGGCCAGAGGTGAGGCATCCTCCTCATCCATGGAAACCGTGCCTGATAGTCCAATGAAGTAGGGTTGACACTTCATCCCTTTAAACCCAAACACAAATGAATTTCACAGGTTATGAGGCTAATTTAATGCAGATAGGGCACTAAGTGAGTTTAATTACCACCTTAATCAGCCACAGAACCTGCGTAATTAATATGTGTTCGGGTTTAAAGGGATGAGATGGCAACCCAACATTGAAGGGACTTACAGGAGGCTGGTGAGCCAGACTCCCCTCTCCCACTGCCCTCAGCCATAATTAGTGAGACAGCTGGTGCTACATAAATGAAAAAAAGCAACCATTAAAAAAAAAAAACCTTGCGGTCTTGAAAGTTAAAACAAGGACAGAGAAAACATTTAAACATGAAGGGTACTTACTTTGGGCTGGAGAGGGGGTGGCCTCTTTATCAGTCTCCTCCTCAGTCCTGGGGGAACAGAGTGCTGCTGCTCCAAAAAACAAACAAATCCAGCAAAAAATAAGCCACCAAAGTTATACAAGGGACACGTAAAGCTGACAAGCACACTGAGAAGGTACTTACCATGAGATGGATGGGGGGGCTCAGCTTCTCCCTCCTGTTCCTCCTCCTGACTCCAGGTGGGAGATGGGTCTGATTCTACAAAAACACACACCAAACAAATCACTCCTCCAAATTATAACAAGAGACAAAGAAAACAGACAAGCACATTGAGAAGGTACTTACCATGAGATGGATAGGAGGAGGCCTCAGCTTCTCCCTCCTCCTGAATCCCGGCAGGAGATGGGTCTGCTGCTCCAAAAACACATACCAAAAAAATCACTCCTCCAAAGTATGACAAGAGACAAAGAAAACAGACAAGCACATTAAGAAGGTACTTACCATGAGATGGATGGGGGGGCTCCTGCTACTCATCTTCGTCACTCATTTCTACAGAAATAACAGCGCAAATTGCACTCAATTTTAGTCCACAAACATGAAGCTACTTATCATGGCAGCAAAATACACAATTCTAAAACAAGTTTAGTGCCAAAGGTTGTAACATGTCCATTGGATGTCCATTGGATATTTCCTTGGGGCAGGCAGCACAAACAGGCACAATGACATCAATGTGAATTATTGGACATGTTTGGAACCAGGAGGTCACTGTACATCCACTAGGGTGCCCCCCCCCCCCCCCCCCGTCACCCACACTAAAGTAGTTATTGGCTTACTTATTCTGGTAAATTTAAGCAGCCTGAAGAGCCTGTGTTTAAGATGCATTCACAGCAACTCAAGCTCCACAAAGCTGTTCTGGAAGCAGGTTATTCCAAACAGCTTTGCTTCTTCTACCAGTGAGGTGATTTTTTCACCCAGCTCGCAAATGCTACCTGGCCCAATCACACCACTTTGTACCAAGCAATTAGGTGTAGACAAGCCCAGATCACTGTCAAACAGTTGTCACGAAAGTAGCCCATTCAGGATAGTTAAAAAATTGCAGTTACAATCGTCCTCATTGTAAGAGCAATCCAAGCTTTGCAAAAAAGGAAAGAATCTTAGCTGCCCCCCCAAGAGTAGAGTGTTTCAATGTTGCAAAAAAATTACTAGATGTAAGTGTTACAAAAAAAAAGGAAAATCCAATAACAATTTAGGAATGTTCCCCCCTCCCCCAAAGGAAGCAAAATGTAGCTAGCCAAACATTCCCAAACCTCTGCTTACCATTTACTTCCCACAGCCGATGAAGTGGCTCTGTCCCAGGGGCCACAAACTGCAAAACTGCAGTCCTCCTCCTCCGCTCTTTTAGCAAGCAGACAACTGCCTTACGTCCATCAGCTGTGTCTAGAACAAGTAGCGAAAGAGAATAGAATTTAAGGCCCAATTCAAAAGTGATTTAAAGGTTGTTAACACACACATACACATGCATAGTGCAGCAGATAGTTATTACGTAGAGACTTACCAGAAATTTGAGCCGCTGCCTGCCTCAGCACCTTGGTCCTTCGGCGCTTTATGTCACTCCAGGACCTTTGAATCTGCAGGACAGAGACGCTGTACCGAAATTTCTGACGCAGCTGGCTTTGGACTTTTCTGACAATTGTCTGCTTGCTAAAATGAGACAAGCCACTGTCATATTTGCGGAGGAGGAGGATCTGTGGAGACAGAGATTTTTGAGAGAAATTACATTTGAAAAGATTGTGTTTGCAAAAATAAAAACCTAACTAAACAACCTTTGTACATTTGCCAGAATGGAAATACATCTTTAAATGTTTAGAGGATACACATACACTAAGCTCCACACCTATCTTTCTCTTTCTCTATATAATTAGACATGTCACCACAAAGTGGCAAAGTGTAACAAAGTATTGATGGAGTTTATTTTTGAGCCAACAAAGCACTGCTCAGTCTGTAAGGGGTACCCAATGCAAATATTAAAAATAAACTTTAGCATGGGTTACATCACAAAAACAATAACAGACCACAGGTCTGTTTTTGATTGTGAGGGGATCCCTTATGCCATAAATAACATAGGAAATGGCATTGTGCCCCCCCAAAAGCTAAACCAAACCTTCATTAGAGCACAAAGCCTGCTAGGCCACAAAAGGGGGGGTGGAGGAGTGAGCGCCCGCCTCAACCATACCAGGACACATGACCTCAACATGGATGGGTGCATTGGGTCAGGGGGTGGCTCTACTCCCCCACACACCAAAGCGCACTGTCCCCGTATTGATGGTCTCAATGGCCTTTTCTCCATAACCCTGGCCAGTGTTTGGGGGGTCTGCAGGCAGAGGGCTTTTCAGCATATTGAAGCCCCCTTTAAAAGGAGGCCCCTATATCCTGTCCCCCCATGTGGAGTATGGGGTACATTTTACCCCTAATCACTCCCCTTAAAAAAGTTGCTAAACCAACAAATTAAAAACCCACATTTTCCACAAAATGCTCTTTTCGTAACTCATTTTCCCCAAATCAAACTTGATGAATAGTGCTTGGACCTTGAAGAAGGGACATACCCCGAAAGCTTGTCCTGAAAAATTGTATGTTAGTGCAAATAATTAGATTCCAAAACAGAAGCTACACCCCCAGCAAAGGCTATCCACTGTCTGCTTATCTGAAAAGGCAAGAAAGATCTGGACAGGAGGCACAGAGAGGAACCTGAGAGGACAACAGTAACTAGAAAAGCTACAATTTCTGGGGAAATTGTGAAAAGTGTTCTTGCCTCTACAACTGAAGTGGGCGGAGTAACTGGGTGGAGTGGCTTGAGTAACTGTGAAAAGTGTTATAGAGCTTAATATTTTAAAAAGTATAAATAGTAGTAAAACAGTTGAAGTCCCATCATTAGCTGAAAGAGCTGAACATTTTTTCAAAAATAATTTTTTTTTTCAAAAATGTTTTATTTTTGCAAAAATGATTTTTTTTTTAATGATTTTTTTTAATGATTTTATTTTTTCTAAAATGATTTTTTTTTTCAAAAATGATTTTTTTTTTAGTTTTTCAAAAATTAGTATTTTTTTTTTCAAAAATTATTTTTTATTTTTAAAAAAAAAAAAATATATATATTTTTTTGATGGGGCGGTCATAATGTTTTGGCTGATCATGGGGGGAGGGGGGTCATAATGTCAGCTTTTGTCACCTCCCACTCTAGTTTTGAACATTTCGCCATTCATTCCTATGGGACCAATTTTGCCGCAAAAACAACGATATTTCGTGAACCATTCGGCGAAACATTCCACAAAGTAGTATCACACCAATTAAATGACATTGAGGCCGGACTCACACTGGTATTTTTCAGCTTTCCACAAAGTTCCACAAGGTAATAGCACACCAATTAAATGACATTGAACATTTTGCCATTCAATCCTATGGGACTAATTTTGCCGCAAAAACAACGATATTTTGTGAACCATTTGGCAAAACGTTCCACAAAGTAATAGCACACCAATCGGGAACAATCCGCAAGTTTCGGTACATTACTTGTCTATGTAGTGTAAAAACTGTGGGAGGAGTTAGGGTGGTAAATTTGGCTATAATAATAATATATATATGTGAGATAACAGTAAGTGGTCTTGCTATGCAAGAACACTTAACTAGTGCTGCCGGGCATGGCTTCAGGAGGGAACCACCAGTGCCAGCCAGGAGGGCTGGTGAGTGACAGCCACAGTTGAGAGGACTGGGAGTGAGCAGTCTGGGATGGGTGCAGAGCCAGCAGTAAGGACTGTGATGTCACTGACAATGGAGTTGGGCAGCTGCAGCCAGGTGGGCTTGCAGGGCTTGGAGAGGACTAGCTGGGAGCAGTAGTCCGCTATTAGAACAGCTAGCACACAAGACTTTCTATTTCTGCTACTTTATAGGGGCCCACGGTCCCTGTCTGCTAAGGATGGTTGCTGAGGCCTAGCTGAGCCAGACCTAACCATGTGCTAGCTATACCTGAATTAAAGTTTTGTGCTGGAGAGAGAGAGAAATAGTCTGCTAGCAAAATTTGTGCTGGAGGAGGCTGGAGTTGTACAGTGTATAAAGCAGTTCATATTGATCGCTAATCGATCTGCCAATTTATCTCTGGGCATCCCATATACCCGCTTACTCATCGAAGGTCAAATCCCCTCAATAAATCGACAAAAACAATCACTATGATGGACTGTACATTGTCTCAAGAGTGTCTGAGAGGTGACTGCCAGGCTGGGCAGGGTGACAGACGGGCCACAACATTCAGCAGCCCCTACGGTGGTCCCGCTACATGTGTGTTTGGTGTTTTTTAGATGTGGCCATTTTTTGAGGCCACAATGTACCCTATTAATCATTGACATTGGGGGGGGTGATCTGGGGGCCCCCTTGTTAAATGAGGTCTCCAGATGTTGTTAAACTCACAACCACTGTTTGTGGTTCTGGGGAAGTGGCTATTGTCCCCATCAACATGGGGACAAGGTGCCTTGGGGGTGCAGAGCTGCACCCACACCACAAAAAACACCCCCACATGCTGATGACATGTGGCCTGATCTGGCTCAGGAGCGGGGGGCACTATCTATTCCATGGCCTGCTAGGCTGAGCACTGAGATCAGGATCTGGTAGGGATTTTGTATGGGGGCCCCCCCATGCCATTTATTTATGCTACATTTCATGCTGGGCCTGGTATGCATTGAGATGGTGGAGGAGGGGTAAGAGCCCAGCATCTCCCCGTTCTGCCTAGTGACACTGATCCCTGCCATCGGAGCAGAGATCAGTGACGTCACACACACATCCCTAGTACTGACTTCACCCCTTCACTGCCATTTACACAGTAACCAATGCATTTTTAGAGCACTGATTGCTGTATAAATGACAATGGTCCCAAAAATGTCTGCCATAATGGCGCAGTCACAATAAAAATAGCTGATCACCATTAGTATTCAAAAAAAAAAAAAGTTAAAAAAAATGCCAGAAAACTATCCCCTATTTTGAAAATGCTATAACTTTTGGGCAAACCAATCAATAAATGCTTATTGCGATTTTTTTAATACCATAAATATGTATCAGCCTAAACTGAGGAAAAATAACATTTTTAAAATATTTTTTGGGGATATTATAGCAAAAAGTAAAACCATGCAATTGACAGTTAAAGTGACGTGGTGCCAAATCGCAAAAAACACACTGGTCAGGAAGGGGGTACATTCTTCCAGGGCTGGAGTGATTAAACATACTTCACCCCTTGGTACTGGCCCTTTAAGGGGTTTGCTATTCTGAGAGGCGGGGCTGCTGGCAGTATTACATGCATTCACTCAGTGCCAAGGCCCAGCCAGCAGAAGGCCGCATATTTGCATGCACTCTGCAACAACTGTTTACAATCACTGCTCCTTTAAAAACGAGCTTAGACCATATATCCATAGCAGATAGTTTATTTACAGGAACATGTACAAATGCAGGAAGTCTAATGTGCAGAGAAAGAGGCAGTGACGTGTGTGCATGTCCAGGAAGTGAATGTGTGCAAAGGCTTACTACACACAACAGTCTCTCTCCCCCCCCCACCCCTCACAAACAAAGCTAACTAACACATCCACCAACCCAGAGCATAAGACACCACCCACACTTGCCTTGCAGATCAGCAGTTGTTCTTCTCTTGAAGGGAGTGACTTGGCCATGTTAGAGACTGAGCAGCAGTACACTTCCTGGGGGCGTGTGCATCAATATACACTTCCTGGGGGCATGTGTGCATACTCTTTGCCCTTTCATGATGCATTTCCATTTGCCAATGTGTTTTTCCTAAAATTCATATTTGGCAGATTTTGTAGCTTGCCTAGATTACAACAGGATTGATAGAGCTGTGAAATTCAGCTTTGGAGCAGGGCATTTTTTTCAAAAAAAAAAAAAAAATGCCCTGCTCCAAAGCTGAATTTCACAGCTCTATCAATTCTTTTGTAGACTAGGCAAGCCACAAAATCTGCCAAACGTGACTTCTCTAAAACAAAAAGAACCCCCCCCCCCAAAAAAAAAGCACCCCAAGAACAAATTAGCCTTCACTGTGCTTTTGTAATTTTTATTTTTTTAGAACAAATTCACATTTTGCAGATTTCATGGCTTGCCTAGTCTACAAAAGACTTGATCGAGCCGTGAAATTCAGCTTTGGGAGGAAAATTAAATTATTTATTTATATATATATATATATATATATATATATATATATATATATATATATATATATATATATATATATATATATAAATAAAAAATTTTTCCTTTGGGAGGGGTAGACCACCCCCCAAAATAAATATTTTATAGGTCTGCAAAACAATTTAAGTGCAGAGTAAAACAAAAAATGAATCAACTTTTTATTTCCATATTAGTATGATTTACAGGTTTTATATAACACAGTAACTTAACAGTTTACACAGTGCTTAACAAAATAAACAAAACATTTGTTACACATTAATATATATTGTGCAAATAAAAAACAAAAAAATGGAGCATGGAAATGCTCTAGCATTTGACAATATAGTTTGTAAGCGCTTTTCAGCAGGGCCCTTCTATCTACAAGAGTAGGACCTTAACACACAGACGATCAGAACTGATACCCCTAAAAAGAAAGTGCAAAATTATAAGCAAAAACAGATACAATTATTACAAACTCAAATGCAGCACACAAACAAAATCAACATGTACTTCTGTTTGAAATTAGTATGAAGCTTTTTCTTCATCTAAGTATAGAACTGGATCAACATTAACAGTTGTAAATCGAACATATGAGAATTCAAAGTAACTAGAACAAGATAAAAGTCTGCTGAGGCACACAAACACATGGTCAGAATGGACAATCAAAAAAAGCAAAACACATTTGAAGGCCTTAACGCAAAACTATACCAGCAAACACGAAACCGCAGCTTTAGTGAGGTGAGGGTCAGGCCTTATGCCCACCCCCAAAAAAAAAAGAACATATAGCTCTATTTGGAACGCAATTTACACCCTGCAAAAGACTCAGGCCTCTTGTCAGGCCAAACAACCAGCCCAACGGCAGGCCTTTATATAACTTAGATAGAATCACTAACAGACCCACCCAGTAAAGGACACACCCACCAGTGTAATTGTAAGTGCAAGTGCTCACACCTGTTCATCAGGAACACACACTCTTTACAAATGAAAGAATGGCTCAGCATATACATCTATGCAGGCTAAAACTAAAACTTACAAATGTCCAAAGCTCTGGCCACGATCAGTGATACCAAAAATCTAAACATGAAACTTGTAAGTTGTTGGGCCTGTGGAGGGTACAAAACAGGAAATTACAACTTTGTGAGGGCTGCTTCACACAAATTGTTGACAAAGCGCATTTGTCATTTATCATCAGCATACAACATTCAAATATGTGTGCAGCATCACACCACATCCATATCTGTTTACAGTTCTAGATTTTGTGCAAATTAACTGCTTCAGATCCGGGCCATTGCCAAATGACGGCAACAGCGCGGATCTAAATTGCCGGGACTACGTCCATTGACGTCGTCCCGTGCACGAGCGGCCTGCGCGCCCCCTGCAGGGCGCGCGCGGCGCGCTCGGTGATCAGCGAGTCTATGAGACTCGCCTGATCACAGATCAGAGTAAGGGGTTGGTCCCAACCCCTTACCACATGATCAGCTGTCAGCCAATGACAGCTGATCATGTGATGTAAACAGAGCCGGTAATCGGCTATTTTTCCTCCTCGCGCTGACAGCGTGAGGAGGAAAAAAAAACCCGATCACCGGCGGCCGTGATCGGGACATCAGTCCCGATCACGGCGATCTTATAACAAAAAGCAATAGGCAGCAGTGCTGCCTACCAGTGCCCACCATATTAACCCATCAGTGCCCACAGTGCCATCAATCAGCGCCACCCATCAGTGCCCACAGTGCCACCCATCAGTGCCCACAGTGCCACCCATCAGCACCCACATCAGTGCCACCCATCAGCACCCACATTAGTGCCACCCATCAGCACCCACATCAGTGCAACCTATCAGTGCCCATCAGTGTCACCTACCAGTGCCCATCAGTGCCACCCATCACTGCCCATCAGTGCCACCCATCAGTGCCCCCCCATCAGTGCCACCTATCTGTGCCACCTATCTGTGCCACCTATCCGTGCCGCCCATCTGTGGCCATCAGTGCCGCCTTATCTGTGCCCATCAGTACCGCCTTAACTGTCCCCATCAGTGCCGCCTTAACTGTGCCTATCAGTGCCGCCTTAACTGTGCCTATCAGTGCCGCCTTAACTGTGCCTATCAGTGCCGCCTTATCTGTGCCTATCCGTGCCCATCAGTGCAGCCTATCAGTGCCCACCAGTGCCGCCTCATCAGTGCATATCAATGAAGGAGAAAAATTACCTGTTTGCAAAATTTTATAACAAACTATTAAACATGATTTTTTTTTTTTTCAAAATTTTCCATCTTTTTTTGTTTGTTTAGCAAAAAATAAAAACCCCAGCTGTGATTAAATACCACCAAAAGAAAGCTCTATTTGTGGGAAAAAAAATGATAAAAATTTCATTTGGGTACAGTGTTGTATGACCGCGCAATTGTCATTCAAAGTGCGACAGCGCTGGAAGCTCAAAATTGGTCTGGGCAGGAGGGGGGTTTAAGTGCCCAGTAAGCAAGTGGTTAAACATTTATTCATTGAGGTATAATGTCATTTCTTGGGTTTCCATGTTTTGAAGGCTCAGTATGAGTGATTACTATCACAATGCTGAACCATCTCGAAATTGGTTCATTTTTGCTTGGTAAGAGGCTGCAATTAGTGGTGGTGGAGAAATGTTAAGGCTGATTATTGTCCTTGCCCATGGAAAAATTTGTTACGATTTGCAATGGTGGTGGAACCCTCTGACACATAAATACTACATTTAGACTTAATTAATGGAAGGACCTAAGTCAGGAGTTATACTCAACAACATAGGGAGAACAGATAACTTTTCAACATGACATAGCACGCTTGGGATTGGAACTGCCAACCCCAGTGCTGCTAGGCAGAAGTGCTCATCACTTAGCCACCGTGCTGCTACATGGGTGTGTGGAGGCATCACTGTGCTTTCAAACAGTCCTATCTCTCAGGAGTGCCATGAGTTAATCAATGCAGATGTACTGTGGAAGGCCAGAGAGCCATCAAACAACCTGTTTCCAGCATATACCATGTGTTTTGAAGGCTCGGTATGGGTGATTGATGACAGCATGCTGAACCATCTCGAAATTGGTTCATTTTTGCTTGGTAAGAGGCTGTAATTAGTGGTGGTGGAGAAATGTTAAGGCTGATTATTGTCCTTGCCCATGGAAAAATTTGTTACGATTTGCAATGGTGGTGGAACCCTCCGACACATAAATACTACATTTAGACTTAATTAATAGAAGGACCTGAGTCAGGGGTTATACTCAACTTTTAGACGTGACGTAGCATGCTTGGGATTGGAACCGTCAACCCCAGTGCTTCTAGGCAGAAGTGCTAATCACTTAGCCACCGTACCACCACATGGATGTGTGGAGACATCTCTGTGCTTTCAAACAGTCCTATGTCTCAGGGGTGCCATGAGTTAATCAATGCAGATGTACTGTGGAAGGCCCAGAGAGCCATCGAACAACCTGTTTCCAGCATATGCCATGTGTTTTGAAGGCTCAGTATGGGTGATTGCTGACAGCATGCTGAACCATCTGGAAATTGGTTCATTTTTGCTTGGTAAGAGGCTGCAATTAGTGGTGGTGGAGAAATGTTAAGGCTGATTATTGTCCTTGCCCATGGAAAAAATATGTTACAATTTGCAATGGTGGTGGAACCCTCCGACACATAAATACTACATTTAGACTTAATTAATGGAAGGACCTGAGTCAGGAATTATACTCAACAACATAGGGAGAACAGATAACTTTTCAACATGACATAGCACGCTTGGGATTGGAACTGCCAACCCCAGTGCTGCTAGGCAGAAGTGCTCATCACTTAGCCACCGTGCTGCTACATGGGTGTGTGGAGGCATCACTGTGCTTTCAAACAGTCCTATCTCTCAGGAGTGCCATGAGTTAATCAATGCAGATGTACTGTGGAAGGCCAGAGAGCCATCAAACAACCTGTTTCCAGCATATACCATGTGTTTTGAAGGCTCGGCATGGGTAATAGATGACAGCATGCTGAACCATCTCGAAATTGGTTCATTTTTGCTTGGTAAGAGGCTGCAATTAGTGGTGGTGGAGAAATGTTAAGGCTGATTATTGTCCTTGCCCATGGAAAAATATGTTACGATTTGCAATGGTGGTGGAAGCCTCAAACACATAAATACTACATTTAGACTTAGTTAATAGAAGGACCTGAGTCAGGGGTTATACTCAACAACATAGGATGGGAAGACAACTTTTAGACGTGACGTAGAATGCTTGGGATTGGAACCGTCAACCCCAGTGCTTCTAGGCAGAAGTGCTAATCACTTAGCCACCGCACTGCCACATGGATGTGTGGAGACATCTCTGTGCTTTCAAACAGTCCTATGTCTCAGGGGTGCCATGAGTTAATCAGTGCAGATGTACTGTGGAAGGCCAGAGAGCCATCGAACATTGGCGTGCACACAGGGTGTGCCGGATGTGCCTGGGCACACCCTAATCACCCCATGTGCATTAGTATTATCCAGGAGCAGCACCAGGTGGGTAGTTGGAGGTGCCAGTGGCCAGTGTAAATGCCCCCATTATATTAAAGTCTAGGTTCAATGGGGTGTACTGTAATGTCCTCCCAATCAACTGTCTCCCTCCTGTGACAGCAGGTGGTGTTAATGTGTGTTTGAACTTTGGGGTGCACACCCTAATGCAATAGGCTGCGCACACCTATGCCATCAAACAACCTGTTTCCAGCATATGCCATGTGTTTTGAAGGCTCAGTATGGGTGATTGATGACAGCATGCTGAACCATCTCGAAATTGGTTTGTTTTTGCTTAGTAAGAGGCTGCCGTAAGAGCCCTTTCACACCGGGGCGGTTTGCAGGCGCTATTGCGCTAATAATAGCGCCTGCAAACCGACCCAAAAATGCCGCTGCTGTGTATGCAGTGTGAAAGCCCGAGGGCTTTCACACTGGAGCGATGCGCTGGCAGGACGGTAAAAAATGTCCTGCCAGCAGCATCTTCGGAGCGGTGAAGGAGCGGTGTGTATACCGCTCCTGCCCATTGAAATCAATGGGATGGCGCGGCTATACCGCCGGCAAAGCGCCTCTGCAGAGGCGCTTTGCAGTGGTATTTAACCCCTTCTCGCCCGCTAGCGGGGGGTAAAACCGCCCCGCTAGCGGCCGCATACCGACGGTGCTAACGCCGCCCCCCACCCCAGTGTGAAAGGGCTCTTAGTGATGGTGGGGAAATGTTAAGGCTGATTATTGTCCTTGCTCATTAAAAAAAATGTCACGATTTGCAATGGTGGTGGAACCCTCCGACACATAAATACTGCATTTCTTTGGACATATATACCTATAGGTGGTGAAATGACATCAGTGAGGAGTAATACTTCTTGATTTGTTCTGTAATATTTGATTTTTTTTGGTGGGTGAGTGTAGAATGTTGATGAAGTGATGTTACCCTCAGAATTTTGGGAATGATGTTTTGATTTCTGATGTTTGGCTCAAATTATGATCATTTGGAAATTCTAAACATCACACAAAATTGTGACTCATTTTAAATTTTTAGCAGCAATGGTATTGTTTGTGGATTGTAAAGACACCTGTGTGAGTTTGGGGTAAAGATTGTTGTGATATGAAGAGTAACAAGTGAAAGTGACAGAGAAAAATATATTTTATCAAAACATTCCACTTTCTAGCATTCTTAAAATCAAAATATTTTAAGTAGAAGCAACAATGTTGCAAAGGAAAATTTATTTCACAGAAAGATACATTTCATCTCAACATTAAAAGGTTTTTTTTTTTGTGAAAGTTACAATTGTTCCATTAGAATCAATGACTGAAACTTCATTTGGACTAAAATAGAGCAGATTTTCATTTTAAAAAAATGCTCTCTAATTAACTCTCATTTTGGTATTTACTATACCTCCAGGTAAAAAAGACACTTGCGTTAAAATGAGAGTTATGTTCAGGTCTGAGCATGCTCAGTTGTGTTGGCACCTAGTTGTCCAAAACGGGGAATTTTTCACTTTTCAGACTTTTAAAGATATTTCAGTGTAGAAATCACTTTTTCACACAGTTTAAAAGCAGATAATCTTTAAATAATATACCGCATATTTCAGTACCATTTAGGCAATTATATCATGCTCTAAACATTATTTCCATGTGCAATTCTCTAGGTTTTAGCAGAGTAAGGGTTTGGGCGCTATTTAGTTTTAGGGAGGTATAGTAAATTAGATTTTGGGAGAATTTTCTCACCAGCGCTATAGTGAATACCGTTTTAGCGCGAATTAGCGCTAATTCGCGTTAAATTGCCGCGGATTAGCGCTAAATTGCCGTGAATTAGCGCAAATTCGCGGCAATTTGCGCAAATTAGCGCCATAGCGCTATAGTAAATGACCCCCTGTGTGTTTGTGATACGGAAGTTAATGGCCCTGTCTGAAGGCATGTGTCCCAGATATCCTCACCCACCTCTCCCAGATCCTCTATCCATTTACGTCTGCATGGTAAGTTTGCAGTGTCTTGTATAGCAAAAAGCAAATGTGAGTAAATGTGAGATATAAGACCCTTTTTTTCCTGACCATAGAAAATGTCATTAATTAGGGGATGGGTAACAAGTACTAGAGCAGCTGACCGGCCTTGAATCTGAAGGGCATGGCGTAACTGCAGATATCGGTAAAATTGATGTCTGGGGAGCCCAAATTCCGATTGCAACTCCATAAAGGATTTTAAAATATTTTGGTGAAATAATTGCGAAATATTATGAATTCCGGCATTCCTCCACATTTGGAAACCCTCCAGTTTATATACTTCTGCTAGGTTCGGATTGTTCCATAGGGGAGTCTCTGCTAGGAAGCCCAGAACTTGTAATTTAGATTTGACCGTAGACCATAATTTTTTGAGAAGAACTATGGTGGGGGCTGTTTGTGGCAGGTGTGATAATCCCACCTCCAAAATTGCCAGCACCGATGTATTTAATGTTCCAGTTCGCAGCATGCTTTCAACCGAGTCAGAGTCGTTTAGCAATCCAAGACCACTCAAGTGTTGCAATGGAGAGGCATAAAAATATAGTTTAGGGTTGGGAACTGCAGCTCCACCCCGATCTTTACCATACTGCAAGGTGGAAAGACTTATTCTAGCAACTTTTTTCCTCCAAATTAGGGATCTAAATAATGTCTCAATACGATTAAACCATTTTCGGGGTATCCATTGTGGAGAGTTGTGCATGATGTATAGAAGCTGAGGTCCCCAGACCATTTTGATCAGATTTATTCTACCAATTACTGATAAGGGGAGCTTACACCAAGTGTTGCATGTCATTTGAAGTTTTTTGAAAAGAGGTAGTAGATTATCTTCCAGGTAATTTTGTGGGTTGACTGTCACCTGTATTCCTAGATATTTAAATGAGGAGACCACTTTAAGTGGTCTTGCACTAGCCGGCAGATCAATCATTGGCTCATCTACCGGAAGAATTACGGATTTACTCCAATTAATGGAGAATCCCGACAATGAACCAAAATGTTGTATTATCTTCATCACGTTCGTAAGTGAAGCCTCCACATCCCCCAAGTAAAGTAACGTGTCGTCCGCATAAAGAGAGATCTTATCAGAAATTGGGCCTCTGACAAAGCCCACAATTGACTGTGAAGATCTTACCACCTCTGCCAGTGGTTCAAGGGCCAGTGCGAAAGCAGGGGTGAGAGTGGGCACCCCTGCCTCGTACCTCTAAAAAGAGGAAATGAATCTGAAAGATCACCATTTACGCGGATCCTAGCTGTGGGGGCCGAATACAGCAGCTTAACCCATTGAATAAAGTTAGCTCCTAAGCCAAAACGCTTCAAGGTTTCCCATAGGTATGGCCATTCGACACTGTCGAAAGCCTTGGCAGCGTCCAATGATAGTATTGCTCTTTTGCCAGGGTTGTCGACGGGGATCTGGAGGTAGAAAAAGTCTTCTTATATTAAGGGCTGTGGATCTTGACGGGATAAACCCGGATTGGTCCCTATGTACCACTTTGTGTATGACTTTAGCAAGTCTTGTGGCTAGCACCCTTGCTAGCAATTTAACATCTGTTGTCAATAAGGATATGGGCCTATACGAGTCAGGTAGATGGGCCTCTTTACCCGGTTTAAGGAGAAGAACGATAATTGCTTCATTCATGGATTGGGGTAAACTTCCTATTTTTTTGGCATCCTCAAATACTTCCTTTAGGTGTGCTATTAGAGTTTCAGAGTAGCGCTTATAAACCTCCGCCGGCAAGCCATCCGATACCGGAGAAAGCAGGAGATCTTAGATTCCTTTCCTACCCTGATCTCTGCAGGTGCTTATATTGCAGATGCTTCGGCTGAAGCTATCAAAATGTCAGCTCGGTCTGCAGCTTTAACAAATGCTGCGAGAAGAGCTTTATGGCTAAAAACCTGGCCAGGTGATACAGCTTCAAAGAGTAAACTTTGTGGTATTCCCTTTTCAGGTGACCTTCTTTTTGGCCCTGATCTAGATAATATCCTATACAGAACTGTCGATAAGAAGAAGTCTTTCCCGGTCAAAAAGAAAAGGCAGACCCCAAAACGTCTTTTTCAACCTCAAAAAACTCAGCAGCAACAGCAGGATAATAAGTTTCAGGGCAGGAGAAAAAATTGGTCCGCGCAAAAGGCGAAGGGCAAAGGTGGAATTCTCTTCCGTCCTCCTTCACAGGCCGAAAGCTCACAATGACTCATCCCTGTGGGTCGGCGGAAGATTACGAGAGTTTCTTCCGCAGTGGTTAGGGATAACTTCAAATCAGTTTATTCTGACCACTCTCTCGCAGGGTTATACTCTCGTGTTTTCCAGAAGCCCCCCAAGAAGGTTTCTGATGACAAATGCTCCTCGAGATACAATAAGGGCCCTGGCCATGAAGTCCTCTCTGGAGGAACTGATGCAACAGGGCGTAGTAATCCCAGTGCCACCAGAAGAATGGCACAAGGGCTTCTATTCGCATGTCTTCCTGGTAAAAAAAGCAACAGGAAGATTTCGATTAATTCTCAATTTAAAACCATTAAACAGAGCCATCAAATACAGAAGGTTCAAGATGGACTCAATTTTCACTGCCAGAAATCTTCTGACTCCAGGTTGTTTCATGGCGTCAGTGGATCTAAAAGATGCATACCTGCATATTCCAATCTCATCCCAGTCCCAGAGGTTTCTCAGGTTGGCGGTAAAGATGGGAGGCAGAATTCAGCATCTGCAATTCAGAGCCCTACCCTTCGGGCTATCATCCGCACCCCAAATTTTCACCAAGGTAATGGCAGAGGCCCTAGCTCCGCTGCGTCTTCAAGGAATCGCAGTAATTCCTTACTTAGACGATCTGCTATTTTTCGCCCCCTCAAGAGAGGAATTGAGGAGCAATTTAAGCAGAGCATGCAGCCATCTGGAGTCTCTAGGTTGGATCCTAAATCTCCAAAAATCTTCCCTGGAACCATCTCAGGAGATTCGGTTTCTAGGGTATATAATAAATTCGGTAAGCCAAAGAATTTTTCTTCCTTCAGAGAAGAAAGAAAAAATCCAGGATACAGTGTCTTTCTTGCAGACCAACCAGCAGCTGACGGTAAGATTGGTCATGTCAGCTCTGGGTGTTCTGACTTCGTCAATGCCAGCTGTTCAGTGGGCAAGACTACACTTCAGACACCTGCAGGCCTTTCTTCTGAGATCTTGGGATCACAATTTGGAATCCCTAGAATCAGAGGTAAAAATTCCAACCCAAGTGAAGAGGTCACTATGGTGGTGGAAGAGGCAGGATATCCTATCGGAGGGGTTAGTCTGGGCCTTTCCAATCGGAAAAAAGGCTGACAACCGATGCCAGTTCCTGGGGTTGGGGAGCCCACATAGGAAAGGGTTTCACTCAGGGAAACTGGTCCAGGAAAGAGGCGACAAAATCCTCAAACTGGAGAGAGCTCAAGGCGATCGACTTGGTTCTGAAGTAATTTGCTCAGGGGCTTCAGGCCCAGCATGTTCAAATACTAACAGACAATGCCACGGCCGTGGCTTATATAAACAGGCAGGGAGGTACAAGGAGCAAATTGCTGCAAGTACTAGCCATGAGCATTCTCCGATGGGCAGATGGACATTTGCTGTCTCTATCAGCAGTCCATCTAAAGGGATTCCTGAACAGGGTGGCGGATTTCCTGAGCAGAAACCCCGTTCAGGAAGCAGAATGGTCGCTGAACACAGAGGTTTTCGCCATGATTGCCGAAAAGTGGGGGCTGCCAGAGGTGGACCTGTTCGCCTCGAAAGAGAATGCCTTGGTTCCGCAATTATTTTCCCTAAAGAAACACGACGGGTCATTAGGAACAGATGCCTTGGCGTATCCATGGAGATTCCATCTTTTTTGCTACGCTTTCCCCCCATTCCAGTTAATTCCCTTAGTATTAAGGAAAATTCAAAAGGAAATGGTACCAGTTATCCTAATCACGCCCTTTTGGCCAAGAAGGGCCTGGTTTTCAACTGTTCTGAGAATGGCGGTCAGGTCTTATTGGCATCTGCCCCTTAGGCACAATTTACTATTTCAGGGTCCAGTAAATCACCCAGAGGTAGCCACTTTGGCGCTCACAGCCTGGTATCTGAAGAGCAGCTTTTAAGAAGCAAAGGTTTTTCCAACCGATTAATCTCAACACTATTATCAAGTAGGAAAAGGGTGACTAGGAATATCTATTCCAAGGTCTGGAAGGTTTATAATACATAGTGTAATTCATCTGCCCAGGACCCAGGGAGTCTTGTTACCATCCTGGAATTTTTACAAGTTGGTGCTGACAAGGGACTAGCAGTTAGTACCTTGAAGGTGCAGGTTGCTACGCTAGCAGTGTTCCTAGAAAGATCTGTGGCCTCAGATCCATTGGTAACCAGATTTTTCAGATCCCTTACGAGATCCAGACCAGCACTACTTAAGTTGTTTCCCAAATGGGATCTGTCGATAGTCCTTCAGTCTCTAACAAAGAGTCCCTTTGAACCCTTGGAAGAAGCGCCACTCAGATATCTCACTTTTAAGTCTGTGTTTCTGATTGCCATGGTCTCTGCACGCAGGATCAGTGAGCTTAATGCTTTATCAGTTAAGGAACCCTATTTGTCTATCTTCCCAGACAGGGTTATACTTAGAACAGATCAGAAATTCTTACCAAAGGTAGCTTCAGTGCAGAATCGTGTTCAGGACATTGTACTTCCGACCTTCTGCCCCAACCCAGCAGGGGAGAAGGAGACTTGTTTTCACATGTTGGATGTTAGAAGAGTTTTGTTATGTTACTTGGAAAGGACAAAGCTCTTTAGACGTTAAGATTCACTGTTCGTGCTATTTTCGGGCAACAGGAAAGGTTGCCAGGCTTCTAAGATTTCTTTAGCAAGGTGGCTGAAACTAGCCATTTCAGAGGCTTATTCGCATGCAGGTGTGTCTCCTCCAGCAGCAATTTCTGCACACTCAACAAGAGCATTAGCGGCCACCTGGGCAGAGAGAGCTGGTGCCACTCCTGAACAAATTTGCAAGGCGGCAACATGGTCGAGTTTGCACACATTCGTGAAACATTACAGGCTGGACCTCGCATCTGCTAATGATCAGGCGTTTGGCAGAAAGGTCCTGCAAGCTGTTGTCCCGCCCTAAGGGGGTAAGTCTCTGTTATCCTCTCAGGTGCTGTCCTGAAAGACGTCTTGGGAAAAAGCAAGTTAGACTTACCGGTAACTTGTCTTTCAGGACAGCAACATCCCGCCCTATTGTATTGTATATACTATGCTGTGACTAACGTATGTGTTTATGTGCCGGGGCCGGAGGTCTTCTCTATTACAACTGAGGTATGGTAGGGAGGCGCCTCCCTTTAAAGTTTGGAGGAAGAAGGTGTTTCCTTTTTCCGGTGGGTGGAGTCGCTATCTCGGGTGCTGTCCTGAAAGACTTCTGGAAAACAAGTTACCGGTAAGTCTAACTTGTTTTTTTTTTTTTTCCGGCTGCTAGCGGGGATAAAGACGCCCCGCTAGCGGCCGAATAGCACCGCTAAGACTAGCAGCGTTTTACCGTCAACGCCCGCCCCAGCTTGAAAGCAGCATAAGAGTCAGGGTTTGAATGAGAGGGAGGGGGTGAGAGAGACAGAGGGGTGGCTGAGAGACAGGGGGGCTGAGAGACAGAGGGGTGCTGTCTCAGTGTGCGGGCATGTATGTGCAGGATGCCGGGTACCTGATGGCCAGCAGCGCCAAGTCTCCCTCTTGATCCGGGGGTGCTCTCGCTGCTCTGCTCCTTCCAGTGGCTCCTTGGCAGCCTCCGCCTCCCACATGTTCTCTTGCTCCGGGCCCACAGTCAGCCTGTCCTCCGGCCCGGGCCTCACAGTTCTTTGAGCAGAGAGGAGGTGGAGGAATCGAGGTTCTGGAATCGCCGGGGTGGCCACACCCGCTCCTGTTCGCCTCTTCGGTGGTCAGGGAGGGGGTGGAGTTCTTCTCCCTCCTGGGCTCTTACATCTAAATGCCCTCCTCGCTTACCACCTTCCCCAAAACCCCGCCGCTGTTTGCTGCCGCGCTTAGGGTTGCCACCTCATCCCTTTAAACCCGAACACATATGAATTACACAGGTTCTGAGGCAAATTTTAACGCAGATAAGGCACCAAGTGAGTTGAATTACCACCTTAATCAGCCACAGGACCTGTGTAATTCATATATGTTCGGTTTTAAAGGGATGAGGTGGCAACCCTAGCCGCGCTCCCGCTGCCGCCAAACTCTGCATAAAAAACGTCCCACTGAGCCATCGGCCCACCGGGAAACTCCCGGTATTCCCGATGGCCAGTACATGCCTGGTTGGCCAACAGTTGTCCATTTTCACTGGGCAAAGCCAAAATTGCATCCAAGTTTTCTCACTCTAACGTCGCCCCAAGTTTGGAGTCCTAAAACTGTGAATGAAGCCTAATTGTTTGAGCCAAGCTCTTGGGTGTGTGCATTTAAGTCGCCTTATTTGCCTGTAGCTGCTGCACTTGATGTCATACAAATGACTGCAGTTTGTTTTGCTTCTCCACATGTTTCATGCCTTTCTCTGGGCCAAATGTGGCCCTTCCCTTTTTTGTTTGTTGCTGTGTGTTTTTGGTAAGTGTCTGTGTTCCCGATGTGCGCTATGCAAACTCAGGTGCTCACCTCTTTTTGTTCTGTCTATTTTGCAGACTTATCTGGATCCCCCCCTTCCCAGCAGAGAGCCATTGTTTGTGTTCAGTGTGTGTTTGGTAAGTGTCTGTGTTCCCGACGTGCGCTATGCACTTTCAAGTTCAGGCGCTGACCTAGTTTTGTTCTGTTTCTTTTTCAGATTTTGTGCCAGTATGCTGCTGCTGCCACTCAGCCAGACCACCTGCCCATCTGGTCCACCCATGGCACCCCCAGAAAGGGGGAGTTGGGACGGGACGGAGCCTGGGGCCAGGCTGGGCACGTTGTCTGGCTCGGGTGTGTGGGAGGCTCCAGTTGCTGCCAGAAGGGTGCGTGCTTCCTCCAGAGAAGAGGCGGAAGCTGGCGGGAGACGTCCTGCACGTGCTGCCTCTCCTTCTTCAAGCCTTGAACAGGGTACTTCAAGGAGGAAAGGCAGTGTGGGTACTTCTCGCCGGTATCCCCACTTCTCCATGGAGAACCAGGCTCTTGTGAGTGCATATCTACCCAGATATGAGCAGATTGCAGGAGCCTGGTCCCTCCGAACAAGTAAGGCGGGCAAAAAACGGCTGTGGGAGAAAATTGCAGTGGCTGTCAATGCAGTGGGCAATGTGGAGCACCGTTCCATCGCTAGCCTCAAGAAGCATGTGGGGGGCATCAAGAAAGCCATTAAGGCCAGGCTAGCTCACTGGGCTGGGCATGGGCATGTGACCAGCCAGGGTATCGCACCTGCTTACGTGACGCTCCTCCATCAATATGAACAAGATTACCTGCCACTCATCGACACAATCCTAGGACTCCGAACTTGTGCCGATATGGATGATTGGCAGCATGGTAACTAACTCTTGGCCATTACTTTGTGTCAGCTTCTTTGAATTTTCTACCCAGTCTAAAAAAGGACACATTGGAATACTTTTACACTTGTCCTGCAAATTCATTTTGGTTTCTCGCCTATCTCCAGGGGGAGCGTCAGCCCCTGCCAGCTCAGCTGTGGAGGCTATGGCTGAAGATGCCCCACATCCTGAAGAGAGGATGCAGCTCTCTCCTGGTAAGTTCAAAATGTGAATGTGCCAACAATTCATTAATAGCCGCGAGTAGTTTTTAAATGACTTTTTTTCCTTTGAAATGTCATTTTGCTGTCAGACTGTTCTAAACACGGGAAACATGCGCCCCTTTACAGGCATACTATAGACACCCCCCAAGTATGAAATTTAAGGGAATATTTCACTTTTATTGTTTCACTTTAAGCATTATTAAAATCACTGCTCCCGAAAAAAACGTCAGTTTTTAAAACTTTTTTTGCATTGATCCATCTCCCCTGGGGCAGGACCCAGGTCCCCAAACATTTTTTTATGACAATACCATACATAGAAGCCTTTAAAACTAGCACTTTTGATTTCTCCCATAGACCTTTTAAAGGGTGTTCCGCGGCTTTCGAATTTGCCGCGAACACCCCAAATTGTTCGCTGTTCGGCGAACAGCTGATGTTCGAGTCGAACATGACTTTAACTCGAACTCGAAGCTCATCCCTACTCTGGATTAAGCAATGAACATTGTTTTCATAGTGCTGGCCTACAAATGTTTCCAAAAAAAATTATATAAGCTTGGATGTTGACAGGCCAGGGTTTAATCTGCTTCTGTCACTTATAATCATTATGTAGCAAGACTAACACATCTTCTTCCTTGCTGGCCACTAGTCATTAATGTATCCCCGGCTCCCGACCACTAACATACCTCTTTCTACACACAACTGTTATTTTGGGGTGTGTTTGCAAGTGTCCCATGTGCCATGTCAAACAGGAGGAAGCAAGATTGGAATGTTATTCTATCCCAGTGCCTGATCCCTTAACCGCTTCAGCCCCGGAAGAATTTACCCCCTTCCTGACCAGAGCACTTTTTGCGATTCGGCACTGCGTCGCTTTAACTGACAATTGCGCGGTCGTGCGACGTGGCTCCCAAACAAAATTGACGTCCTTTTTTTCCCACAAATAAAGCTTTCTTTTGGTGGTATTTGATCACCTCTGCGGTTTTTATTGTTTGCGCTATAAACAAAAAAATAGCGACAATTTTGAAAAAAACACATTTTTTCCTCTTTGCTATAATAAATATCCCAAAAAATAATTAAAAAAACATTTTTTTCCTCAGTTTAGGCCGATATGTATTCTTCTACATATTTTTGGTAAAAAAAAAATCGCAATAGGCGATTATTGATTGGTTTGCACAAAAGTTATAGCATTTACAAAATAGGGGATAGTTTTATGGCATTTTTATTAATTTTTTTTTTTACTAGTAATGGCGGCGATCAGCGATTTTTATTGTGACTGCGACATTAGGGCGGACACAAGCGAGGAAAGACGAAGAGATCTGGAAGCCGCACACCGGTCTGATGATAAATGCCTTTATTGATAGAAAGTTGGATCACAAAAGTGTACAAGACACTACAGCAGAAGTGTACAGAGATCAGCTGACGCGTTTCGCACTCATAACGAGTGCTTACTCATAGCTGTAGGGCGGACACATCGGACATTTTTGACACGTTTGGGACCATTGTCATTTTATACAGCAATCAGTGCTATAAAAATGCACTGATTCCTGTGTAAATGACACTGGCAGTGAAGGGGTTAAGTCAGTACTAGGGAGTGTTTTCTAACTGTAGGGGGGATGGGCTAGATGTGACACGTCACTGATCTCTGCTCCCGATGACAGGGAGCAGAGATCAGTGACTGTCACTAGGCAGAACGGGGAGATGCTTGTTTACATCAGTATCTCTCCGTTCGTTCTCTCTGCAAGGCGATCACGGGTATCCCCGCGGCGATCGAGTCCACGGGACCCGTGACCCGACTCACGGAGCTCCCGGCCGGCGCGCACAATGGCACGGCGGGGAATTCAAATGGGACTTGCAGGTATGCCCATTTGCCCAGCCGTGCCATTCTGCCGACGTACATCGGCGTGCGCCAGTCGGGAAGTAGTTACACCAGTGCTCAAAAATGGCAGCTCATCACTATAGCCTCATTTTTAGGCCCAAAAAATTCTTTGACCTTTTTTTTTTTTTTTTAGAACATCTGTCCCCTGGTGCAGCTGGAGCTGGCGAGGATTCTGCATCCAATGTTGGGGTAGGTGATATGATGTTACAAGGTGGACATGTCCAAATTTTCTTTACACATGTTGTTTGGAAATGGCATACCTTCAATCTTGTTGGTTTTGGCAGGGACATTCAGGCACTCCACCAGCAAGTCTTACACCCTCTGCAGCTGCTGAAGCCGGGTTGCCTGAACGTCCGGTAAGAAATTCCACCTTTGTCAGGCAAACAAATATTCCTCCAATTCTCTAACAATTATATTCCAGCTAGGCCATGATTTGTAAAGGCAAACTTCATGTGTGCCTAAACTTCTTGTGGGGTGGAGCATGGCTTAGTCAGGATTGTCGATTCTTTAGGTGCATGTTCCAAGTATGGGGTGTAGTATGGAATTTTGTCCAAATCACAAAAATGAGGCTAGCAGTGTGGGTCAAGATTAGAACTTTTTGACGTCCAAACTGTGCAGCCATTGTAAAGCTTGTAGTAATGATATAATGGGAAGGCATTATCTTAAGTGGTCCGAAGCTACCTACACAAGCGTTTGTTGGCAGTCCATCCACCCGTCCTACTGTATGCTTGTGCTTATGATGTGAGAAAAGATTAACTTCTATTTTTTTTTTTTTGTCTTTTAGCCAGCATTGGATGCAGCCGGATCGGCACCCCCCCCCCCACACACACACACACACTTTATCACAATTTGAATTTGCTAGAAAGGCTGGTTGCCCAGATAAAGTTATTCAATGAGCAAAGGAGGCCTTCTGAAACAAGTGATTTAGTAAGTTTACTGGGGCTCACACAGCAATCTGTGCAGAGGTTGACTGGTAACCAGGAGATCCTGCAGCAGATCCAACGGGATATGCATCAAGTAATGCAAACTATGGTCACTAACCAGCATGCAGACAATCAGTATATTGGGGAACAACTGCTGGTCATACGTCAACTGTTGGAACAGCAAAATTGTCTAAATAATGGACAGCCAGCTGGGGAAGTGCCGCATCCCCAATTAGCCCCTTCCAACAATTCCCAGTCCCCTCCCAATGGTGAACCCCCTAAACCCCGCTCCCTCCTCCCACACATCTGCCCCTTCCTTAGATTCCACACTACCCCTTCAACCCCCTCCCCCCACTGATCACCTCACCCCCACACTCCAACTTACCCCCCTTCCCACTCCTCATGTACACCCCAGCAAAATTTATATCACCAGACCACCTTGCAAGTCCTTCCCAGCCCACTTTGTCCAGGCCCCCTCTCCTTCCCCCTATCAACAAGAGCTGACCCATGCCCTTAACTTCCTCCAAGCACAGGCCCACCAACAGAATCTCATCCAAGCCCAGTCCTACACCTTGCACAGAGCCACAACACAGCAACACTTCCAACACCCGCAATACACACTTCAGGCCTTCCAGACACAGCCCCTGAGCCAATTCCCTCACTACCCCTTGGCCATCCCCTTGACACAGCCACTCTCCCAACCCCTTCAACACAACCCTCACAAGTCCCTACCCTCTCCTTGGTCCCCTCACACCTGCCCCCTGAGCAGCAGCAGCCACCACCTCCCCATTAAGTGTGTGTGTGTGTGTGTGTGTGTGTGTGTGTGTGTGTGTGTGTGTATATATATGTGTGTGTGTATATATATATATATAATTTTTTGTTGGCCTTACTGTTTTTGATTAATTTATATATTTGTGTTAATTTTGGCTCCATGTTTTTTAATAAATGTTCACATTTCAAAGAACTTGTTGTTCTTTCTTGGGCAAATAGGCATGGGAAGGAATGTCCCTGGCTTGGTAACATTGGCATTTATACATAGGTGTTTTTATGATAGCAAACAAGTGCTTAAAATTAAAGAAACTAGTCTCAATCCTCAAATAAGAAGGCAAACATAAAAGGTGATCTTTCGAAATACAAGGAACACAGTTCTCATCGAGCAGGCAACTGATTCTAATAGGGCGTACACACGGTCGGACTTTGTTCGGACATTCCGACAACAAAATCCTAGGATTTTTTCCGACGGATGTTGGCTCAAACTTGTTTTGTCTACACACGGTCGCACAAAGTTGTCGGAAAATCCGATCATTCTAAACGCGGTGACGTAAAACACGTACGTCGGGACTATAAACGGGGCAGTGGCCAATAGCTTTCATCTCTTTATTTATTCTGCGCATGCGTGGCACTTTGTCTGTCGGATTTGTGTACACACGATCGGAATTTCCGACAACGGATTTTGTTGTCGGAAAATTTTATCTCCTGCTCTCCAACTTTGTGAGTCGGAAAATCCGATGGAAAATGTCCGATGGAGCCCACACACGGTCGGAATTTCCGACAACACGCTCTGATCGGACATTTTCCATCCGAAAATCCGACCGTGTGTACGGGGCATAAGTGGTGATGCATGGATTTGTTTTGGGGTTTGCTTGATTTGTGTATTTTCTACTGTCAAGCTGTCTTTAAAATATTTTTGGAGGGGCCAGGTTTAGAAAAGAGCACTAGCACATGTAACAGTTAGGCCCCTTTCACACATATACAACTTGTCCCACGATTTTGTACTGCAAAATCGTATGACAAGTCATTCTTCATGATTTTCAATGACTACCATTCATATTGGCACGACTTTAAGTCGTGTCAACTTCAAAGTAGTCCCTGCACTACTTTGGTCCAACTTCCATGCGAGTTGTACTCCAGAGACCTCAATGTTAAAACCTCAAGTAGCATGCAAATCGTACCTGAATAATATAGGCACGATTTCAGTACGACTTTGTAAGCAGAAGCCTCACACCATGTATGTTTTCATTTGTTAATGCCAAAGTTGTGGAAAAGTAGTACTGATCCCAAATCGCGGCAAAATAGCGTCCGCGAAAATCTGGCCCGGTAAAATTGCGCGACTTTGAAGTCGTATAAGTGTGAAAGGGGCCTCAGGCAGTATATGCCATCCATTTTGCATTCAAATGTCATCAAGGAATGTTGTCACTTTCAAGGTGAGTCTATCACCCTGCTGCTACATGTTTAGTAGTGTTGCTTGGATTTTGCCTTGTCACTGTTCCGTGTATTTGAAACGAGTAGTGTATCTAACACTCCTCCCCTAACAAGCCGATGCTGTCTAAATCTACCCCCTGGGCTTCCTCATTTACTCCAACACCAAAGGAGGTGTCTAAATAGCCAGATCGCCTTCTTTTCAACAAAGTGGTAATGACAAAAAGGCCAGCCTGGCATGAAATGCATCTAAGACAGAGAAGGTTTGATATTTGGACATGTTTTTGGAGTTGTGTTTTCTTTCTTTTTGTTCCTAGTTTGCTAAAGGCTAAGGTCTTTGTTGGCACAGTGTAACACGTTACCCCTTGTCTGGTTTTTAAAAGCAGAGAATCATTTCCTGCCTGATTCAGGGCAGGTATGCATGCACTATGGAATTAACATCCACAAAAGCACATTAGTTCGTCCCAGCACTCCATCACACCCTCCCACTTCACCAGGGCCGGTACAAGGGGTGGGCGAGAGGGGCGGGTGCCCTGGGCGGAGTGTGAGAGGGGGCGGATTTCTCCCTCTGCTCGCTGACTCTGAGCATAATGTGAGAGCCGCTCCGACCGATCTGCTCCCTCCCCCTCATTGGCAGGGAGGAGAGCGACTTCAGAGGGATTGAACCAGCAGGGGAGGAGCGGACAAGCCTCCCATTATCTTGGTAACTGTGAAGAAACAGACTGATTTCTCCCGTCCGTAGGATAGGAGAATCAGTCTGTAATATTGTGAAACTGGTGGCTGCAGCTGTGTAAGTGTGTCTGACTGTGACACTTACACAGCCCAGCGAACACATTACCTCCCCCCTCACTGACAGGAGATCAGGGAGGAATACAGCACCTCCTCCTCCCACCTCTGCTCCTTCAGTGACTTCCCGCCCCGCCCACACTATCCCCATACAGCTCCTCCCATCTCTGCTCCTCCAGTGACTTCCCGCCCCGCCCACACTATCCCCATACAGCTCCTCCCATCTCTGCTCCTCCAGTGACTTCCCGCCCCGCCCACACTATCCCCATACAGCTCCTCCCATCTCTGCTCCTTCAGTGACTTCCCGCCCCGCCCACACTATCCCCGGCGTGCAGATGTATCTGAAGAGAGGGGATGTGTGGGAGGGAAATATGAAAACAGCAGCTGCAGATCCTGTGTGCCAAAGATGCCTGAGTATCCAGCCTGGACCTGGGTGAGTGAGCAACTGTGTACACTACAGTGCAATGTAATCACTGAACTGTCCTTATCTCCATCTGTCTCCCCCTCCCCCCATCATGTTCTTTCAAGATATTCACTAACTTTCACTTTCAATTTCAGTTAGACAATAGATGGTACAAATTTCTTTCCAGTAACCACAGATTGCAGGAAAGAAATGTAAATGATTGCCCTGTCAGCACAGTCAGTGCTGACAGGGGAATCCCTTCTGCTGAGCAATTGTATTGTCCCCACAAACAGTGATTATCACTAGCAGATATAGCAACCGCTAGTGATAATCATAAGTATCCGGCAGGCTGGTTGTACCCAATTTGATCGATCAACTTGGTACATTCAGCCTGCCCATTAATGGTTCTAATCTTAGCCAGTTCTCACTGAAACAGCTGAGATTTAACCACTTGCTTACTGGGCACTTAAACCCCCTTCCTATCCAGACCAATTCTCAGCTTTCAGCGCTGACGCACTTTGAATGACAATTACGCGGTCATACAACACTGTACCCAAATGAAATTTTTATCATTTTTTCCCCACAAATAGAGCTTTCTTTTGGTGGTGTTTGATCACCTCTGTGGTTTTTATTTATTGTTAAAAAAAAATGTAAATGACCGAATGAAAAAAAAAAAAAAGTTATTATATTTTGTTATAAAATTTGAAAACAGGTAATTTTTCTCCTTCATTGATGTACGCTGTTGAGGCGGCACTGATGGGCACTGATTAGTTACACTGATAGGTGGCATTGATAGGTGGCACTTGTGGGAATTGATAGCTGGCACTCATGGGCATAGGTAGGTGGCAATGGCAGGTGGCACAGATGAGGCATAATTGCCTCTTCCTCTTCGGGACCAATGTCCCTTGCAGATGAGCCAGTGATCAGCTTTTTTTTCTCCTCGCGCTGTCAGCGTGAGGAGAAAAAAAAACGATCACAGAGCTTTTGTTTTGATCATGTGATCAGCTGTCATTGGCTGACAGCTGATCACATTGTAAGGGGCCGGGACTCAGTGACTCGGTGATCACAGCGCGCACAGGGCACGTGCGCTCCCAGAAATTCAGGTCCGCGCTGTGGCCGTCATTCAGCTATAGCGTGGATGTCAAGAGGTTAAACTATCTTAGTCTTCGCTCTTGGGCAGCCCATCACTTTTTTCATTCAACTATTAGGTTGAATGAAAAAATAAAAGAATGTTCCAATTCCCCCATCTACACATTCCAGGTGGAAGGGGGAATCCTCCCACTGTGGACGAGTGGTGGAATCCATTGTGGTGGTGTATAGAGCCAAAAAGATTAGAATTGTGTCAATGTCCCAATATTTATGGACCTGACTGTACATATAATTAAAAGGTGTGAGTGAACTCTGTTTCTATCACATTAAACCTAATTAAATTTGTATTGTTTTAAGTATATCCTTGTTTTGAAATGACATTGATTCTTTCTTAAAAATGGGGGGGGGGCGCAGTTTGCCATCTTTGCCCTGGGCACCAAATGGCCTTGTCCCAGCACTGCTTCACCTCCTGTGACCATAACACCAACATGTGGGTGAGCATGGACACACAAGTGCTGTGTAGAGCTGACTAGGGCCCCATTAGATCTCCTCTGTTTTTTACCTTGCACAAAACTGGGCTCTTCCATAACTGCTAGTGCTTCCAGGAGAAGCTTGCAAATCCCTGGACCTCTTGGTTCTGGATAAACCAACATAGACCTGACCTCATGGAAGAACTAGTAATACAGTTGGGCTACATGCTGCATACATACTTTTTGTAAGTTGATACACACACCTGGGCCAGGGAGCACAACTTCACAAAGAGTTCCCTGTCCTCAATTTGGAGACCATGCCAAATATGGAAAAGGTTACTCAAGTTTTTTTGGGAAATTAGAATGAAGTAGAATTCACAAACCCAAAACAAACAAGGATTTATGCAGCGTACACACGAGCAGACTTTTCGACCAGACTGGTCCGACGGACAATCCGATCGTGTGTGGGCTTCAGCGGACTTTTCTAGTCGAAAATCTGACGGACTTTAGATTTGGAACATGCTTCAAATCTTTACGTCGTAACTCCGCCGGACCCAGAAATCCGCTCGTCTGTATGCTAGTCCGACGGACAAAAACCGACGCTAGGGCAGCTATTGGCTATCAACTTCCTTATTTTAGTCCGGTGTACGTCATCACGTACGAATCCGTCGGACTTTGGTGTGATCGTGTGTAGGCAAGTTCGTTCGTTCAAAAGTCCGCCGGAAAGTCTGTCGGACCAGTCCGGTCGAAAAGTCCGCCCCTGTGTACACGGCATTAGAGTAATTGCAGAGGGCAAGCATTCACCTTAAAAATTGGTGTATCCAACCGGAACAGAACAAGCTTAAACAGACCCCCCCACACACACACGTAAGTCAGCAGCTTAAAATACTGGAGCTGGAGTCTTGGACTACTGGGGCACCTACCTGTCCAGGCCTCCAGCGTTGTCTTGGCCAAACCTATTTTTTGATTCCACTGTCATTTGCTTTGGCCGTCACCTAGGCTAAGGGCAACTGGGTGTGAAGCCTGGTGTATTCCGCGGCTGATTTCTCCTGTATAAGCATGAATTGCACAGCACTTTGGAAATGGTCTGGTTGCATTGTCAAGCTGGGGGACGGGGGGCCAAATGTCAGCTTAAGTTCACATTGGACAAACCTCTTGCTCCTGTCTGCAACATGTCTCTGCATGATGTGTAATGTTGTGCCAAAAGTATACAATTTCAAAGAAGCCAAATATGAGGTAAGCAAGCTTGCCCCCTGCAGCTGGAGCCAACAAAGTCCTGCAAATGCTTTCAAGACAGACCCATCTTCTCCAACTGCAGTGAGCAAGATTGGCTACCTTACAAAAAAGACACAAAATAGTAAATCTGTTTTTAAAAACTTTATAGACTCTCAAAACTTTTGAACAATTTAAATACAAATATGTACAAACCAAAATAAATAGCAGACAAAAATACTATTTGTAAAAATAATCCAACACCAAGGGCTGGTCAGCTGCAGGTCCAACCCCCATTTGGCTCTCCTGACCGTCCACATCAAGAGGCTTTCCATGTCCGTCATGGACAAGTCAGTCATCACTGTGGAGAAAAGAGAAAAAAAAAAAAAAGAATAGCTGGAGTCAAAAAGCAGATCCCATTGATTCATAGAACAACTACATCAACAACTAGGCACAGTAGCATATCAGCCATGGATTGCATACATTCATGGTGAAACATGATAATTTGCTAGGTCACGTAGTCATCCTCAATTCCTTAACCCTACAAATTCTTCAATGCACATGTAAGAGGAATTCCTTGGCCACCAAGATCATATGATTATTCTCAATCTCCATAAATATCTCTATTTTCAGAATGATGTCCAGCTCCATTCACACAGGGTTCCATATTGACCTGCAAAGATTATTCAGGTGTGTACTAGGAGGGAGCAGCCCTGTTCATGAAGATGGTAGAGATCACAGTGGCTGAAGCACTTTGTTTTTGGGGAACAAGTTAGTACTCACTAGTGAACTGTTTTAGAATTGTTCTATTGTCCTAAGCTTCGACAAACTTTAAGGGGCCATATGCAGATACAATAAGCTGACAGGGGAAACTGTCCAAAATCTGCCCAGAGCTGACTTATCACAGTAATTGTTTGATAAAACAAAAATGTAACAGGATTGACATGTAAACCTCACCAGGATAAGGCAAACAAATCAATATTGTATGGGGTGTGTTAACTTGCTAGCTAAGCCCTCTATCTATCTATCTATCTATCTATCTATCTATCTATCTATCTATCTATCTATCTATCTATCTAAACATTTGAGAGACTGACCGCTCCTATTCTGAGGCAGTGCCTGTTGAGGGGGCTGGTCTTGCAGTAGAGCAGCCCTTGCTGCCTGAGTTGAAGCTGTGTGAAGATAAATAAAAAAAAAGGGAAATAAGTCGAGCCATGACATAAGACAACAAATAGAAAAAACAGTCACATAAAACATCAAACAAGTGGGGAACCCTAGCCACAGTCAAATCCTTTTCTTGATTGTTGAAGTAAGCTAGATGACAAGACACCTAATGCCGCGTACACACGGTCCTACTTTTCGTCTACAAAAGTCCAACAGACGCTGATGGACTAAAGCTGGCTGGTAATCCGATCGTGTGTGGGCTTCTCCGGACTTTCAACTGACTTTTTTAGCCTCAAATCCGACGTACTTTAGATTTGAAACATGTTTTAAAACTTTACTTCGTAACTACGACGGACCCCGAAATCCGCTCGTCTGTGTGCTAGTCCGACGGACAAAAAGCCACGCTAGGGCACCTATTGGCTACTGGCTATGAACTTCCTTATTTTAGTCCGGTGTACGTCATCACGTACGAATCCGTTAGACTTTTGTGTGGTCGTGTGTAGGCAAGTCCGTTCGTTAGAAAGTAGGCCGCAAGTCCGCCGCAAGTCCACCGAAAGTCTGCCGGAAGTCTGTCGGACAGGCTGTCCGACTTTTGTAGACGAAAAGTACGACCGTGTGTACGCGGCATAAGGCTTAAAGGAAAGCTTAGATATAGTACTTGTGTAAAACAAACAACACTACACCCAGCTACTCGGGGCCAAAAATGCTCACATACTCTTTGGGGAACCATTTGAGATGTAACACATCACCTTAGGCCCTACACAAGTGTCACAGCTGACAGATGTGGCAAGCAACTGTCTACCTTTGCAGTTGTGTGGTGCCAACAGTACTATGCTTGATAGCTCTCACTCTTGTCAAGGGAATTTGAACACCTGCAATGCCAAGATTTCAAACAAAAGGCACAGTGCAAGTTATCATTCTTACATGTTTGTTAGTTGGACCATACTCTGGCCTAATTTAGTAGTAAACAACCCCCCCCCCCCCCAAAAAAAAAAAAAAACACCCACCCACACACCAGGGCCATCTTATACACAGACTAAAAGGGTTAGCTGCCCAGGGCCCACTCATTGGTGGCCCCAAAACACTTGAGACAACCCTTCCTGAAATGTGGAAAACAACCAGGGCTTTCTCAGAATCCTCAGGCCCTCACACAAGTAGCCCATGTCCCATTCCCAGAGCCCTGTCCTGTGCATACCATACCCTGTCCAATAACTGTTTTCTAGGGCTGCCTGGTGTCTACCAAACCCTGCTGGTTATGCCTAAGCCCCAGCACTCCAAGTGGAGAAGGCTAGACATTACTCCAGAAAGGCTCTGCCTCCCTAGTGCCCCCACACCCTGCTGACAGTGACTAAAGACTAACTGAGATTTGGAGGTGAGGTGGAGCCATGTGACTCTGCGTAGGGGAGGCAGAGGATGGAACCAATGCTGGAGGACACACATCATGATGTCAAGATAGAAAGGGGAGAAAGAGGCAGCCTGAGCGGATGAGGCAGATGGAGGCAGCAGCTGAAAGGAGGAGGAGCTAGCACTGGGACCTTACCCAGGAAACACACGGATCCCCATTCCTCCACCCTGCACTAACACACTTGCCTCCTCTGCTTAACAATACTGACAGATCTGTCCTGTCCTGTCCTCCATACCATCCTGCCCCCTCTGCTGCCCTGCAACAACAGCTTTGTCCCCTTCCCTCACTGCCAAATGAAGTATGGTGGGAAGGCCGACAGGCTGTCTTGATCCTTTTGGTGGCTTGCTCCTCCTGCTTTGTGCTGAAAAACTGGAGGCTGGTAGGCTGGGCTTTGTAGTGCCAGAGAAAGTCTATCTCCTTTCTCTCACCCTCCTGCTTTCTCTCTCTAATTTCCTCTATGTATCTTCACACCCCCCTCATTCTCCCCCTCCCCGTTCTCTCATCTTTCTCCACCCTCCCCCTCTCTTCCTCTAAATGTTCACCCATTAACCCCCTACTATTTTACACCTTTCTCTCTCTCTCACACCCTTTCCTCTCGGTATGTCTCTCTCTTTCCTTACACCCTCCACACTCCCCAGAAAGCTTGCTGCTTCCGAGAGAAGCTGGTAGCTCAAAGATATGTACTCCATGTTTCTGTATTGAAGAGGGTTTTCTGAAATGGTGTGGCTGAGGGACAAACTACATTAAATTGATTGTAACATCTTGTTTTTTTGGTTTTAAAAAGAATTATCCTGTTATACTTACCTGCTCTGTGTAGTGGTTTTGCACACAGTAGCCCTGATCCTCCTCTTCTCAGGTCCCTCTATGGCACTCTGGGCCCCTCCCTCCTGTTGAGTGCCCTCACAGCAGCCTGCTACGGGGCACCCAAGCCAAGCTCCGCCCCTCTCTCTCATTGGCTCAATAATTTGGACTGACATCAGCAGGAGGCAATGGCATCTCAGCCAATTAGGTTTGGCCAGCCGACGGTCTCCTGCAACATCACTGGAGCAAGATAGGCTCAGGGGATCTGCTGCACACAGAAAGAAGGCTTTTTTTCTTAATGCATTATGTGAAAAAACCTTCTGCTTTTACAAACAATTTAAGTGCGCTCTGCCACACACACACCTATGCCTCGTACACACGGTCGGACTTTACGGCAGACTTTGCCCGGCGGACTTTGACGGACTTTCTGAATGAACGGACTTGCCTACACGCAATCCACCAAAGTCCGTCGAATTCGTACGTGATGACGTACGACCGGACTAAAACAAGGAAGTTCATAGCCAGTAGCCAATAGCTGCCCTAGCGTGGCTTTTTGTCCGTCGAACTAGCATACAGACGAGCGGACTTTTCGACCGGACTCGATTTCAACGGATTGATTTAAAACATGTTTCAAATCTAAGTCCGTCCAACTTTTGAGAAAACAAAGTCCGCTGGAGCCCACACACGATCGAATTGTCTGACGAAATCCAGTCTGCCGTAAAGTCCGCTCGTGTGTATGCGGCACTAGACTCTCTACACAAACAAATAATGCACGTTAAGGAAAATACATAAAAAGTTTACCTACCTTGAGCAACTTGGTCCTGTGTCTGGGGGGCAAATGAAGGTGGCAGGCTGTCGGAAGAGTCCTCCGAGGAGGACCAGCCTCCCCGGGGCACTCTGTTCGCCTGACAAGGCCTTTCCACTTGGAACCAAGCTAGAAAAAAAAAAGGTTTAGACAAGGGGTTAAGGAGATCCATAATAACACCCACAATGTTGAAGACAAGCCGGCCACATTTTTAATGGTGTAAACAGCGGGATAAGGTGAGGTAAACCCAGCTAAATATAAATTTCAAGTTAGAAACTAGGCCATGTACAATTCAGGGAACCAAACAACAAATTAGAAGAGGGTGGCCTCCTGAAACTGAGTAAAACCTACTTTGTCCAGCAATGCTCCCCACAGCAACCATGACCAGATTCTAATAGGGCAAAGTTAACCACTACCCTAGCAGCAATAACTGTGTGCAAATAATAAACATGCCATTTGGTGGAAAGAATGACAGATCCTAGATGGACAGCTTTACATTACCTTGAACTTCCTAATCCCACAAATCCAACACTTCAACCTTCCTGTCACATACAACAGCTAACAAAAAATGGATCATCAAAAACATGTCATTTGCACATATACACATCCCCATAGTATCCACATTACATATGTAAATTCTATTGAAGGTACTTACACTGGCCCAGAGGTGAGGCATCCTCCTCATCCATGGAAAACGTGCCTGATAGTCCATTGAAGTAGGGTTGCCACCTCATCCCTTTAAATTCAAATACATATGAATTACACAGGTTATGAGGCTAATTTAATGCAGATAGGGCACTAGGTGAGTTTAATTACCACTGTTGAATGTTTTTGACCCTAAACTGCCACTCTCCAACGAAAAAGTTTCTTTGGTTGGGGTAAGTAATAATGTGATCCCGGCAGGAGTTACTCAATCTGTACCTGTAACACTGGGAGAACATTCAAATAGAGCATTTTTTTGTATTGTCTCCACATTCCCCCTGTAATTTACTAGGACGAGATTTTCTATAAAAAAAAAATGGGGGTAACCATTGCCTTATCTCCAGGAAAAACTACCATTGATATACCTCATAGGTTAGAAGAAGAGGCAACTGATCTTCTATTCATGCCTCTGCTGGCAGCAGACATGGAGGGAGGAATCCCAGAAGAAATCAAACAAGAGATTGACCCCCTCCTTATGGGTAACGGGAGCAAACACTGCCGGCCTCATGCAAGTTGCCCCTGTACGATTAAATAGGGACCCTACACTGCCAGTACCTAGACTACCTCAATACCCCTTATCTCCCGAGTCAGTTGAAGGTATTAGGCCAGTGATAAAGGAGTTACTACAGGAGGGTGTTCTTACTCTTTGTAGGAGCCAAGCTAACACCCCTGTCTACCCAGTACCTAAGCCTATGAAAGTAGGAGAAGACAGCCATCGCTGGAGGTTGGTACATGACTTGCAGGCTGTCAATAAGGTAATTATACCATCAGTACCTGTGGTACCAAACCCCTCAACTATTTTAGCAACTATACCTCCCTTGGCTACACACTTCACTGTAATTGACTAGCTTCAGCCTTCTTCAGTGTACCTGTCCACCCAGATGATCAATGGTTGCTAGCCTTCACGTTTGAGAAATGACAACTTACTTGGACTAGATTGCCTATGGGCTATCATGATTCCCCCAGTTGCTTTTCCCAAGCACTGATAAGCGAAAAAAGGTAATTGCTAAACAGCAGATGCCCCAAACCCTAAAACAATTAAGAGCATTTCTTGGGTTAGTGGGATATTGCAGACAATTTTTACCCCAATATTCTACAGTTATAGGGCCTCTACAAGAATTACTAAAAGGGCACACAAAAGGTAATTATAGATTCACTTCTGATGAATTGACCTCAGCAGTCAAAGGAGCATTTAAACTGATAAAAAAGTCTTTGCTAACTGTGCCCAGTTTGGGTTTACCCGACTATAGCAAGGATTTCTATCTATTTTGTACAGAAGTAAATGGACATGCAGATGGGGTACTGACACAACATTTTTCTGCCCAGCATCGCCCGGTAGGGTATTATAGCTATCCACTGGATAGTGTAGCCAGGGGGCTTCCTGGTTGTTTGAAATCAGTAGCGGCGGCTGCCCTGCTGGTAGAGAAAACTGCTGACATTGTACTAGGTAATACTTTGCATTTAATGTGTCCACATGACCTGGAAGCTATGTTGAATAGTGCTTACACTAAACATTTTTCTGTTCAAAGAATAACACATTATCATTTGGTTTTGCTATCAGCTTCCAACCTCAAACTCCAACGCTGCCAGACCCTGAATCCGGCCACCTTCTTCCTGGAAGATGACAACCAGTAGATTGATGATTCTGCCTATTTGACACATGACTGTGCTACCTCTATTGACAGAGTAACAAAACCTAGGACCTGAGCTACAGGATGAGCCCATCTCAGGCCTGCCATCATGTGCAGACCCATTTGTAGATGGATCGTCCCGGAGGACTGACGGTCTTACGCTATCCGCTTGCGCAGAGGTAAATGATGAAAACAAACTACTACATGCTGAAGTCTTGCAGGACTCTGGATCAGTGCAGGCGGCGGAACTTACTGCTCTCTGTGTTGCTTTGGAGCTTGCAGAGGGAGACACTGTAAATATCTACAGTGATTCAGCCTATGCTGTAGGCATAGTGCATAGTTTTGCACAACTATGGCAGGAGAGAGGATATCTGACAGCAGCTGGGACTCCCATACAACATAAGGAGTTAATTGTCCGATTACTGGCGGATATGGGTGGATAACTTGGGGCTGCTGCCGGTACGCCCTGTGGTGTCACCTGTACCATGGACACTGGCACTCCCTTTGGTTCAGGGACTTTTTCTCTAACCTCCGGTAATTGTATATTCATCATTTTAGTTTTCTCCTTCTTTTCTATTTTATCCTTTCCTTTTTGTAGAACATCATAGGCTATTTGAGCTATCTCAACTAACTCAGGGGCAGCTTTCTTTCTCCACACCACTGTACGGAGTTCTATTTCCTCTCTAATCTCAGGCAGCATTCTACCCACCAAGACATTCACCAACTCAGGCCGCTTCATATCACTTTCATCATCTGTAATCCAATCAGTATGCTTCTGTATAGCATCTTTAAATCTATTCCAGTAATCCAGCACATCCTCATCTTTCTTCTGAACAACATCCATCACTCGCATATCTTGTCCCTTATCAAAAGTAGTTGTTACCCAATCTTTTAAAATTTCATTCAACCTGGTATTTTTTTCTTCATACACAACCGGATCAGCCGATACATTTTCCTCTTTCAATATCCCTTTTTCATAAGCACCCTTATTCTTCGCAAATAGATTCCATACATCCACATACATCTCAGGCACAGCACAATCAATCAGGATCCACATATCTGCATATGTGGCTTGCTGTGTTTTCTCTATCCACGTCAACCTTTTGTACCATTTCTTTGGGCATTTCTCAATATTGGGCAGATCAGTAACAATTGCCCTAATTTCATGAGGTTTCCAAGGTATAAATAATAAGGTAAACTTTACCTATTCGTGCTGTATAATGCCCCTGAGCATCTGCCTCACCTGGCAAAGCAACTTCTCTCAAGGGCATTTGGCCTAACGGTTCCTTTTGCAATTGGGATCTATAATACTCTCTCTTTTTCTGTGTATCTTCTGGGGTACGCTGCAGATCTAATCCTTGGGCTCTTTCCTTCTGCCTAGTCAATGCTGGCGAGGGCTCCCGAGCCAAGGGGGTACTTGATTTATCTAACCTTACAAATTTTCCCAGGGCACCCAGTCTTGGTGGAGTATATTGCCAAGATTCCCCATCTTTATCAATTGTTACTGTGCCATCTTTGTCATACAACGTTCCCAAGCTATGACGACGCTCTGAAAAATGTTTGGGGACATGTTTGCCCTTTTGTTCTCGTTGTGGGATTTCTTTTGTTAATTTATGAGTAGCCTGCCGGTACCCAGGTGTGTCCTGAATATCATGAATACCCAGTTCCCCTTCTATGGCCTCCTCCTGCTCTGTCATAGGTGCAGATGCTCCCGCAGAGGCTATTGCTAATTCCCTTCTTATTAGGTCATAAGGGGAAGCCCTTGCGTTGGGCAATTCTTCATCTTCATCTAAGTGTAAAGCAGCTTTTTCTGAACACATTTTGTAGGGGGATGTTTTACATCTTTTCTAGACGCTTCTTCCCAAGCTGCTAAACATTCAATCCCCCCCCACAATCAGACATTTTAAAAAGTAAGTTAAACAATGCATCAATTGTAGGTGTACTGAGGGATTCCCTCTAGTGGCCACCATTTAGTGGGGTCCCCCTTATACTCCTTTTTAGTAATTTTGCACCATTTCACATGGTGTTTCAGGGCATCTGGGTCTCCACTCACCATCATCTTGATGATAGGAGCACTTGGGTGTAATTTAACAATACTTAGCCCTGTTGCCTTTGCTATTTTCACTAACTTCTTGGCTCTGTCTTTTGTTAACCCAAAGTTATTCATGACAGGTAGAATACTTTTATCAAATAAGTTTCCCATATTTTCCACTGTTTCTTGTTACTCCCTTTAGAAATGACAATAATTTGGAACTCTGGGACAGAGAGCTCCACCGATTATCATTATGGCTGTGTACCAGCAGCCCAGTACATAAAAGTTGTTCTACGCTCAGAAGGACGTCTCCTTTCTGAGTGGCAATAGGCTAGTCCCTATCTAAACTCCCTACTCCAGAGAACATGCAGCAGGTCATTCACCCATTTGTGGCTATCCGCTGAAGGAAAACCTATCCGCCTTAGGACCACAAATGTACAAAAAATCATACAGAAATGCAACATCCACCAACTTCTATTCACTCCCAGAAATTGTGGTATCTGCGCTTATACATCCCTTATTACATAAATACATACATTGTCATTTCTGGGCGTAAGGAGAAAAGGCAAGTACTTAGAATAACTCATGTAAAGGAGAGAGGGGTGCAAGGATTATAGCGGTGCCAAAAATACACAATTGGGCTTAGATAAAAAGCTTGAACATTTTATTAGCAAAATTTATAAAAAAAGACAAAGAAAAAATTGAAAATCACATAAACAGGGTGTGCATGACAGACTCAGGCAATTAAAAACATTTGTAGCGACATTTTACGGGAATCGGCCAAGAGAATGTAGCGGCCAGTTCCGTAGACAGGTATTTGAGAGTTCTACATGTTTCACCAGATATGGCTTCCTCAGGGACAGATGTTTATATCTTAGAGCGCTACTATACAATCTATGAAGAGAAATTTGACAGTCAATAACATGTATACCATATTTAACCTCAGATTAAATCAAAAGTTAATAAATTGAAGGAATATGAATAAACAATTTATTATGTTTGCGAGCTGTCAGACATGGACCCACGAGCACATGCCCGAAATGCAGCGACGAGCACCGCATCGCACATAGGTAGGCAAACCACCCCTCACCCACCAGCCGAGCCAGACCACCCACTAGATGGAAGAAAGGCTACCTGTAAATCACCAGGGATGGGCACAGAAAACTCCTAGAGCCGCCCCATAAGCCCAGGGTACGATAAACGGCTGCAGGGGGCAAAGAGGAGGACCAGGCAGAAATTTTCTACAGAAGAAAATTTCTGCCTGCTATAATCCTTGCACCCCTCTCTCCTTTATATGATTTTCTAAATATTGGGATGAGGTACCGTATTACATTGAGGACTACCCAACCACTCCCTCTCTACTTAGAATAACTGTTTCAGCATGCTTAAGTTTAACTGGTACCTTTAACATTCTCAGTAATCATACATAGACAGAATGCAAGTAAAATAAAAGGAAACTTGTTTACTTTCTGTAGCCGCACTCCCCACCTGGCCCCTCAACACCGCACTGAAAAGACAGTATTTAATATGAGAAAAATAAACGTTTTCTCACCTGAGGCCTCTTTGCTGTTGTCTCTCCTGCTGCGGGGCGGGAGCCGGTGGTGGAGATGCAGACAAGAAGACACGAGAAGGGGTCACCAATGTTATGTTGAGCCTTGAAATAAAGGACATCTACGCCAATCGAGTTGGATTCAGCTTAATGTAGGTTTACTTCAGAATATGCACTGTACAGAGGATCACATCTTCCAAAGGAATGTGATACAGAATACAAATTGACACAGCCTTTTATAGGAAATCATAACATTATAGTCTATGATGGGCACATGCCCAAGTTACAAATTACACAAAACATTCCTTACTAATTGTTTCAACATTACATCTGGTCATCATGACCTTAAAGTGGATGTAAACCCAATGTCATCCTTTCTAAACTACTGCCATAGGGGTTATCTATAAGGATATACATGCCTCCTGCATGTATCTTTACCTGTCAAATGTCTCCCCTCTGTCTGTTATGAGACCCGAAAAACTGCAGTTTCTGTGGGTGGGTCTATTGTCTGGAGCTCGGTGGGTGGAGTCGTGATGTCAGTAGACTCCCCGCCCACCTCTACACTCCCCTAGTCAATATGCATTTTCTCCTGTGTATTTCTTACACTGAACTTCTGCTATGATCTCTAACATCCAGTGAAAAGACAGGAAAGTAACCACATGACTTCAGCATGCCAAATCATGCTGAGGTGTGAAACAGCCAATCCTTGCAGAGCTGCTGAAGAAAGGAGTGGGGGTGGGAATTAAAAAATAATGCATGTCTTAGGCTAGTGCACGAGATATGTAAATCACCTGTCACACACAGCAAGGGGGAGGATTTGACAAAGTTTTTCTCTGTTTGTCAAGTTTTATCTCACTGAACAATAAAAGAGGATTGCTCAGAGCTGGATTAACTCTTTGTAGCAAGACTGGGCTCAAATGATAGGAAATCTTATACTCTACATTATGACATAAAAAAAAAAAATTCGGGTTTACATCCGCTTTAACTAGATCATTGAGTGAAGGGTTAGTTTGACAGAAGAAAATTGACAGTTACTTACCGATAACTGTTTTTCTAGGATATCTTCCAGGACGGCATAACCTGAGAGATGACTGGTCCACCTGACAGGAAACATCAACAAACAAGGTTAAAAGGCCCCTCCCTTCCCCCTGCACCTCAGTTCTCCCAAAGTAATAGATTATCCAGGTGACAGAGAGAAACTCTTCCCGTAGTACTTATATTAAAACATGGGTGGGAAGTAGGCCTGCCGTCCTGGAAGATATGCTAGAAAAACAGTTATCGGTAAGTAACTGTCAATTTTCTCTAGTCATCTTCCAGGACGGCATAACCTGAGAGGATGGACAAGGAGTTCAAGGCCTACCTCAGGGCGGGACCACCGTTTGTAGCACCTTTCTTCCAAATGTCAGATCCTGTGGCGACAGCAGTTCCACTCTATAGTGTTTCAAAAAGGTATCCTGCTTCGCCCAAGTGGCTGTGCGACAGACCTGTTCTATCGAGGCCCCAGCTCTCTCTGGCCAAGGATCTTGTTGAGTGGGCCTTAAGGTTCCCTGGTACTGGGGAACAGGTCTGTTCATAGGCCAATGTTATTGTCTGCCTAATCCACCTAGCCACAGTAGATTTAGACGCCTGCCCTCCCTTTCTAGGGCCGCTAAACAAAACTAAAAGATGATTCGACTTTCTGTAGTCCTTTACTCTATCTAGATATGTCAATAAACATTTCCTGACATCTAATAAATTAAACTTCCTCTCCTTCTCATTTTTTGGATTATCACAGAAGGAGGGTAAAGTGATCTCCTGAGATCTATTAAACTTAGATGCGACCTTGGGAAGATATAGTGGGTCCTGTCTAAGAACCACTCTATCCTCCAGAATCAACAGAAAAGGCTCCTTAACTGGCAGGGCCTGTAGGTCGCTCACCCTTCTGGCCGTGGTTATGGCCAACAGAAACGCTAACTTAAGAGTCAAAAACTTAACTGAAATCTCTTGCACTGGTTCGAAGGGTGCTTTCGTCAGCGCCTCCAAAACCAGAGATAAATTCCATGGAGGAAATACATTCACCCTGACAGGGGTTACCCTCTCCCTTGCCAGAAGAAATCTCTTAATCAGAGGTTCTAGTGCGAGCCTCTGATCCAAAAATACAGATAACGCTGCTATCTGTACTCTCAAGGTGTTCGGGGAAATCCCCCTGATCCACCCCTGCTTGCAAAAATTCCAGTACCACTGGTATTGAAGGGTAAGACACCTCCTTATCACGGCACCGTGTGAAGCAATTCCACACCTTGGAGTAGATCCTCCTGGTGACCAGCTTCCTGCTGCCCAAGAGGGTCTCAATTACCCTATCAGAGCACCCCTTGCCCCTAAGAATCTCCTCCTCAAGAACCATGCCTTCAGTTTGAGGAATCCCGGGTCGGGGTGGAGGACTGGCCCCTGTAGGAGAAGATCTCGTCTGGTTGGGAGACGGAGCGGAGGAGAAATTGACCACTTTTTCAGAGTGGCAAACCAGGTCCTTTTTGACCACCATGGGGCTATAAGGATCAGTCCGCAATCTGAGCGGGCCAATTTTTGTAAGACCCGTGGTATTAAGACTAGTGGGGGAAAGGCGTATGCTAGACGAAAGTCCCAGTCCTGAGACAGAGCGTCCACTCTCTGGGATCCCCCTTCTCTGTTGAGAGAGAAAAAACGATCCACTTTTTTGTTCCCTCTGTGGGCAAAAAGATTTATATCTGGAATCCCGAACTTCTGACTTATCTGGAGAAAGACTTCCTGATTTAACTCCCATTCCCCTTGGAGGATGGGTTGCCGGCTTAAGAAGTCTGCCACCACATTGGTGGTTCCTCTTATGTGAACCTCCGATATGGACTGAAGATTCTCTTCGGCCCAGTTTAAGATGTTCAGGACTAGATTCAGTAGTTTCCTGGATCTGGGGCCCCCTGACGATTCAGGTAAGAGACCGTTGTCACATTGTCTGACAGGACTTGGGTTTCTAAGCCCTGAATCCTGTCTCCAAAGGATACCAACGCCTGGCCCACCGCCAAAAGTTCCCTGTGGTTGGAGGATGCCCCTGCCTGAGAAGGCGTCCAGGCCCCCTGTGCCTGTATGTCCCCCAGGTGAGCGCCCCAACCCCAAGCGCTTGCATCGGTAGTGATTCTTGTGGGATTCCACTGGTCCCAGGGTAGACCCACCCTGAGCTTGTCCTGATCCAGCCACCAATCTAGGGAGGTCCTTACTCTTGTTGGAATAGACACCCTTGCATCCAATGACTCTCTCCTTTTGTCCCAGGAGGACAAAAGGAAGAACTGCAGCTCCCTGGAGTGGAGCTGAGCCCAAGGAACCGCTGGAATATACAAGGTCATTAGCCCTAGAACCCTCAAGATATGCCTGCAAGAGCACTCCCTGGCTTCTTTTAAAGAGGATACTGCTGTAACCACCTTTAACCGTTTTTCCTCTGGAAGAAACAGTTTCTGAGCCTCTGTATCCACCAGATATCCCAGGAACACTTTTATTTGGGACGGTGCCAGAGAAGATTTCTCTCTGTTTACTATCCAGCCCAAGGACTCCAGAGTGAAAATCACTCGCCTATGTCTACTTCCACCTGCTCTAGGGATTGCCCGTATACCAAAAGGTCGTCTAGGTAGGGTATAAGGGACACCCCCCTGTAGGTGTAGGTAAGCTACAACCTCCGCCAGGACCTTTGTGAAGATCCTTGGGCTTGCAGCTAATCCAAAAGGGAAGAGCTCGGAATTGCCAATGTTGAATCCCTTCGCTCGTAAGGACTGCGAATCTCAGCAGGGACTGGTGTTCCCTGGTGATCGGGATATGAAGGTAAGCATCCCTCAGATCTATCGTGGCTAAGAACGCACCCCTTAATAGATGCCTGCGCACCGTGTATATACTCTCCTTTCAGAAGCTCTTTTGTCGCAAAAACCTGTTCAACTTCCTAAGATTTAATATCAGGCGAAATTTCCCTGACGGTTTTTGAACGACAAATACATGGGAGTAAAACCCTTGGTAAAGCTCTTCCGGTGGAACGGGGATGATCACCTCCTGGAATGCCAATCCCTGCAAGCTGTCCAACAGCCCTGCAGCTTTTGAAGTTTCCTTGGGGAGACGGGTCAGAAAAAAGTTTTGAGGGGGAGGGGAGAGAAGTTCCAGATGATATCCCTCTGTTACAAATCTGCAAGATATAGGGGCTTTCGGAGATCCTCTTCCACTGAGGGACAAAGTGGGCCAATCTCCCCCCTACCCTGATGCTGGCGTCACTTAGACTGCTTGGTGGCGTCTTTAGGTCCAGAAAAGAGCAGACTACCTTTTTGTGCGCTCTTTCCCTTTCCCCACTTTCTATTTGCATCCTTTTTTCCTTTGAATTGACCCTGGTTAGAGGAGGGACGAAAAAACTTCCTGCCCCTTTCTCCTTTAGCTTTAACCGGAACTTTTTTCCCTTTTCTGCTGACCTTGACAGCACCTGATCCAGGCCAGGTCCAAAGAGTTGTGAACCTTCAAAGGGCAAACCACATAGCCTTGATCTAGACATATGGTCCCCTTCCCATGATTTGACCCAGATTGCCCTTCTTGCGGAGTTAAGGAGGGCCGCAGATATGGCTGTGTTCCTGACAGACTCCACAGCCACATCTGCCAAATATGCCACAGCCTTACCTATTATTTCTAACGAGTCTGTGATTTCTTTGGAATCACTGCCTTTAGAAACATGGTTGGAAAGTCTGCCTAACCATGCATCCGCGTTTCTTGCCACGCATGCTGACGCCAAAGCAGGAGCCATGGCAGCCGCATTGGAATCCCATGCTCTGCACAAAAGCGCCTCCGCCCTTCTGTCCATTTGGTCTTTTAGGTTCCCTGAATCCTCAAAAGACAAGTCAGATTTTTTAGAAACCTGCGACAGAGCTGCGTCTAACTTAGGGGTTTTAAAGAATTTCTGCTCTTCTTGCTCCCCAAAAGGAAACCTTCTCTTCCAAGTTTTGAGTCTAAGAACCTTTCTTCCCACACTCTCAAAATCACCTATTTAGGGCCTGATGAACTGGGAACACCCTGGGCTGAGGCTTTCCCAAACTCCTGTACATCTTGTCCCGGGCCGACGCCTGAACCCGAGGTTCTGGGATATCCTCAGAGACATAGATCGCCCTAAGTAACTGCCCCATGTCTTCCACAGGAAAGAGGTGGCTACTAGCTCTAGGACTGTCACTATCCTGGCTGTCAGCGTCTGTGTCTACACCTTCCTCTAATGAGTCCTCCTCTGACTCCTCCGGGTCCTCAAATTCCTCAACTCCCGAAATGACAGAGGAAGGGGGTTTTTGCAAGGTTTTCTGACCCCTGTCTGAAAAACCTTCCTGAGAGGAAGTGCCTTCTCTAGAGGACAGGATTTCTCTATCATCCGCTTTAGGTGCTATAGCTGTCTTAATAGACTGGAGGGTAGAAAGCATCTCCGACTGTACCGCAAGGAAGTCCCTCATAACCTGTGAGGTTTCCTTACTAGACAGTTTCTGTATGCACCTATAGCAAAAAGGTTTCACATGGTCCTGTGGGAGCTTATCATTACAGTTCCCACATCTTTTTGACCTGGGAGGAGGGGGATTTTTGCCCTTCATCTTGTGAGCCCCTTGAGCAGAGCCGCCAGGATCTAGGGAGACAAAAAAGACAAAGTCCAAACTTTAACCAGTTTCCTAAGACTTTCTGTGTGTGTCTCTCTCTCTCTCCCCCCCCCCCCCTGTGGTGTAGGTATGACCCCTCTTACTTCACCACATTCAAAACGGAAGGAGGACTCACCACCACTGGCCTCTTCCTGGGCTAAAGTTGCAGCTGTTATCTCCTTTCCATCCATATCTGCTGCTTTGAGAGGTTTTCTGACCCCAAGAGAGGAGTATCGTGAGGCCTCCTGCTTTTCCCTGGAGCGCTGAGTGTCTATCTCCTATACACCGATGATCGGCGCCATTTTGTTGGAGAGCCGCTGTCTGAGAGAGGATTTTGGCCTCTAGTGTCCGAATCCGCCATTTTGGCATAGACCGGAAGTCACAGCTCCCGGAACCGGAAACACCGCCATCTTACTCCACCCTGGGATGCCTGCTCCATACACAGGAGCTTCAGCATTCCCTATGAAGTCCAGGACCTCCACCAGCCCTACAGGGCACCAAGGTACCGACCTGGCTGGCGTCCTCTACCCCCTCTGCGGCCTAGACACCAGCCTGAGCTCCAGTTCCTTCATCACCTTCGTACCTGACTGGGTGGAAGGAAAAAGCATGAGGTATGTGCTCACAAGAGTTCCGGGATACCCCTCTGTACCCGGGAGGCTCCTTGCCGGGGAAGACTCTCTCCCTCGGCCATTGGGGGGACCCCCTGAGAAGGACAGGGCCATGGCTGGACCCGCCACCCTCCCCGGCTTTGGCGTCCAGCCCTCAGGGGGGGGACCATCCGCTACCAGCTTCAGGTCTCAGAAAAAACAACAAAGTTTAGCTGCCGGGAAACACAATCAAGAACTGAGGTGCAGGGGGAAGGGAGGGGCCTTTTAACCTTGTATGTTGATTGTGTTTCCTGTCAGGTGGACCAGTCATCTCTCAGGTTATGCCGTCCTGGAAGATGACTAGAGAAAGATTGATTACACCAAGGGAGTAATTAGCTTATAAACAGGGACTTTCCATATCAACATCTTTTCCGAGAATTTTATCATGTCATTGGCATGTCATCCGGAGAGCAATCAAGACACGAAACAAAACATGTTTTACAATACCAAAAGAATTCAGAAACATTTTGTTAAGAAATACAAGAGATACATTTTCATATTAAAGAGGAACTCTAAGTGGATAATTGATATGTGCTTAATATATTTCATATTTTCACACCACCTTAATCAGCCACAGAACCTGTGTAATTAATATGTGTTCGGGTTTAAAGGGATGAGGTGGCAACCCAACATTGAAGGGACTTACAGGAGGCTGGTGAGCCAGACGCCCCTCTCCCACTGCCCTCAGCCATAACTGGTGAGACAGCTGGTGCTACATAAATGAAAAAAAAGCAACCATTAAAAAAAAAAACCTTGCGGTCTTGAAAGTTAAAACAGGGACACAGAGAACATTTAAACATGGGCTGGAGAGGGGGTGGCCTCTTCATCAGTCTCCTCAGTCCTGGGGGAACACAGGGCTGCTGCTTCAAAAAACAAACAAATCAAGAAAAAAATAAGCCAAGTTATACAAGGGACACGTAAAGCTGACAAGCACATTGAGAAGGTACTTACCATGAGATGGATGGGGGGGCTTAGCTTCTCCCTCCTGACTCCAGGTGGCAGATGGAGCTGCTGCTACAAAAATACACACCAAACAAATCACTCCTCCAAAGTATGACAAGAGACAAAAAAAACCAGACAAGCACATTGAGAATGTACTTACCATGAGATGGATAGGGGAGGCCTCAGCTTCTCCCTCCTGTTCCTCCTCCTGAATCCAGGTGGGAGATGGGTCTGCTGCTACAAAAACACACAGCAAACAAATCACTCCTCCAAAGTATGACAAGAGACAAAAAAAAACAGACAAGCACATTAAGAAGGTACTTACATTGAGATGGGGGGAGCTCCTGCTGCTCCTCTTCGTCACTCATTTCTACAGAAAGAACAGCACAAATTACACTCAATTTTAGTCCACAAACATGAAGCTACATCATGGCAGCAAAATACACAATTCTAAAACAAGTTTAGTGCCAAAGGTTGTAACACATTGGGGAATGTCCATTAGATATTTCCTTGGGGCAGGCAGCACATACAGGCACAATGACATCAATGTGAATGAGATTGTAGGCCACACCCACCCACAAAACACTTTCCCCAGATACAATTTAAATAAATAATACACAAACAATCATCTTTTGGCAAGAAATTGGCCGCGACACCTTTTATTGGTTTTAAACAATGTAATAATTCATAACTCTTTTATTATATCATAACTTCATAAATCCAAACATATTTCCATCTGCTCAGTTATTAGAACTCGAGCAGTAGCAGAATTTAAATAAAAACAACAGTCCCCCCCCAGAATCCGGGGTGACCCTACCACATAATAGGAGTTCGCGACTGGGGCGGGAAGGAGGGAGCTTCAATTTTCCTTCTTGGTCCAGTGGGAAAGAGGAAAAGCCTCTTTCCTGCTGACCTTTTATAGCCTATCCCAACTTCCAGTAGCAGAATTTAAATAAAAACCACAGCCCACACGGCGGGCTTGAACATCAGGCACGCCCCCCCGCCGCGGCACTCTCTATACTGTACTGCAGACCCAGATTGAATATATCCAGCCCAACTTCTGATAAATGGACTCCATCAGGCCTGTACAAACCCGGGTAACCACCTTCAAGGTCCACATGCCGATAGGATATACCATTAATCAGAGGCATAAACTTCTCAAGAGCCCTATTGACTCTTTTCCTCATTTTTTCCATGACACTCCTCTGATCTGAGGAGAGCCACGAAAGCCGAGGGACTATCTCTGAAAAGACTAAAGTTGTACCTGGGGAAGTGATGCAAAAGCGCTGGAGATCCTGTTTAATCATAAACAACAAATCTAGAGTCTTAACATTCCCCAAATCATTGCCACCCAAGTGAATAACCAAAACGGATGGCATGGGCCATAATTGACACAACCTTGTTAGGTGAAAATAAAGTTGGTGCCACTGAAGGCCTCTTATGCCCTGCCAATATAACTTAAAAGAGTCCGGCTGCAGGGACAAATTCGTTGAGTAACTGCGTTGAGCCGCTCTCTTTCGTGCCCAGTATATAAAAGAGTGTCCCAGAATCCAAACTGTGTGCTGAAAACCTGAAATTCAAATAAACAAATTAGGCCTAACATATAAACGAAAACAATGGGACTTCCACCTCCCCATTTCTTTAATGTCAGAATCTGGTAACCCTACCCGGGCCGCCTCAGAAGCTGCGCCTATTCTAAATGTGTGGGAGGAAAATTTCAAGTTGGTTAATCCCATCTGTACCAAGCATTTCTTAAAAACTGCATCAAACTGAAATTTCGTAAGTGGCATTGAATTAGCATGAATAAGAAAAAAACCCCCACCGGAAGGTCTAATCCCCATAAATTGTCTAACTGCCTCTACCGGGCACACAATTACGTCCTCTTGTACGCCCAGGTTGACCCACCTGCCCTTGCCGCATTCATCCATTTTAGACTGCTGCAGCCAAATATGCACTCCCAATTGGTCAACCACTACTTGCTCAAATCAAATTCCTGAAGTCCCTTGTTTATTTGCTGGTACTAGTTCTGAGATACGGAAAGCACCAAAAAAGGCTAACACGAAAGCCGTTTTGAAAAGTAGCGCTTCATACTTAGAGAAGCAAACTAGTGCAGTAACCTTGCAAAGGCCACAAAGGATGTCCAAAGAGATAGGTCGTCTACTGTCTGAAACAAAAGTCAACCTCCTGTAACCCTTTAGTGCCTGTTTAACGGAAAAATAATACGTGCAAGGTTGCAAACCCAATAACCTAAAGAAAAATGAAATGCCAGCCAGCGTTTTTGACACATAACTAAAGGAAAAATGCTGCTGTATTAACTGTGATGAGAAGGCCAAGACAGTTGCTTCAGATGGTTCTCTAAAACTAAAACCTTCAGTGCTTGCAAAGGACAACCAGCTTCCCCAGGCAGCAGAGTAAGTGGACCAAGTCTTGGGAGCCAAGGAACCTTGCATAGCTTCTGCTACTGCACTCAAATCACGTCCCACAGGTGGTCTGGGCACGGGATGCCTGTCACATCTGCCTCTGGAAGCAAACTCCGGAAATGGTCCATCTGCAACCGGGACGAAGAATCAGCAATGTTATTCAAGATCCCAGGAGTATACCTAGCTTTTAACCAAACATTAAATTGAAGGCATCTAAAGACCACTTGTCTTAGTATTTTGATCACTAGCAATGAATTAGACGAAAGACAATTAACCGCAAAGAGCACGCCCTTGTTGTCAGTCTCCACTAGAATACGCCTATTAGCAAAATCCGGGCCCCATAACTCCAAGGCCACCAGAATCGGGAACAACTCCAACAAAACAACGTTACGGGTGACACCTGTCTGAAACCACAACTCAAGCCAAACTGCACAGCACCAATGTGTTCTCCAGATAACACCAACGCCTTTAGATCCTGCCGCATCCGTAAACAAACGGAAATCTGAGGCTATCACAAATTCAGATTGGAAAAAAGACCTCCCATTATAACATTCCAAGAAGCTAGCCCAGACCATCAAATCTTCTTTAAGAGGCGTAGTCAATCTAATGTGATCCAGAGGGGATTTCATACCAGAGATTGCCAGATAAAGGCGCCGAGAAAAAATCCTGCCAACCGGCATAATTCTACAGGCAAAAGCCAAAATTCCTAACAGCGATTGCATCTCTTTCAACCAAACGTTCTTCTTTTTCAATACCCACGTAATCAGCCACTTCAATTTCTTCAATTTTACTTCAGGCAAACGAAACTCCATCATACACGTGTCAATTTCGATGCCCAGGAATTCCATCGTCGTGCTGGGCAAGCACGTCTTTTCATCCGCTAAAGGCACACCAAAATCTCGAGACATAGTCTGAAATGACAATAACAACTCCAAGCAACTTGAAGAGTCAGCTGGCCCGACAAATAAAAAATCATCAAGATAGTGAACTACACTATCCATACCCGATTGGACACAAAGAACCCAATGCAAAAACATGGAGAACGCCTCAAAAGAAGAACATGACAGCGAACACCCCATTGGGAGACATTTGTCAAAGAAATATTGACCTTCAAAGAAAAAACCTAAGGAATTAAAAGCCAATGGGGAAATAGGGAGGAGGCGAAAACCTGATTTTATGTTGGCTTTTGCCAACAATGCTCCAGGGCCGAACAATCTAATTTTCCGGACTGCGTCTTCAAACGTCGCGTATGAAACTGAACACAAACTCCCATCAATATCATCATTCAATGACTCCCCTTTCGGGAAGGACAAATGGTGTATGATGCGGAAAACGTTAGGTTCCCGCTTAGGAACCACTCCTAACGGGGAAATACGGAAATTACTAAAAGGCGGATGTTCAAAAGGCCCCGCAATTCGCCCTTCCGCAAGTTCCTTGGCCAACTTATCCCACACCACCTGAGGAAATAATTGAACAGATTTCAGATTTTCCACCATTTTACACCCAGTGCTAGAAATGAAGGTAAGGGAAAACCGTTGGAAAATCCTTCAATGAGCAAAACCGCCGTCACTTTGTTTGGGTATCTGTCCAGCCACGGGCACATTCTTTCCAGCCTCACAGGCGTGCAGGCCTTTAGAAAAAATATCCCTCTGTGCTGGACCAGAACCCACCGCCGCATTCCGTTTAAAACACTTTGCTACTGGATGCGCTCCAGCACAAAAAGAACATTCATGCTTTCCAGCGACATTGGCCATCATTGAATGCAAAACAACAGCCTTTCCTAAAGGCTGTATTGGAAGGGTTAGCCATGGGCTGTTTAGGAACTACCTGCTTCTGGGGTAGTATTAAATTGAGCCAAAGCCCCACGTCCTTCATTCCCCACCTAAGTGATGGGTGTATGGACAATTTCTGACGGAATGATTCATCATAATAAAACCAGCCCAGGCCACCAAAATTCTTATAAGCCTCTAGGATATGGTCAAGATGCTGGAAAAGGCCCCCGCACAATTCTGGGTGCTTTTCAGCCATTATGCCAGAATAGATGCAATAAGCTTGCAACCAATTATTGAATGACCTGGCCACAGGCCTGCGCCTGTCATCCTCGCACCTCTCTTCTCCCCTCTTTTCTGCTCATAAACTCTTTATGAGCCGGCAGGAGAGAAAGAATATCTAAGTACTCTCCCTTCCAAATTTTTTCTTTAACTACCATGCTCAAATGATACCCCAAAGGAGACATCTCGCAGGGCATAGCATCTTTCATGCAGGACTCAGGGACATTAACCTTAACAGGCGCAGCTGTGTGCAATGGCTTAGGGACTACATTTGCATTCTGCATACCAATGCTAAAATCAGTCATAGAACTGTGCTGTGCCAAACTGACAGGAGAAGTAGAAAGTACAGCAGTTTGAGGGTTAACAGGCATAGAAGACAGAATAGGAGAAACAGCAGGAACTGGGATTTTATGAAACAGTGATTGGACAAGGGAGGACAGAGATCCCACTAACCCAGATAACACATTTAACTGTTCTAACTCACCAGCTGCTGGAGGTTGTACCATATTTTGCTGTACCACAGCCTCCAGCAGCACTTCAGGGTCCGGGACTTGAGCAGCCTGCCCGACCTGTAATTGCCCATGCACCTCTGCGCACCGAGTGCCTTGCTGCATTGCTTCAGCTGTTTGCTGACAAGGAGACTGTATGTTGTGCTGCCTTCCCCTAGAGTCACTTGCGGGCTGCTGGGACTGTCCCCGCTGTCCTCTTCTTCCTGCTGGCGACTGTGAACAAGTCCGCCTCTTCTTTGTGTTCCGGCGGCTCCGAGACGACACGCCGCCGCCATCCTCCTGCGTCCCTCTCAGCTGTTCCCGAGTCTCTTCGGTAACCTCCGGAGCTTCTATGCTTCGCTCCGGAGGCGCGCTCCTCCTCCCTCTCTCTCTCAGTGATGGCACCTGCTGTCTCCGCCCTGCGTCTTGTGGATACGCCTGCATACCGCCCACTGCTGAGCTGCCTCCACCTCCCTCTTCAGGCTGTAAGCTTTCCTCATGTAAAGATAGCGCCAGACAGCGCCGCAGCCATGTCTCCCCTCCTGCACTGCCAGCTTTCTCAAGGAGCTGCATCACCAGGGACTCCATTATAAGGGGGTAAGAGAGAGCCTTACTTGTGAGCTTCAATTTTCCTTCTTGGTCCAGTGGGAAAGAGGAAAAGCCTCTTTCCTGCTGACCTTTTATAGCCTATCCCAACTTCCAGCACCTTCCATGAGCTCCGATTGGTTCCTCCCAGATACCTTAGCTCAGCTTCCTTAAAGGGGCAGCTGCCCTAATTACCTATATCCAAAGCTGCTAAATTAATTAATCTAAATGTGGTGGGGAGACCACAACCTCAAGAAAGTGGACCCATATTGCGCCCCCTTTTTCATTATTGGGCATGTTTGGAACCAGGGAGGTCACTGTACATCCACTAGGGTGCTTCCACCCACCCCACCCCCCGTCACCCACACTAAAGTAGTTAGTGGCTTACTTATTCTGGTAAATTTAAGCAGCCTGAAGATCCTATGTTTAAGATGCATTCACTCAAGCTCAACAAAGCTGTTCTGGAAGCAGGTTATTCTAAACAGCTTTGATTCCTCTACCAGTGAGGTGATTTTTTTTCACCCAGCTCGCAAATGCTACCTGGCCCAATCACACCACTTTGTCCCAAGCAATTAGGTGTAGACAAGCCCAGATCACTGTCAAACAGTTGTCATGAACGTAGCCCATTCAGGATAGTTAAAAACATTGCAGTTACAATTTTCCTCATTGTAAGAGCAATCCAAGTTTTTCAAAAAGGGAAAGAATATTAGCTGCCCCCCCCCCCCCCCCCAAGAGTAGAGTGTTACAATGTTGCTAAAGAACTGTTCAGATGTAAGTGTTACAAAAAAAAAAAAAAAAAGGAAAATCCAATAACAATTTAGGAATGTTCCCCCCTCCCCCAAAGGAAGCAAAATGTAGCTAGTCAAACATTCACAAACCTCTGCTTACCATTTACTTCCCACAGCCGCTGAAGTGGCTCTGTCCCAGGGGCCACAAACTGCAAAACTGCAGTCCTCCTCCTCCGCTGTTTTAGCAAGCAGACAACTGCCTTACGTCCATCAGCTGTGTCTAGAACAAGTAGCGAAAGTTATTTTAAAGGTTGTTAACACACACATACACATGCATATTGCAGCAGATACCGTAGTTATTACGTAGAGACTTACCAGAAATTTGAGCCGCCGCCTTCCTCAGCACCTTGGTCCTTCGGCGCTTTATGTCACTCCAAGACCTTTGAATCTGAAAGACAGAGACGCTGTGCCGATATTTGAGATGCTGTGCCGATATTTCTGACGCAGCTGACTCTGGATTTTCCTGACAATTTTCAGCTTGCTAAAATGAGACAAGCCGCTGTCAAATTTGCGGAGGAGGAGAATCTGTTGAGACAGAGATTTTTGTGAGAAATTACATTTGAAAAGATTGTGTTTGCAAAAATAAAAACATAACTAAACAACCTTTGTACATTTGTCAGAAAGGAAATACATCTTTAAATGTTTCGGGGATACACATACACTAAGCTCCACACCTATGTTTCTCTTTCTCTGTCTCTATGTAAATAGACAATAGTGGCAAAGCGAAGTATTGATGGAGTTTATTTTTTTTAACAGAGAAGGAGTTTATTTTTGAGCCAACAAAGCACTGCACAGTCTGTAAGGGGTACCCAATGCAAATATTAAAACTAAACATTAGCATGGGTTACACCACAAAAACAATAACAGACCACAGGTCTGTTTTTGATTACGAGGGGATCCCTTATGCCAAAAATAACATATGAAATGGCATTGTGTCCCCCCCAAAACCTATACCAAACCTTAATCAGAGCACAAAGCCTGCCAGGCCATGAAAGGGGGGTGGAGGAGTGAGCGCCCCCCCTCAACCATACCAGGACACATGACCTCAACATGGGTGGTTGCATTGGGTCAGGGGGCGGCTCTACTCCCCCACACACCAAACACACACTGTCCCCGTATTGATGGGCCCAAGGGTCTTTTCTCCATAACCCTGGCCGGTGTTTGGGGGGTCTGCAGGCAGAGGGCTTTTCAGCTTATTGAAGCCCCCATTAAAAGGAGGCCCCTATATCCTGTCCCCCCATGTGGAGTATGGGGTACATTGTACCCCTAATCACTCCCCTTAAAAAAGTTGCAAAACCAACAAATTAAAAACCCACATTTTTCCACAAATTGCATTTTTCGTAACTAATTTCCCCAAATCAAACAAAATTACCTCCAATGTGTCTCCATCATCAATCTCAACAGCCGCTGGACACCAAAAATTAGCTTCCAAAACAGAAGCTCCACCCCCAGCAAAGGCTATCCACTGTCTGCTTCTCCATCTGTCATTGTGAAATAGGTAAGGGGTGGGGCAAACTGGTTGTGTCACCAAGGGGCTGTGCCCCCTTGTGACAGCTCCAACCGGTGCATGCCTTTCCAGGTCTACAGGTATAACAGGCATCGGGATTAACAATGGATCTAAATGAGGTTAAGAGATGTTTGCAAGTTTAAAGAAAATAAAGGACTTAAAATGTGTGTAGCACCCTCTACCAAGGTAGGTGCTAGAGGTTAGAATTTGGTGAGAGCAGTTAAAAATTTTGCCAGGCCTAGCTGTAAGTTAACCCTGTTTGTTTTGGGTTGAGAGGGCCGGGAGTGGCCCCGAGCAGCAGCTGGTGACTCACAGACAGCATCACCTCACTGTCACCTCCCTCTTTCTTCTACATGATTCTAGAAGGGAGGAGGGGAAGTGAGGAGGATCTGTCTGGGGTGTCTCAGGGACCCCTGACCAATCCCCAACTAGGATTGGCAGGGGGCAGGCCTCTTTGAAATACCCAGGGTCAGCCCAGCTGGGGAGGAGTTGTCTGGTGGAAGAACTGCAGATGGAGAACTAGGTTGTCGGGGCCTTTGAGGGTGCTCCCCAGTCTAGGGGGGGTGACCTTGGGTCTGGGGTTCGGATGCAGGATGTAGCCCTTCTGAAAAGACAAGAAAGATCTGGACAGGAGGCACAGAGAGGAATCAGAGAGGACAACAGGAGCTAGTGCTGTCGGGCACGACTTCAGGAGTGAATCACCAGTCCCATCCAGGAGGGCTGGTGAGTGACAGCCACAGTTGAGAGGACTGGGGAGGCACGCCTGAGAGGACTGGGAGTGAACACTCTGGGATGGGTTTCAGAGCCAGCAGTAAGGACTGTGATGTCACTGACGGTGGAGTTGGGCAGCTGCAGCCAGGAGGGCTGGCAGGGCCTGGAGAGGACTAGCTGGGAGCAGTAGTCCGCTATTACAACAGCTAGCACACAAGACTTTCTATTTCTGCTACTTTATAGGGGCCCACGGTCCCTGCCTGCTAAGGACGGTTGCTGAGGCCTGGCTGAGCCAGACCTAACCATGTGCTAGCTATACCTGAAGTAAAGTTTTGTGTTGGAGAGAGAGAGAGAAACACTCTGCAAGCAATAGACATGTGCGATTAGTTTCGTACGAATCAAAAATTCGTACGAATTTCCGCAAATTCATACATTCAGGAGGATCCGAAATACAAATTGCTATTCTTCCGAATTCTGTACGAAATACAAAATTTTGTTTACGAATTTCGGATCCAAATTCCTAATGAACATTCGTAATTGTTACGAAAAGTTACCGAACCTAAAAGTTAAAAACCCAGGAAGTCAGCACAGCACAGGGATGGTGGGAGCCCCTCATAATGATAAATTCATCATAACGTCATACAATCATACATTTGTAAATGTTACGAAAATTCGTATTTCATACGAGATTTCGGACACTAATTACGAAATACGAATTAATTCTAATACGAATGGAACAAAACACATTTATTGACAGCTCACATGTCTAGCAAGCAAAAGTTGTGCTGGAGGAGGCTGGAGTTGTACAGTGTATAGAGCAGTTCAAATTGATCACAAATCGATCTGCCAATTTATCTCTGGGCATCCCATATACCCCCCTTAGGCTCGATTCACACAGGGCCAACACGATTTCAGCGCGACTTTGCAAGGCGACTTCAACGCGACTTCAAGCAAATTACAACGCGACTTCAAGTCGCCTACAGGACAGGCGACTTTGGCTGTGGCCAATCACAGAATAATCAGCTCTCTGGGAGGGAGGGGTTTGCCTGGGCAAACTAAATTTTTTCCCTGTAAAGTCGCTTCATTGTAGATGGAGATCCGACTTGGAGGCGACTTCCATTGATTTCTATGGTACAGGTCGCCTTGAAGTCGGATCGAAGTAGTACAGGGAGTATGCTCTGAAGTCGGAGCGACTTCAGTAGTGTCAATTAAGACGCTCTGATTCCCTGTAATGTAAATCTCGACTTGGGGCGACTTGAGGGCTTACAAGTCGGATCCCAAGTCGTCCTAGTGTGAACCGAGCCTTACTCAGTTCAAATCCCCTCAATAAATCAACAAAGACAATCACATGGACTGTTCATTGTCTCAAGAGTGTCTGAGAGGTGAATGCCAGGCTGGGTAGGGTGACAGGCGGGCCACAACATTCAGCAGGCCCTACCGTGGTCCCGCTACATGTGTGTTTGGTGTTTTTTAAATGTGGCCAGTTTTTGAGGCCACAATGTACCCTAGTAATAATTGACATGGGGGGTGATCTGGGGGCCCCCTTGTTAAAGGAGGTCTCCAGATGTCGGTAAACCTCACAACCACTGTTTGTGGTTCTGGGGAAGTGGCCATTGTCCCCATCAACATGGGGACAAGGTGCCTTGGGGGTGCAGAGCCGCACCCACACCACAAAAAACACCCCCACATGCTGATGATCTGTAGTCTGATCTGGCTCAGGAGCGGGGGGCACTCTCTATTCCATGGCCTGCTAGGCTGAGCACTGAGATCAGCATCTGGTAGGGATTTTGTATGGGGCCCCCATGCCATTTATTTATGCTACATTTGATGCTGGGGTTCCCCTTAAAACTCATACAAGCCCCAAAGGGCCTGGTATGCATTGAAGTGGTGGGGGAGGGGTAAGAGCCATGTGGTCTGCTTGTTTTGTAATTATATTGCCAGAGATGGCTTGCAGGCATGGAAAATGATTCAAATGTCATTTTTTGGTGTTTAACCACATGCCGACCGGGCCATAGCCGAAAGACGGCTACAGCTTGGTCGGCTTATTCTGGATGGGCATCCATGGACGTCCTCACAGAATCGCGCGCACCCTGGAACATCCATGACGGGTCATGGTAAATTGCCGCTGATAGCGCCCGTTTACCACGTGATCGCTCCGTCAAATGATGGAGCATCACTTGTAAACAAACCGGCGTCATGTCTCGTGTTATCCCCCGCCTGACGCAGGGGGACAAAGCCCACCTGGTCCTTGTGTATCAAGGAAGGAAGTATCAGGTTCAATCGCATTGAGAGAAGCTTAGTAAAGATTTTTAAATCTGAGTTAAGAAGTGCGATTGGTCTGTAACTTGCACATACAGAGGGGTCCTTGTCAGGCTTGGGGATAAGCGTGAGAAACGACCTCTGCATGTCTGCGGGAATGGTAGTGTTCTGAAAAAAAGCGTTAAATATCTTACACATGTAGGGTAAAAGAATCGGGAGGAATGTCTTATAGTACTCGTAGGGGAGCCCATCTGGACCGGGGGATTTGTGTGTGGGCAGAGTTTTTATAGTGGCTATTATTTCTTCCTCCGTGATTGGGACGTTGAGTGACTCCAGGTCCATTCTTTGGAGTCTAGGAAGGCCACTGTCTTCTAAATAGTGTCGCATTCGTTCCTTAAGATCGGGAGGTAACGGGTCATTAGGGATCTCAGGGTTGTTATACAGGGTGGTGTAGAATTCCCCAAAGGTCTGGGCTATGTCTTGAGGGTGTGTACGTAGAGTGTCCGACCTATCTTTAATTTGGTGAGGGGTGGACATATGGGAGCGTTCAGACAGTTTGCGCGCTAGAAGGGAGTGGGCTTTATTGCCTTTGTCATAGTAGGTTTGTTTTAGTCGCAGGAGTGCTTTCTCTACCTGGCCTAGTGCCAGATCTCGAAGGGTGTTTCTAAGACACACCACTTTTTTAAGGAGAGATATAGATGGTGAGGTTTGTAGGCGAAGTTCTAGGATTTTGAGTTCTTTCTCCGTTTGGAGCTTGGATGCTATCGCGTTTCTTTTCATGGCTGAAGAAAGCGCGATGCATCGTCCCCTGAAAACTGCCTTGTGAGCCTCCCAGAGGGTGGTAAGGGAGACGTCGGGAGTATTGTTATCTGAGAAGTAGTTTTTCAAAGTCGTCTCTAATTCCGACCTAGACGGGACATGTTGGAGGAGAAAGTTATTTAACTGCCAGTTGCTGGGTTTACGCACCGCGGCTCCTATCTCAAGTGATAAGGTTATTGGGGCATGATCTGACCAGGAAATGGGAAGGATCTGGGCTGTCTTTGTGATCCGTAAGGTGGCGTTATTGACAAAGAAATAATCTAGACGGGAATGCATACGGTGGGGGGCCGAAAAAAAGGTATATTGTCTGTCTCCTGGGTGGAGTGCTCGCCATGTATCAAATAGGGCATGACACCTGGTTAATTGTCGAAATAGCTTGGAATCACGGGCAGCTCGGGCCTGTGGGGCTGTGGGGTTAATCACATGGCGATCCAATCCCACCGAATGCGCTAAGTTGAAATCTCCTCCCACGATCAGACATTCGCTGGGGGACTTAAAGAGGCGTGCAAGGACCTTGGATAGGAATTGTATCTGACGTACGTTAGGGGCGTAGATATTGCAAATGGTTATCGCCTGTGATTGCCACTGGCCACACAAGATTATATAATGTCCCCTTGGGTCAATGAAGGACTCTAAGCATTTGAACGGGGATCCGTGTTTAAATAAGATCGCTACACCTGCACGTTTACGAGGGTTGAATGCTTGAAAAACCTGAGGATAATGTCTGGATGCGAAGGCGAAGGCACCCCCCTTATTAAAATGTGTTACCTGTAGTAGTGCTATGTCTGCCCCTGATCTCCTGATTTCTTTCAATGCAAGATGCCTCTTTTTATTTGAGTTCAGCCCGTGAACATTGAGTGAGATAAATCTAACCATGTTTCTTGGTATATGTGGGGGCATGTTTACTTAGCTTATCCTGCTGTGACGCTTCTACGAGAGTCGGAGGACGGGGAGATCCATAGATGAGGCTCGACCAGATGAACGTCCCAGATCCGCGACAGACCAGTGGGGGGGAGAGGATGGGGGGAGGGAGAAGAAGAAAGGATAGAGAGAGAAAGAGGGAAGAAAAAGAGAAAATGATTATTGTCATCACAATTAAGAATAAATGATACATTGTGGGCCCGGGCAGTATAGACCACCCAAGCACCAGTAAGTTCCAATAAGTCTCCTCGGCCAGAACCCCAAACCAGGGCTCGGTCCGGGGGGACATAGAGAACCCTTCAATACAAGTTCAACTGAAATGAAACTATCTGAACTAAGTACTAGAGAGGAACCTTAGTAGGATAAACCACCAGGGGGCCTAGTGGGCCGGAAACAACCAGGACTAACACTAACTAGTCTCCTATAACAGAAAAAAAAACCCGACATTGAAAGTACAGTGACTGAAAAAAGGGCCTTAGGGGGAGCAGTTGTAGCAAAAATGGGTAGGACAGAGGCAAATGTCTCGCCAATCAGCCTTTTTTAGGCTTGGGTTTAGTAGATCCTCGAGGTGAGTCCCGGTCTCTGGGGCGTTTAGTCGGGGGGATCTTCTGCCACACCACAGGAGGTGGTGTTGGCAAGTCCACGAGATCCCAGTCGGGCAGCCGGGGGGTGGGGATCTCTAGAATGTCGCAAAAGTTCTCCAAGTCCTCCGGAAAGCGTAGCGTTGCAGATTTACCCTGACGGCGGGCTGTAAGGCTGAAGGGAAAGCCCCATCGATATGTAATGTCTTTCTCTTGAAGTAAGATAAGCAGGGGCTGGAGCAATCTTCTCTTCTGCAGGGTGATCCAGGAGAGATCTGGGAAGAGCTGGATTTGTGTATTTTCAAAGACCACTCTCTTTGCACTGCGTGCCTTGCGCATAATGTCCTCCTTTAAGGGGAAGGAATGGACCCTGCAGATAACATCTCGGGGTCTGGAGGCCGGTCCTTTGGGACGCAGGGCCCGATGTGCTCGGTCCATTTCTAGAGGTTTATCTGGGGGGTCCCCAAGGAGGTCGTTGAATAGAAGCTGCAAGGTTTCGTGGAGGTCTTCAGGACCCTCTTGTTCAGGTAGACCTCTGATTCGGATATTATTTCGACGCCCCCTATTGTCGAGGTCCTCGATGTGACGTTGCATGTTCCGAAGCATTAAATGGTGGTCCGCCCCTTGTATTTGGGTACGGTGGACTGCCAGTTTAGTCTCTTGGATTTCCTCCTCCGCCATTTCCATCCTCTCAGAGAGATGTTTGAGATTGGTGTGGATAATCTGGATTTCCGCCCGACATGCGGATTTAACCTCTTCGATGAGGAGTTTGAAGTCCTCTTTTGTGGGTATGGCTTGGAAACAGTCCTGCCAGGAAGTGGGCTGCTGCAAACGTGAGCTGTGGCCCATATGAGATTGGGGGTAGCTTGGGGGGGAGGATTCCCTGTGTAATGCTGGGGGGAGCATGGGATCATATGGGTCTTGTGATTGCAGCTGAGGTGGTACTTTAGGTGCTTGTGGATCTCCCCATGTAGGCCTCTGCTTAGGAGGGGAGGGGTGGGCCCCCGCCGGGTTGTCCAGGGGGGTCCCATTTGGTGAGCAGGCCCCCTGGGCGTATGATTTAGTGTGGTCTGTCCCCTGTCCCATCAGTCTGAAGGCGCCCTGGCGTCCAAGCCTCTGTGGCTGGGGGGTGCTCGGGGGGGGGCCGTGGACTTGCTGGGGGGTAAATCTCCCATGGTGAGTTCCTTGTCCCCGACCGCTGCTCCGGTCACCCTCCGGATACGGTAGTGGGGGAAAGTCACTTGGTTGGAGTGAGGGAGTGGGGGAGATCGTACCTCCCTGAGGGAGGTAGGGGTCTGACAATGAGCGCAGCAGTTGCGGGAAGGCCTCTGAGCACTGTGTATAGGAAGGTGCAGTGCGGCCTAGTGATGTGTCCCGCGGCGTGCTCCGGGGCGTCTCATGTGTCGGGAGAGGCGGGGGGGGACTCACCGCTGTGGTCCCTTGACCGGACAGTCCATCCATCCCCCGAGTCTGTTCCTCATTGTTGTGGAGTGTAGATGGAGCCACCGAGAGCTGTTGTCGTTGCGGTCTCGTGGCGGAGGAGGAGGCTGCCGGCGCCATCTTGTCCCGTTCATCCTCCGACATGGAGGGCTGATTAAAGTATGTCCGGATGGTCGCAGCGGAGCCGGATGGTGGCTGGGACGAACCCCGGGTCCTGGAGGATCTGGTCCTTCTATTTCCTCCCATATATTGGAGCTGAAAATCCCCCTTTTCAGGCCTTTAAGCTGCGGGCTGGAGGAGAGCTATCAGGTTAGGCGTCCATGCAGAGCGGCTTCCGGTCACGCCCCCCCCCCCCGGCGTCATGTCATGACGCCCGCTCCTCCCTCCCCTCTCTGTACCGATCGGTACAGTGTGAGAGGAGAGAGGGAGAGATAGTTTGCAACGCTGTGGACACTACAGATCCAGCCCACAGCGCTGCTCAGTGCCCATACTATGCCAATACTCTGCAAAAAATTTTAACAGAAACAAAGAATTTTTTTTTTTACCGAATTTTCAGACTTTTTTGATTTATAGTGCAAAAAATAAAAAACCCAGTGGTGATTAAATACCACCAAAAGAAAGCTCTATTTGTGGGAAAAAAAAGGACAAACATTTCAAATGGGTACAGTGTTGCATGACTCAGTAATTGTCATTCAAAGTGTGAGAGCACCGAAAGCTGAAAATCGGTCTGGTTAGGAAGGGAGTTTAAGTGCCCAGTGGTCAAGTGGTTAAATGTCATTATTGCTGCAGCAGGTTCGAGACTTGGGACAAATGCAACACTTTACAAGCAGATGAAGGGGACTTTAAACATCTTTCACCTCTTGGTACCGGCCCTTTAAGGGGTTTGCTATTCTGAGAGGCGGTGCTGCTGGCAGCATTATATGCATTCACTCTGTGCCAAGGCCCAGCCAGCAGAAGGCCGCATATTTGCATGCGCTCTGCGACAACTGTTTTTAATCACTGCTCCTTTAAAAACGAGCTTAGACCATATATACATAGCAGATAGTGTATTTACAGGAACATGTACAAATGCAGAAAAAGAGGCAGTGACGTGTGTGCATGTCCAGGAAGTGAATGTGTGCAAAGGATTACTACACACAACAGTCCCCCCCCCCCCCCCAAATAAACAAAGCTAACTAGCACACCACCCACACTTACCTTGCATATCAGCAGTTGCTCTTCTCTTGAAGGGAGTGACCTGGCCATGTTAGAGACTGAGCAGCAGTACACTTCCTGGGGGAGTGTGTGCGTACTCTTTCCCCTTTCATGATGCATTTCCAGGTCAGAAACCGGCTCGGGCGAATACACAAACTCCAATTCGCGGCCGCCAATAAGCGTTTTTTTTTTCCTGTCCTATGTGTTTTTCAGAAAATTTATATTTGGCAGATTACGTGGCTTGTCTAGTTTACAACAGGATTAATAGAGCTGTGAAATTCTGATTTGTAGCAGGGCATTTTTTCGGGGGGGCAAAAGAATTGATAGAGCCGTGAAATTCAGCTTTGGAGCAGGGCATTTATTTTTCCCTTTTTTTTGGGAGGGGCAGACCCCACACACAACCCCCCCCCAAGAAACAGTTTGCACTTAGAAAATATTTATAGTCTGCAAAAGTAAAACAAAGCAAAAACAAGAAGGAAAAAAAAAAAAAAAGGAAAGCAACTTTATTTCAACATTATTATTAACAGGTTTTATAAAGCACACAGTAGTTTACACAGCGCTTAACAAAATAAGCTAAACATTTGTTACATTAATATACTTGGGCAGAAAAAAAAATGTAAATGCTCTAGCATTTGAATATATAGTTAGAGGGCCCTGCTCAAAAGAGCTTACAATCTAAAAGGGTAGGACATTAAAAAAAAGGTAGACACACAAAAAAAAAAAAAAAAAAAAACACAACACACACACACATTATAAAAGCAGGGATACCAATCAAGCAAACAATAACAAACATTTGAGGATCAGAACTGGTCACCCCAAACCCCTAAAAAGAAAGTGCAAAATTATAAGCAAAAACAGATACAATTATTACAAACTCAAATGCAGCACACAAATAAAATCAACACATACTTATGTTTGAAATTAGCATGAAGCTTCATTTTCATCTAAGCATAAAACTAGATTAACATTAACACTTGTAAATCTAACATATGAGAATTAGAAGTAACTAGAACAAGATAAAAGTCTGCTGAGGCACATAAACACATGGTCAGAATGGACAAAAAACACAGTTTTGAGGGCCTTAATGCAAAACTATACCAGCAAACACAAAACCACAGCTTTAGTGAGATTGGGTTTAGGTTTAGGTTTAGGCGCAGCCCCGCCCCCCCAAAGAAAACAAAAAACAAAAAAACATATAGCTCTATTTGTAACCCAATTTACACACTGCAAAAGATTCATGCCAAACAACCAGCACAACTGCAGGCCTTTATATAACCTAGATAGAATTGCTAACAGACCCACCAGTGTAATTGTTTCTGTGTCTTATGCTGGCCATACACTATACAGAAAATCGGCCGAAAAATCGTTCATATAGACACTTCGTTCGTTTTTCGGCAAGTTAATGGGCACAAATTGATAATCGTTTGTGACGTTTTTGTGGAAAAAAAACGAACGGCAAGTTTGGAAATTTTCTGCCGAACGTACGATAAATTGCAAGTTTAATGCGTTCTTCGTCCGTGAAAAAACGAATGGTTGCTACTGCGCATGGTTGAAAATCATTTAACCTGGAAGGGAAATATTCGTGTCAAATACGTTCGCGTCAAAACGTCATGACCAATCGTCAACACCAACAATATAAAGGCCCGCACACACAATCGGACTTTTTGACAACAAACATGCAAATTAGCAGTTCTGGAGCAACATCTGACCGTGTGTACGCTCCATCGGACAAATTTTTTTTTTTTTTCGGACTTTTGTTGGCTACGAACGGACAAACTTTCTGTCAACAAAACTCCGATCGTGTGTGCACAAAATACCATCGGACTTTAGTCCAAAGTACAAACACGCATGGTCGGAAGCAAGGACCATCACAAATTTTTAATGGTTTAAGAATAAATCTGCTTTGCTGGTTATACTGACAGAGTACAAACATATTTTAGTTAGGATTTGTGTTCTAGTGATATCAATCCTAATTTTTTTTTTTTAAGGCCATTTTGCTTATTGTGCATTCACAACATAAATAAAACTTACAAAATTATTAGACATGTTCTCTGTCATCACAATTAAAAATTATAATTTCAAAAGAAAAAGAGCAAACGATACACATCAAATGAAAAAATATAGCTTATTAAATCATACTGAAATCCAAAAATTCAACCTGCTAAATTATTAGCCCCTAAACTCCCCACACCAGTGGCCTTGTTGTGGATCCTTGGGGCTGCTTTTGCCACTGACCACCATGCTGCTCAGGTGGGTGGGCTAGCTGGGGTGGGTAGGTTTGTTGAGGAGGAGTGTTGTTCAAATGACACACATGAGATTTAGTGGTTAGCTCTTGTTTCCTGGCCTTGCTGAAGAGCTGGATGATTAGAGCCTCACATAGCTCCCTTCGATCTGCGTCAAGCTCACGGAGCTTACTAGCATTAAAACAGCCAAACCCTTCAGCACTATCGGGTGCTGTGTTTATCAGAGAAGTAGCCCTAGTTAAGAACTCAGCTGTGGCCTCATCCAGATGTTGGCTCTTCCTGGCCCTTTTTTTGGGAGGACGCAGGGGAGGGATCCTGCACTCAGTTGTTGTCTGGCTGCTGGGGCCAGGCTTTTCTTGGCTCTAAAGTTCCTGTGTGTGTAAAACCAACATCATTTTAATTTTTGGACATCATTCATCAACAATTTTCATGTCATGACTTTTTAATTTGTAATGTGTCCAAATAGGAAAAGACGATCATTCTGACTCCAGCATTTCTCATTCTTGTCCTAATCCTTTTTGGCCACTGCTGTCTATTGATGTGGGACTCACTTTTTTAACCCCAAAAAATTACTATGCATTCAGGGTCGTAACTACCACCATATTGACCCATGCGGGCGCTATGGGGCCCGCAGCCGAGTGGGGCCCAGTGAGGATAAGAGCACCGCCGGCACAGTCTCCCAGCCAGGGGAAGAGAGAGGAGAGGAAGAGGCGAGCTGTCCGTATCAGCAGAGCTGAATTGCCCGATGTAAGAGCTTTCATTAGGACTTCCAATGTTCCCGGGGCTCACGTCACATAGCTCCACCTTTTGGGCCAGTGCATTTGATAGAACGCCGATCCAAAGCGGGACATGTGACGTCATCAAAGGCGTCGGGCAAAGAGGTGGGGCTATGTGATGAGCCCCGGGAAGACGGGAAAATTCTAATGAAAGCTAGTACAGTGGCCAATCCCGCTCTCTGCTGATCCTAGTAGCTTGCCTCTTCCTCAGCATAGGTGGGGCTGTATGGTGCACAGGTAGACCAGGCTGTATTGGGCACAGGTCATGCTGTATGTGGCACAGGTCACGCTGCATTGACAGTAGGGCAGCTGTGGGGGGGGGGGCTGTTTGCAGTGTGCCCCATACAACATTTTCTAATTTGCCAACCTATAAAAGTCTATGGTAGAATTCCAAAGTGATAATTTTAAGAGATAATATGCAAGCTAATTGCCATTAGGGATGAGACCAACACCCCCCTGTTAGTTTTGCAACAGAACATTTGAACAGGCCAACAATTGATTTTAACACGTGAACACCGTTAAAGTCTAAGGGAGTTGAACATGAATAATTATAAGTTGTAATTTTAAAGGCTTATATTCATGGTATTGCCATAAAAAGTGTTTGGTGACCTGGGTCCTGCCCCAGGAGACATGTATGAATGGACAGAAAAGTTTACAAAACACCCATTTTTTCATGAACAGTGATTTTAATAATGAATAAAGTCAAACAATAAAAGTGTAATATTCCTTTAAATTTCGTACCTGGGGGGTGTCTATAGTATGCCTGTAAAGGGGCGCATGTTTCCCCTGTTTAAACCAGTCAGACAGCAAAATGACATTTCAAATTCAAAAAATGTCATTAAAAATTACGAACGGTAGCGACAGAATTTAGAACCAGCTTCTTTTCGCGGGGACTCTCGGATTGCCTTTGTCTCGCACACAAACAGAACGTAATCTTACATTACACGCTCGTTCGATTGATATACACTACCTATGCGTGAAAACTCCGCTATCCGAACGGCATCACGCATTCGTTCGTACCGCGTGTTAACTTGACATAGACGGCGCATGCCTGAAACTCCGCCCCTGACGTTCTTTTTCTTTAATATTGCCCGCCCCTTTTCTCTTCGGTGCGTAGTGAGGAGCAACATGGCGGAGACACATGTGTCAGAATCCAGATCCAGGAAGGCCAACAACATGTCATTTGAGGAGATGGTGTAGATGGTTGCAATCTTGAAAAAGCAAGATTACGATGGGAAACATGGCCCATATGCCCATCCCAATTTTGTCAAGGACAAAATACCCACTGATGTGGTGAAGGCCTTGGAGCGGAAGTTTGGGGTCCATAGAAAGAAGGACCAACTGAGGAAGCGCTGGTCTGACCTGAAAAACAGGGAGCCAGATCAGTACCTCAAAATAAGGAAGGAACTTCGAAAAAGTAAGTACTTGTGTGTCCCATTTATGAGTCTTCACTTGCCTGCTTCTCCATGTGCTTTTCTTGACTGTTATACTGAATGTTCGTAGGTGTTAAATAACGTTTGTGGGTAGGAAATAACGTTCGTAAGGACCAACAGTGATCGTTTGCCAATGAATACGACTTTTTTTAAACTGATATAGGCTTATGACTGTTTTGGTCATGATCATTTATGTGATTGAACGAATTTAAAAGACATTGTTGTCTAGATGTCTTTGAAATTTTAATTAATTGATAAATAGATTCAGTGGAATGTAAGGAGAGGACACAGCAGCTGGTTACACATCTGGACTCAGGAGCACTAGTGTGGGACACCATAAAAACTTGGCCCAAAAAGGTAAGTATTGAATTTGGGGTCAAAGGTCTTTTTAATCATAACCAATGAGTAAAGGGACAGGGGATTATAGCGGTGCTAAAGTATTCCAGGTGAATAAGAGAAAAGAATGTAAAATTAAAAACTTTTTATTTCACAATATTAAATACATAGAGAGAGCAATAAAATGGTTAACAACCAACAAGCATAGATATTGCGTGCGACCCAAATGCGGTAGGGTAGGCCGGATGGAGACGGCCATCAAAGAAAGGGCTCGGTTTCATGTCTTCAACTTGGTTCTCTTCCTAAACAGATAATTGTACACCACTTGAAAGCAATGTTTCATATTCCTATTTCGGGCCATAAATATCTGTGTGCTAAGTATACCTTTTTTTAATTGTTCATAGGGAATCAAAGACGCAGACAACAGGGTCAACAGGACCCCCAACCTCGCCGGGACCCCCAACATCGCCGGGACCCCCAACCTGAACCCAGCACCAGCATCACACATGATGAAAGAGAGGTGGGGGAAGTGGGAGCCTGTACCTCACCAGGTGAGTGTCTGACACCCCAGCTTCAGGTAATCTATGTATGCCTGCATATTTCTAAATACATGTTTTTTCTCACTTTTTTAGGTGATGTTCTGGTTGTGTTTCCTAAGCGAGTTGGTCGCTCTCTCTGTCATATGATTTTCGGTAGTAGATACCATTCCCCACCTGACCAACGAACCCTAGGTTAATATCAAACTATTACAATTAGATTACTTTTTTAAGGGGCTCTATTCCCCTTCCTATTTTTATTTTATTTTTTAATTTTTTGTCTCCTGGTCCTAAAAACCACCAAGACAAATCTTACATCGATAACAAACCACTGTAAAATGACTTCTGAAATGGAGAATGCACACTTTGAAAACATATTCGTGGGCCAAGACTGGGAAGCCTTAATGCAACAATACTTGAACAAATTTGGGGATAGCGATCGAACTGAAGCAGAGATCTCTTCCCTGTTTTTCAAACTTGCCAAGAATCTGGAAAAAAAGTCCTTGTTCTTTTGGCACATTAGATCATTCCAGGACTATTTAAAAAGTAACATGAACCCATTGGGACTCCGCGTCCAGATCTTCCCCACCTTGGAGGATCTGGACGCGGACTTCAAATCTGCATGGGAGAATGTTTTGCAAACATGTTCACGTAATCTCATGCAGATACTAATCGATGAATATACAAAAAGATCTAAAATGCTAGACATTGAAATCACAAAAAACCTGCGAACAACTCCAAAAATTCAAGACGCATCAATCAGTCACAAATAAAGAGAAAAAACTCAAAATCCATCTCAAATCTTTTAACAAGAATATTCTTGTTAAAATTTTTTTTAAATTCCATAGAGACAAAAACGCATTCAAAGCTGGGAAGGCATATAAATGGAACCAAAATAACAGGACGAATAGGAATACCAGTGTACCTCACAATCCCTCTTCCAATAAACCCCCGTCTCACATCCCCCCTCCTACTACCTCTAAAATGAAACCCACTTTAGGCACTAAACGCCAGTTTCAAGGCGATTCCACTCAAGATCAGAAATCTAAAAAATCAATTCCAAATAAGAAATCTAACTTACCACACCCTAGTCCTGCACACATTGACAAAACCACTAACGGATCTGTAAAGTTGAACCTTGAAATAAAGGACATCAACGCCAGCTGCATACGTCTCACACATGGTTTACTCAAGAATATACACTGTACAGCGGACCATCCTTCTGAGTAAGGAGTGGTCCCGATTACAAATGATTTCAGATATTTATAGAGAAGGGTTATACAGTAATCTTATGGCGGGCACAAGCCCAAAGTTACACATCACAAGTACGTATTTCATTAAATATTTCAACACAGGCTTGGCTAACGGTTTGGCCAGAAAGATTAACTTTTAGGGGTCAGCATAACCCAAAATATTTCAAACTGACAAGTTGTTTTGACAGAAAGGAAGAATAATTATTTGGAAGAAGTTAATTTGGCTTTTAAACAGGGACTTTCATTTTCCGAGAATCATTGGCAGAACATTGAGATGTCAACTTGGTCAGCCCAGCCACATGTGTTGTAATACCAAAAGAATTCATAAACAGAAACGTTTACTGGAACACAGATTCTTAAAAATAAAATACAGGAATATATTTTAATAAAAAAAGGAGAACTCTGAATATACATGAAGATATGGGTTCCTATATTTTATATATCTTCACAGTCCCTCCTGTGTTTATAATTCTTTCGGTATCCCTTTTAAGCTTCTTCTGTGTCTTTAGGTTGATCTTCAGGTATTCGGATCACCATCTCATGAGCAGTTATAACTCGAGACCTTAAGGGCTCAGAAGAACCAATATTAGTACCAGCACGTGTGATTATTTTCCAAACAACATTTATATAACATTTATAACAATGTATAAAATACCATGTAAAATTCCAGAAAACCATCCTGCAATACCAGAAAACCAGTTGGGAGGATTGAGCCAGGAAAGCCAACTTTCCCAGTTACCTTCAACCCAAGTAGTTTTGGTATATTCTTTGTGAAATTTAACCTTCATTTGTTGTACTTTTTCTACATGTGAAATGATGGCATCTTCAGTCTTGGTATCATTTCCGATGTAGTTACAACAAGTAGTTCCCACTATGGCGCATATTCCTCCTTGACTGGCCGTGAGATAATCCAGCACCAGCCGGGGTTGCAAAACCTCCTTTTTGATCATTTTCAATTCTATAGCAAGGGCTATAAAGTTTCTATCATACAGGGCAGTAATGTTATCCATCAAGCCTGCCAAATGAATGATGAAACTGAAAGCCTTTTTAATACAACATCTATTTACCCAAGGAATAGAAAACAATGGTTTAATCTCTGTCATGTGTTTCAACATTTGTAAAATTATCATCTAACTTAGGATAAAATGTAGGCCTATCAGGAGAATTGTCATTTTTCACATTAATCTCGGAATCTTCTTCTTCCTCTTTTCCTCCTGGGATTTCATCTTCTCCTGGAGCTGATTAGTCAGTGAGATCCCTTTTAATAAGGTGCAAAAAGTCCTTTTTAAGAAAGTGTATAAGTATTTTGTGGAGCTGTGTTTCTCAAAAGTCATTATCCTCCATATAACAAGTAGCAGGTATGACTCTACCAAAGTAAAAGTTAATGCAGACAGCTGGTTTTCTCAATGGAGCATTTGTGAATAGTAGAAGTGAAATAGCTCTGTCAATCATTGTTCTACTGACTTCACCAAAGTGTACACTGTCCTCCATTTTAGCTAAAGTGCTAGGTATTCCTAACAAAGAGGAGAAAGTCTTATGAGAAATAGGTGCATGTGTGCATATCCAGCAATAAGTGATATTCAGCTTCTTGGCAGCTTGCATCTGAAACCGGTTCAAGTTGTGACATTTCTTCCATTACAGTAGCATTAAAAAGAAAAGTGTCTTGTATCTTACCCTTTTCTTTCTTGTATGTCCATTCATATGCCATGACTGTAATCCATACCACCACTCCACCGCAGAGGATAACACTCCAGAGCTTCGCATTCATCTTAGGCCCTAGGAGATTCATTCTGCAGTCTTCTTGCTCGCGCACGAGTCAGTGGAGGAGACCTGGAAGGTAAAGGCACAGAACAATTCTTGCCAGCAGCAGACCGGCTTATATTTTCTTTTGGAGTCACAGACTTTTTACAGTGTGAACCATGCACCCAATACTTATAGTCTTTCAGCTTCACTGTGGTAGGAGACACAAAAATGACCTGAAATGGTCCTTTCCACTTAGGAGACAAAGTAGTTTGGGGTGTGTGATTCTTGATATACACCCAATCTCCTGACTTTAGTCCATGAGTCTCTTCACTCGTATCCACAGGTTGTCCTGCTTTAGCTCTGGAAAAAGTATCAGAAAACACATTTGCCAATTTACAATGTCCATTCATTAAAGTCACTGTCTCTGGCTGCACAAGAGATAAATGTAGTCTCCTGGGCGGTTGCCCAAACAATATATCAAAAGGTGACAGTCCATGCTTCTCTTTAGGGGTAGTCCTAATGGTTGCCAAGGCTATAGGTAACGCTTCTACCCATGTGCTTTGTCCATTAGCAGTTATTTTGGCTAAATACCTCTTCAGGGTTTGATTGCTGCGTTCCACCATCCCACTAGCTTGAGATCTGCAAGGAGTATGCAATTGCTGTTTCATACCCAAAATACTCACTACTTCTGCCATGAGTTTATTATCAAAATGTGTACCTCTATCTGAGGAAATTATTGACCCTATACCAAACCTTGGGATCAATTCCCTCGACATTTTACCACAGTTCTGGCATAATTTTTGGACGTGGGCCAAGCCTCTGGCCAGTTCAAAAATTGATCAATACAAAAATACTTAAATTGACCACAAGGGGGCATATCTGAGAAGTCAATTTGCACAATTTGAAATGGCTCCTCAGTATGCGGAATATGCTTCATGGGAGTGGGCACTGACTTTCCTATGTTATGCATTTGACATATAGAACATTCAGTAACTTTTTTAGCAGCATATGCAGAAAAACCTGGAGCCCACCAATCTCTGACTACCACCCGACACATCCCTCCTGTTGAGACATGGCAAGGCCCATGGCTCAAAACAAACAAAGAAGGAAACAATGTCGGAGGAGCAACCAGTCTGTTTTTTAATTTCCATATACAATCTGCTCCACAAACAGCTCCTTTTGTGGTCCAAAAGGATGTATGAGGCGAACTTGCCTGTAGAGCTGATAAAATTTCCAGATCCACTTGAAGATCTGTGAGCAGGAATGTTGGAAGCGCTATAGTTGGCTCATAAGAATGTATAACATCTTTAGCATACCTATCAGCCAAAGCATTCCCAAGTGATATACTATCATCTGCTCTAGTATGTGCTTTATATTTATTACTATACCTCTGTCTAGTAGACTGTCAGGGGAGTATGGCAATAAAATAAAAGAACATTTATGACACTGACCTCTCATTCTTACTTATAGAGGTTCAGTAACTTTGTCAGTAATTACATCATTACTTACCCCGACCAAAATTACCTGCTGATTCGAAGTGGTAACATTGGCATCACATATATTTAACAAACTCTTTGAATCGCCTCTATCTATTAAACACAGAATAGACAAACCATTAACTGACACATCAATCATTGGTTCTGTATTTTGTCCCAAATTCAAGACAGCAAGTTCAGGGAAGGAATGAAATTTTCATTATAATCAAATCACCACACTCCACTATCTGCTGAAACTGAGTCCCCACTCTTGGGGCATTTCTAACATATATCTTAATTCTGCTAGACTTAGCTCATCTTTTCCTTCTACTTTGAACAGCTAAGACCTATAATTGTAGAATATTGAGGTAAAAACTGTCTACAATATCCCACTAATCCAAGGATTGCTCTCAACTGTTTTAGAGCTGTGGGCATTCTGTGCTTTGCAATTACCCTTTTTCTTTTTGGCTGTCAAATGTTTGATACCTTGGGAGACACAGTGGCCCAGGTATTGTACTTTTAATTTAACCCATTGTACTTTTGCAGCATCTACTTTTTGTCCTATACTGGCTAGAAAATTCATTAAAGAAATAGAATCCTCAGTACAAGCTTGTTCATCAGAAGATGCTAGCAAGAGATCATCCACATATTGCACTAATACTGATCCCATGAGTGGCTGCCACTCATCTAATTTATCCTTGAGCGCCTGAGAAAAACAACTGGGGGAATCATGATATCCCATTGGTAAGCTAATCCAGTTAAGTTGTTTTTTCTCAAACGTGAAGGCTAGCAATCATTGATCATCAGGATGAACATGAACATTAAAGAAGGCTGAGACAAGATTAATTACAGTAAAGTGAGTTGCTGAAGGAGGTATTGTTGCCAGCATAATAGAGGGGTTGGGTACCACAGATACTGATGGTATAATTACCTTGTTGACTGCACGCAAATCATGCACCAATCTCCATCAACGGCTATCCTCTCCTGTTTTTATAGGTTTGGGAACTGGATAAATAGGAGTATTAGCTGAACTCCTACAAGGAGTAAGAACACCCTCCTGTAGTAACTTCCCTATTACTGGCTTAATACCTTCAACTGATTCAGGAGATAAGGGGTATTGAGGTAATTTAGGTACTGGTAGTGTACGGTCCCTATTTAACCGTACAGGAGCAACTTTCATGAGACCAGGAGTGTTTGCTCCTGTTACCCATATGAAGGAGTTAATTTTTTGTTTGGCCTCTTCTGGAATTCCTCCCTCCATATCAGCTACTAATAAAGGCATGAACAACAAATCAGTTGCTTCATCTTTTAACCTATGCGGTATGTCAATAACAGTTTTATCCGGAGATAATGCGATTGTTACCCCCATTTTAGAAAGTAGATCTCTTCCTAATAAATTACAGGGGGAATGTGGAGACAATACAATTGAGTGTTCTGTTGAATGCTCTCCCAATGTCACCGGTAGAGACTGCGTAACCCTTGCTGAGATTATATTATTATTTACCCCAACCAAAGAAACTCCTTCATTGGAAAGTGGTAAGTTAGGATCAAAGACATTTAAAGAGACCGTGAAGCCCCTGTGTCTATAAGACCACACAAATCAATACCGTTTACATTTATTTCAAGTATTGGTTCATCAACAGAATCAACTTCAATTACAGCTAAAGCTTGATAAAATGTGTTATCTATATTGTCACCACATCCCAGCTTATCCTAGCGCTCCCTACAGCCCTTGGCTATATGCCCACTCAATCCACACTTGTAGCAAGTGGGGAGGGCACGAGGCTGCAGAGTTGGGAGCCTTACTCTATTTAGGATGATTTGTTGGTATCGGGACTGAATTCTAGGGTTAATGCGCTGTCCCTCATTTTGTCTCCAATTTCCACGTCTTTGCCGTGGCGCCCCATAATTAGAGATATATATATCACTCCCGAAGGTGGGTAAGGGGGGGGGGGGCATTACCGGTACACCCTAAGATGTTACCTGTACTGTAGATACTGGTATCCCCTTAGGCTCTGGGACTTTTTCCTTAACCTCTGGTAGTTGTATATTCATCATTTTTGTTTTCTCTTTTTTGTAACACTTCGTAAGCTATTTGAGCAATCTCAACTAACTCAGGGGCAGGTTTCTTTCTCAATCCCACCGTACGAAGCTCTATTTCTTCCCTAATTTCAGACAATCATTTCATCCACCAATACATTCACCAACTTTGCTCGTTTCATATCACTTTCATCATCTGGAATCCAATCACTATGCTTCTGAATAGCATCTTTGAATCTATTCCAGTAATCCAACACATCCTCACCTTTCTTTTGCACAACATCTATCAATGCTAGCATATCTTGCAAATACATCCCATACATACACATACTTTTCTGACACTGCTCAATCAATCAAGATTCACATATCATATATGTAGCTTGTTGCGTTTTCTCTATCCACATCAACTTTTTATACCACTTCTTTTGACATCTCTCTAAGTTGGGTAGATCAACAATAATTGCCCTAATCTCATTAGATTTCCAGGGGACATAAACTTTTCCTAGTCTTGCGGTGTAATTACCCTGGTCATCTTCCTCCCCCGGTAAAACTACCTCTCTCAAGGGGATTTGTCCAAATGGTTCTAATTTGGATTTAAAATACTCTTTTGTCCTTAGTCTATATTCTGGGGTGTGCTGGGATAGTAATTCCATCCGCTTCACCTGTTGCCTAGTTAATACAGGTGAGGCATGATCTCTAGAACTCCCTACTGGAGGAGTATTAGTACCCAATTTACTTAATTTATTAAATCTTGCTAAGGCATCTGCTCTTGCTGGAATATACTGTCACAGTTCCCCATCAAATGTCATTGTACCATCTACATCATAGAATGGTTCCTCTCTACGGTAATGTAGGGAATACTGTTTATTAACAATTTTACCTATGTGTCTATACTGTGGAGTTTCTGTCATAATACTTGGAGTGGTCTGCTGATAACCAGACGCCTCTCCTCTATCATCACTAACTTACTAACCACCTGTAGTCTCCACTTGCTATACCATAGGTGCAGATGCTCCTAATAATTCCCTTCTTATTGAGTCATAAGGGGAAACCCAAGCATTGGGTATTTTATCCTTATTTTCTACATGTAAAGCAGCTTTCTCTGAGCACATTTTATAGGGGGGGTGGTTTATATCTTTCCTAGATAATTCTTCCCAGGCTGCTAAACATTCAATCAATCAGACCTTTTTTTAAAAAAAAAACAAATTAAACAATGCATCAATTGTAGGCGTATCCAAAGACCCCTCTGGCGGCCACCATTTAGACGGGTCCTTTTTATACTCCTTTTTTGTTAGTTTACACCATTTTACATGGTGTTTTATTGCATCTGGGTCCCCACTCACCATCATTTTAATGATAGGAGCATTTGGTTGCAATTTAACAATATTTAGCCCTGTTGCTTTTGCTATTTTCAATAACTTTTTTTCTTTTTAGTTAACCCAAATGTATTCATGACAGGCAAAACATTTTTTTTTCCCATATTTATCACAATTTCTCATTAGTCTCTTTAGAAATGACAACAATTTGGAACTCCGGGACTGAGAGCTCCACCATTTAACATTATGGCTGTGTACCAGCAGCCCAGTACATAAGTTGAGATATCTCGCTCGTTCTACTCTCAGAAGGACGTCTCCTTTCTGAGTGGCAATAGGCTAGTCCCTATCTAGACTCCCTATCCCAGAGAACACACAGCAGGTCATTCACCTCACTTGTGGATATCCGCTGAAGGCAATACCAATCTGCCTTAGGACCACAAATGTGCAAAAAACACCATTCACCCATTTGTGGATATCCGCTGAAGGCAATACCAATCTGCCTTAGGACCACAAACGTTTATACACACAAAAAAAAATTCAACACACCACCAATTTCTACTCACTATTCAGAAATTGTGGTACCTGCACTTATACATCCCTTCATAAAATATATATATATATTGTCATTTCTGGAGACAAGGAGAAAAAAGGCAAGCGCTTAAAATGATCATTACTTAGCATGCTTTAAATTATAATAGGTACCTTTAACATTCTTTAGTAACCATACAGAGACAAGTATGCAGGCAAAATCAAAATAGGAAACGTGTTACCTTCTGTGGCTGCACTCCCTCAACCGACCCCTCCACACCGCACAGAAAAGACAGTATTTATCATGAGAAAATAAAAGTTTCTCACCTGAGGCCTCATTGCTGCTGTCTGTTCTGAAGAAGGTGGGGAGCCGGTGGTGGAGATGCAAACAAGAAGAAACGTCAAAGGGTCACCAAATGAGAAGTTGAACCTTGAAATAAAGGACATCAACGCCAGCTGCATACGTCTCACACATGGTTTACTCAAGAATATACACTGTACAGCGGACCATCCTTCTGAGTAAGGAGTGGTCCCGATTACAAATGATTTCAGATATTTATAGAGAAGGGTTATACAGTAATCTTATGGCGGGCACAAGCCCAAAGTTACACATCACAAGTACGTATTTCATTAAATATTTCAACACAGGCTTGGCTAACGGTTTGGCCAGAAAGATTAACTTTTAGGGGTCATCATAACCCAAAATATTTCAAACTGACAAGTTGTTTTGACAGAAAGGAAGAATAATTATTTGGAAGAAGTTAATTTGGCTTTTAAACAGGGACTTTCATTTTCCGAGAATCATTGGCAGAACATTGAGATGTCAACTTGGTCAGCCCAGCCACATGTGTTGTAATACCAAAAGAATTCATAAACAGAAACGTTTACTGGAACACAGATTCTTAAAAATAAAATACAGGAATATATTTTAATAAAAAAAGGAGAACTCTGAATATACATGAAGATATGGGTTCCTATATTTTATATATCTTCACAGATCCATGTCTCACCAACCAGCACAGGCACATCCACTTCCCACTCCTCAGGACATCACCACTACACAGGAACCAAGTCGTAATGACTCATCTTTTTTAGACCTGGTTTTGGCCGGTCTCAAACCACCCCCACCCAATCTCAATACCTACACACAAATGACACTGTGAGTGCCCATCCCAGCACACCCACACATCTGGATATTGATTTGAGCATCTGTCAGGGTTCTTACCTTGGCAGGCGGGGCGCCCGCGGTGGTGTGCGTCAGGGTGCGTCGGCGCGCGTTGGCGCGCGCGTTTCTGCGGACCTCGCTGTGCGGGCTCCTCGCGGCGCCGGTGTGTGTGTCCGGGATCGTTCCACTGTGCACGCCGGTGTGCGGGGGCGCGCGAGCGGGCGCTGGCGGGCGCGCGTGCCTGGGTGTGCCGGGGCGCGCGCGTGCACGTCGTTTGGCGCCAAAAGCCCTATTTAAGCCAGTAAGTTCTGGTGACCAGTGCTGCCTAATCAACAGCTAGTAGTTCCAGAGCCTGTCCGTGTACCTTGTTGTTCCTATTGATCCGGCCTTGTCCCCTGACCACTCTCTGAACTCTGCCTGCACCGACCTTTGCTTGTTTGACCATCCGCTTGCCTGTTCCACTGTACCTCTGCCCTCTGCCTGTTGCCAAACCCGGCCTGTCTCCTGACCATCCATCTGCCTGCTCCCTGGGATCCTGTCAGCCGGTCTGCAGTCTTCCTGCCTGTTGTCCACATCAGCCTGCTCTGCTCAGTGAAGGTGCTCCAGTCTACTCAGCCTTTGCTACAGTTAACCCTGTGACACCCAGACAGCAATACCTGAACAGCCATACAGGCCTTCATACCACTCCGCACTGTTGTACCCCCTGTTTACTCTATCAGGGGGCCAATAGTCGGAGGGTAAGGGAGCCTACCCTCTGCCCGACAGGACTCGCCGGTCTGGTAAGTAGGAGCCTGATAGTATTAGGCAGCCATGACCGAGTCCGGGCAGGGGGCCTCCCCCATGGATGAACTTTGCCGACATTTGGCGGGTCTAACCCAGGCAGTGAAAAGCCTACAAGAGGGATATTCCAGCTTGGAAGAACGGGTGCAGGCTCTGTCCGCACCTACCGGTCCACCAGGGTCCGCTGCAGCCACCTCAACACCTTCTGTGGTCATGTTACCTTCTGAGCCCAAAGTACCAGTACCCGAAAGATTTCTCGGAGATCGGAGTAAGTATCGTGCCTTCCGGAATGCTTGCAACCTGTACTTCGCTCTTCAGCCACGCACGTTCTCCCTGGAAGCCACTAAGGTGGGCTTTGTTATCTCCTTGCTGTCTGGTGAACCACAAACATGGGCCCACCAGCTCCTGGAGCAAAAATCTGTCGTATTGGATAGTCTGGAGGCCTTCTTTGGAGCCATGTCCCAACTATACGAAGACCCCCATCTCACGGCCACCGCAGAAGCTTCCTTACAGGCCCTTCGTCAAGGCCGCCGAGCAGCTGAAGATTATGCCGTCGAGTTCAGACGCTGGAGTTCTGACACAGCTTGGAATGACGCTGCATTGCGCCATCAGTTCAGGATGGGGTTGTCAGAACCTCTCAAAGATGAGTTGGCACGAGTAGGGGTACCACAGACCCTGGAAGACCTTATCAATCTGTCTATCCAAATAGACCGTAGACTGCGAGAACGACGTACCGAAAGAACCACCAGTACCTTTCGTCCCACCTGGATGATTCCACAAGTACCCTGTCCTCCCAGTAGATCTCCTGCTCCACCACCTGCCTCAACCTATGATGCACCTGAACCAATGCAGCTTGGTCTGTTCCGTCCTTCTTTGACCCCAGAGGAGAAGACACGTAGGCGGGCACACAACCTCTGCCTCTACTGTGGGGAGTCAGGGCACTACGCAAGCGGTTGCCCCAACAAGATGCGTAAGTGTCGTTCTGATGTTCGTACCTGTGCTACTTTTGTACCCTCCTTGGGCACGCACTTAACCATTTCTGTCACTTTACAGCTTCCCGGAAAGGCCATCCAAGTCCCAGCTATCATTGATTCTGGAGCCTGCAGCTGTTTTATTGACCGGACCTTTGCCTTTCAACATGCCATTCCTCTCCAAACCAAGACTCAAAGCCTTGCGGTTCATCTCGCTGACGGCTCTGCTCTCCGCTCCGGCCCAGTCACTCAGGAGACTGTCCCTTTAGAAGCCATCATGGGCCAGCAACACCATGAATATCTCTGTCTGGACGCCATCTCGTCCCCCCTCTTTCCAGTTATTCTTGGAATACCCTGGCTTCAAACGCACAACCCCCAAATCAACTGGGCTTCAGGAAATGTCGAGTTCCTCTCTGGATACTGTCTTCAACACTGCTTGCAAGGGACAGGCCGTGAGGTTGCCCAACTCCTCTGTCTACATCCAGATGTTGATCCGCTTCAAGCTATCCCTGAGCCATACCAAGACTTTGCGGATGTATTTAGCAAGAAAGGGGCAGAATTACTACCACCACACAGGCCCTACGACTGCCCAATTGAATTGCTTCCTGGAACCGAGGTACCTTTTGGCCGGATCTTCCCCTTGACTGAGCAGGAACTGGGCACCCTGAAGCAGTACTTGGATGAAAATCTGAAAAAGAAATTTATCCGCCCGTCCACCTCTCCGGCCGGTGCGGGTTTATTTTTTGTGGAAAAGAAGGATCATTCCCTGCGGCCATGTATTGATTACCGCGAACTGAACAAGATCACGATTAAGAATCGCTACCCGCTCCCTCTGGTACCTGAGTTATTCCAAAGGCTGGGCACCACCAGACTCTTTACTAAACTGGATCTCCGGGGTGCTTATAACTTAATCCGCATCCGAGAGGGTGACGAGTGGAAGACTGCGTTTCGCACTCGTTTCGGGCATTTTGAGTACCTGGTCATGCCCTTTGGTCTTTGTAATGCCCCGGCTACGTTCCAGCACTTTGTGAACGACATCTTTAGAGATATCCTGGACCTTTATGTCATCGTTTATCTGGACGATATACTCATCTTCTCCTCTTCTTTAGCGGATCATCGCAGGCACGTCAGGAATGTTCTCGTCCGGCTCAGGCAACATGGCTTATACGCTAAACTAGATAAATGTGAGTTCGAACGCCAGAGTATTCAGTTCTTGGGACTCATTATTTCTGTTGAAGGAATCAAGATGGACCCACAAAAAGTATCGGCCATCCTGGACTGGCCGGCTCCTACAGACAAAAAAGGAGTCCAACGTTTCGTAGGATTTTCCAACTTTTACAGGAAATTCATTAAAGACTTTTCTAAAATCATTGCACCAATAACGGAACTTACTAAACAGGGGGCACGATTCTGTTGGTCATCCCAAGCACAGGCAGCATTCGAGAAGTTAAAGGGACTGTTTACTTCTGCCTCTATTCTCAAGCACCCGGATCCTGCGTTACCGTTTGTACTGGAAGTGGATGCTTCGGAGATCGCAGTGGGGGCAGTACTTTCCCAACGTCAGGGCCCCAAGGCCCTCTTGTTTCCTGTAGCATTCTTTTCCCGTAAACTCTCATCATCTGAGAGAAATTATGATGTCGGAGACCGGGAACTGTTGGCCATCAAAGCGGCTTTGGAAGAATGGCGCTATCTACTAGAGGGTGCGGTACATCCGGTTCTCATCTTTACCGACCACAAGAACTTGGAATATTTAAGAGCAGCCAAGCGACTTAGACCACGACAGGCTAGATGGACACTTTTTTTTTCCCGCTTCTCCTTTCATATAACGTACAGGCCCGGATCCAAGAATGGAAAACCTGATGCTCTATCACGGATGTTCCACGACTCCAAGGAAAGTACTCCTCCTGATACTATTCTGCCTGCAGGTAGTTTCTTACTTCTCCAGGAAGATTTAATTTCCAGGATTAAACAGGCCTCCTCTGAAATTCCTCTACCTACGGGAACCAGTTTAAATGATGGGTTGCTCTGGCATGAAGGCAAGATTTTCGTACCTGAAAGATGTAGGGTACTGGTACTGGAACTATGTCATGACCACAAGCTGGAAAACCTCAGAATTGGTGCTACGCACCTTTTGGTGGCCACGTCTTCTGGAGGACTGTAAGAGGTATGTGGGTTCTTGCCGCACTTGTGCCCAGAATAAATGTAACCGCTCAAAGGCCTGGGGTTTATTGAGACCCTTACCGATTCCTGAAAGGCCTTGGAGAATGCTATCAATGGATTTCATTGTGGAGTTGCCCCCCTCTGAAGGTTTCTCAACCATCTTTGTGGTGATTGATAGGCTATCCAAGATGGCACACTTCATCCCTATGAAGGGTACTCCCACAGCCGTAGAAACGGCGAAGATATTCATCAAAGAAGTAGTAAGGTTACATGGGGTGCCCGCGAATATCGTATCCGACCGAGGTGTTCAATTTACCTCCCGGTTTTGGAGAGCACTGTGTGCCGCTTTGGAAATTGAATTGGCGTTCTCCTCGGCCTACCACCCTCAGACGAACGGCCAGACAGAAAGAACTAACCAGACGCTGGAGCAATACCTCCGTTGTTTTTCTGTATTTACTCAAGACGACTGGGTGTCCTTGTTACCAGTCGCCGAATTCTCATATAACAACTCCCTACACTCTGCTATCAACCAGACTCCTTTCTTTGCGAATTATGGATTCAATCCTTCTTTCCTTCCCAGTTCTATCCCGGAATGCTCTCTACCCGCAGTAACGGAAACAATGGAGTTTTTTTCTAGTAACTGCAAGATCTTGCAGGAAACCATGGCCCAATCTCAGGCTTCTTTCAAGAGGATGTTCGATAAGAAAAGGCGAGGAGAACTCGTCCTTGAACCTGGCAACCAAGTATGGCTCTCTACAACTAATCTAAAGTTGGCTTGTCCCTCCAAAAAGTTGGGACCTAAGTTTCTGGGCCCATTTCGGGTGAAGAGAAAGGTGAATGATGTTGCTTTTGAACTTAGTCTGCCAGAGTCCCTTAGAATCCACCCGGTCTTCCACGTTTCATTACTGAAACCAGTTATCCACGATCCTTTTCCTGACCGTAAGGCCAAGCCACCGGAGGCTGTTTTGGTCAACAATGAGGAGGAGTTCGAAGTCGAGGCAATCTTGGACTGTAGGAAAAGGCAGAACCAGCTTCAGTACCTCATCAAATGGAAGGGGTATGGACCCGAGGATAATTCCTGGGAACCCGAAGATAACCTGCATGCCAACAAATTGCTACAAACCTTCAAGAACTCCCATGCTCCCAGGTTGGCCCAGCTGGGCATCCGGAGGCTGCCCTTGAGGAGGGGGCACTGTCAGGGTTCTTACCTTGGCAGGCGGGGCGCCCGCGGTGGTGTGCGTCAGGGTGCGTCGGCGCGCGTTTCTGCGGACCTCGCTGTGCGGGCTCCTCGCGGCGCCGGTGTGTGTGTCCGGGATCGTTCCACTGTGCACGCCGGTGTGCGGGGGCACGCGCGCGGGCGTTGGCGGGCGCGCGTGCCTGGGTGTGCCGGGGCGCGCGCGTGCACGTCGTTTGGCGCCAAAAGCCCTATTTAAGCCAGTAAGTTCTGGTGACCAGTGCTGCCTAATCAACAGCTAGTAGTTCCAGAGCCTGTCCGTGTACCTTGTTGTTCCTGTTGTTCCTATTGATCCGGCCTTGTCCCCTGACCACTCTCTGAACTCTGCCTGCACCGACCTTTGCTTGTTTGACCATCCGCTTGCCTGTTCCACTGTACCTCTGCCGTCTGCCTGTTGCCAAACCCGGCCTGTCTCCTGACCATCCATCTGCCTGCTCCCTGGGATCCTGTCAGCCGGTCTGCAGTCTTCCTGCCTGTTGTCCACACCAGCCTGCTCTGCTCAGTGAAGGTGCTCCAGTCTACTCAGCCTTTGCTACAGTTAACCCTGTGACACCCAGACAGCAATACCTGAACAGCCATACAGGCCTTCATACCACTCCGCACTGTTGTACCCCCTGTTTACTCTATCAGGGGGCCAATAGTCGGAGGGTAAGGGAGCCTACCCTCTGCCCGACAGGACTCGCCGGTCTGGTAAGTAGGAGCCTGATAGCATCATAAACCTATCCTCTTATCCCCTATCAGAAAATGAAAAGTCAATTCTTAAAAAAGGATTGAACTTCTGTCCCAACTACAAGTTAGACAAATTCGAGTTCTATAAAGATCTCCAATTGTTCATACGTAAAATAATCTTAAAAAAACTTTACCAGAAACAAGACACCATAATCAATTTCACTCCCCAGGAAAATCGAGCTTTGGACCAGCTTGTCGCCCTGTTGGAGGAGAGCGACACAGCTGATCTAATCGATCAAATAGATCTCCCCCGAATCCTCCAATCAATAGAGGATTCGGATGACCAATCACATCCTAGGGTCTCCAAACTAAAGAAAAAATCCGATCTTTGTCCGCCACCTAGCACATGCCCTAATGCAGCAGCCTTTCTGAAGCTTGTCAACAGCGATCTAGATACACTTAAGATACAAAAGAAAGGACCCTCTAACCTCAATCCAAGAGAAATAGAGGCATTAAATTCCTTAACGACCAACAATACAATTACCATTAAGCCATCTGACAAGGGAGGCAATGTGGTCGTCCTGGATAACGACCAATACATCAACATTTGTAAAAAAATCCTCAACAATGTAGACTGGTACCGTCGCATGCCAGCCTCCATTGTTGAAAAATATAATAAAGAATTTTATACGTTGGTAGACTCTGCATTTCTGAACAACACAATCAGTAAACCTACTTGGACTTTTATCCGTAACAACTTCCCCAAGACCCCTACATTTTATGCACTTCCCAAAGTGCATAAAAACTTGACAAATCCACCTGGTAGGCCAATAATTTCAGGTGTAGGCTCAATAAGTGACAACACAAGCAAACTGATTGATGAATACCCAAGGCCTCTTGTAACCTCATTAACATCCTATGTAAGGGATACAAGCCATTTTTTACAAATCCTGGACCGATTATTTGTATCACATCAAGCCCTCCTTGTTTCGATTGACGTGGAATCCCTCTACAGTTCCATTCCACATGACCGTGGACTGGCAGCAATTAGACATATACTTCAACAAAACCTGAGTTCTGATCCCACATACAACGAGTTCATCATTGCACTGCTCGAGTACATCCTAACCCATAATGTCTTCACCTTTAATGGCTCCCACTACCTCCAGGTGCAGGGGGTAGCGATGGGGACATGTTGTGCCCCATCGTATGCCAACCTGTACCTGGGGGAGTGGGAGAAGGCCCTCCTCTCTGATGGGGGCCTAACCCAATACACCAACCACATTGGGGGGGTGGTACCGATACATAGACGACATTTTTGTCGTCTGGGAGGGCCCCCCGGATGTACTCGAGCAGTTCATAGCTAGGATGAACAAAAATTAATTTAATCTGACATTCACCATGTCTTTCAACCAAACTCAATTATCCTTTTTGGACATTGAAATTTATAAGGATGAACAAGGCAAACTTTCCAGTAAATTATTTAGAAAGAGCACTGCAGGCAACACCATACTGCATGCTGCCAGTTTCCATCCCCAACCCCTAATCGACTCTATACCTTATTCGCAGTACATCAGGATTAAACGCAACTGTACAGACAACGAAACATTTCTAAAAGAAGCAGCTGCCTTACGAGATAGACTATTGGTACGTGGCTATTCTCATAGATCCTTAAAAAAGGCTTTCAAAAAAGCAACCAATAGACCTAGGCAAATGCTCCTTCAAACAACTAAACAACTAAAAGACACACACCAATTAAGCATTATTACAACATACAATCAGCAACATCACCAAATCAGAAGAATAGTCGAAAAATACTGGCACTTGTTGGCCCTTGACCCTGGTCTCGGCCACCTAGTGCCAGAAAAACCCTACTTCACATTCAGGAGAGCCACTTCCATTGGTGATAGGATCGTAAGTAGTGAGTTTAAACCAACAAAAACACATTGTAAATATAGAGGCACATTTGCCTGCGGTTCTTGCCATTACTGTGGATACATGTTGACTCAAAAAAATCCCACCCTCCCAAATGGGACAACATTTTTTCCTAAACATTTTGCCAACTGCAGAACCACTGGAGTGGTTTATCTACTCCAGTGCAACTGTGGCTGTTTCTACATAGGAAAGACTAAACTAGAGTTTTGGAGAAGAGCATACAGACACATTGTATCCATGAAAACGGCCGACCCTGATCTTCCCCTGGGTCGACACGTAACATTGGTACATGGAGGCAAGTTTCCCAATATAAAATTTCTGATTTTGGACCGCATACATCCTAGCCCCAGAGGAGGTGACTGGAATAAAATTTTACTCCAGAGAGAACTAAAATGGATCCACCTACTAAAGGCCACTGTGTCCCCAGGCCTAAATGAGGCCGTCTGTTTTAAACCATTCCTAGAAGGTTTTAACTCCGGTGGAATGGAAAAATAACATCATAATTGGCAACATCTGTATCTGGCCCCTTTTCTCCTCTTTCCCCCCCCCCCCCTTAGTTCATAATTTAACAACAGAGGTGAATTACATGCCACTCACCTCTCCTCCTCTCTTTCCCTGTATTGTGGGCACTATTTCTTCTTCCTTTTTTACCCTCCTAACTGTTGGTAATACTAGTTGGTTGCTGTTTCTTCTATTGTTTTTGATATGTAAACTGAGCTGTGCGTTTGGTCACATATGCGACCCCTTATTTCCCCCTATTAGTAAATCCTCAGGCATGCCGTATTATCGGTTTTCACATGCTTCTATCTTATTGGCCTATAGTCTTGTGACCATTAGGTGTGGGGCGATATCCCCTTGCCCTCCCCTCTTCTGCCCCCACCGGACACTCGACCATCGACATAAGACATACCCCAATAATTTAATGTATTATCAATCATATTTCCATGAATTTTTATTCGGTCGCCTGTTTGACTTATACAATCAGCTTGGGTGTTCCCTTTAGGAACCATTTATTTTGTTAACATACCTTATGCTAGTTACTGTTGTGCAACCTGACTCACCAACTTATGCATTTCTAACCAGGGTCAAATCCTTTCTCTATTAAGGTCAGATTTATATTTCTCCCTTTCCCCAATAAATCCTGTCTAGTTCATGTATGAGAAAATAATGACATGTAAGGATCGTCATGTTCATTGTGTTTGAATTACAAGCAATTTAATGTATAGATCTCTGTAATGCCAATTTACACTATATTATAACATATCTGCTTTTTCCAAGTATTTACTATTCCCTTTTGCTTTCCAGTCCATGCCCTCCCCAAAGTGACCACCTTGATTAGGCACTGGTGAGCCTATGAGTGTATTCTATCCTTATGGGTTCAGAATTCCTTTGTGCTGTTTTTCATCATTATTTACTATTTTTTATTTTTTACTTTTACTGCATATTCAATACAACGGCCCTGTTCCAAGGCGGTGATTTTGTAATAAATATCTCCTTTTCCCAGGAGTCTATATCTACATGCTTTTTATCTTTGTCTCCAGTCCCCCTTTCCCTGCCCCTCCCGGGGTGCGTGTGGCCCGAGCGATTGCCCGGCACGGAAAAGCCGCCCAGGATAATTCTTTTTCCCAGGGCGGCGCCGTAGGAGGTACTAGGGCGTTTTTCCATCCACGCCCACTGCCTCCATATTGCCAATCCGGCGAGCATGCCCAGTTCGCCGGATGGGCATTTCCGTGTCGGTGGGGCGGGTGTGCGTGACGTCGCCCCAACGTCATGACGCTCGCGCATGCGGGGTAGGGGCGGCGCCACGCATCCTCGTCTCGGGGGGTCTTAATGAGGCATCTCAGCTGACGAGCTCCGTTACACAGCTGTGTGTCGTTCCAACGCCAGCTGATTGGAGCCCGTCTAGTATTTAAACCGGCCCCACTCACTCCCAGTCAAGGCGCTCTGCACGCCGGATGCTGGGATGCGTGGTGGGCCGAACTTGTAAACAATCTACTAAAAGGTATTGTTTCACTACTCTTAAACCCCTATTATTGGGATTATTGTGTTACCCTTATGATGCTTCCTCTCATCGCTATACCTGTATAGTTATATCCCCATGTGCTGACATCATCCTCTGGTTTATTAGTCTGCAATATCTATACTTTTTGAATGCTGGACACAGCATATACGGCCTTTATCCAACAACAGCTTTACCTTCACCACTTGTTATTTACCCTTGCATTACCCCCTACTATATCCTTTGCTGGGCAGCAGTATTCTCTGCTACATTTGATAACATCATTTAAAATTCCTAACTTTGGAATTATACAACCATTGACAATCCATATATATCATGTACCGATTAGCCCTTACCAATCATACTTTCTATGTAACGAGCCTATATTACAGTGTTTATATATTAAGGATATACACTACAAATCGTACAAACTGTATACCCATTAACTTATACCAAGTATGGTTTCTTTGCAATGAGTCTCTATAAATTGCACATTAAATACTTTTAATACATACCTCATTTTCCAATTTCTTTCAATTTCCCCTTACATTAGCCTGTCATCTAATTTGTCTCCATGATATTCATAACGGTTCCCATGTATATTCATGGTTCCTTAATCTTCTCATTTTAGGGGTGCCTCTCTCGACCCCAGCATATCGCTTTGGCCTATGCGAGCCCGGGCTGGGCAGGATAGGTGAACTGTTACATCCCCCTGTGGAAATTACTGCTTATCAACAACTAGCTCTTACCGCCCAAGAACAGCACCCATATCCTCTACACTACAACTGCCCACCATCCCTTCTTGCCTTTTCATGTGGCCTTTTAAAAAGTCTCCTTTCCAGAAGTAACCAATGAAATCTTCTCAGGTAGGTGATCAATTGATCATTCAAACCTTTGAATAGATATCCAGTGGTAGTCCTGTACAATCTTCTGATTTACGTACCATTTTTTGTTTCAATCAATCCAGATGAACCCCTCTTTTCAAATATGCCCCTGAAGAAGGACTGAGTAAATACTAAGTACCCCGAAACGCATCGGGCTTGAAAAGAGTCTCTCTGTATATTTCATCATTGCTTACTGTATGATGTTTACTATGTGTAGGTTTGGGTAGAATCTAAACACTTTTGACGTCCATAAACATCTATCATGTTCTTCATTTCCTGCTGCATGATTATGTCCAAATTATTGTTTGTTTCTGTTTGTTAATAAAAAAAAAAAAAATTAAAAAAAAAAATTGTCAAAAATAATGAACAAAATTTTTCATAAAAAATAATGACTAAAAAAATTATAAAAAAATAATGATAAAAAAAATATAAAAAAAAAATAAAACCTAAATTTTATATAAATATTTATAAACAATTTTGTAAAAAAAAATGTTAGAAAAAATTTCACAAAAAAAAAAAAAAAAAAACCATATCGAAAAATAATTACACACAAAATATCAAAAAAATATCAAAAAAAATTTACATAAAGATTTTTAAGCAACAATTTTGTAAACCAATTGTTTAGAATAAATAAAGAAAATTTAAATTAACATATTTTGTTAATGTTGAACTTTGTAAGTTTGTGGTTGTTATACAAGTTCAGTTTTACAATATGCCTGTTTGTCAAAAGAAAAAAACGCACAGGAATGTGCACATATAAAAACATTTTAGAAAAAAAACAATGTGTGTTTTTTTATTTCAATGCTCAATACCAGTATATTTGTTAAGTTGCTGTGGTTACATTGACAGTGTACTCTAAAATGTGTGTAGCTGAGACACAGCACAATATAATAGTTAGCTCAAAGTGAGATTGTCACCTCATGTTGCACATCAGGTTGGTTTGCACTAGTGGCAAAAATTAAAAAGATCAAGGCTATTTGCAAAGCTAGTAAACAGACAACAGTAGTTCCTTGAAAATCTCATTTTATTAAGAAGTAAAATAATTAATCAGCAAGTAAAAAAGTAGTCCATATATTGTTCACTGACAAGACGGGCATTCTGGGAGCCCAAACCAGCACATGCACTTGCCATAGCTGGCATCACAGCCTATTGAGCTGGTCGGGAAAAAGGCTCATCACTTTTCTCTGAGGCAATGTAGCCTCATCTGCCCCAAAGACAAAATTTAGTACCTCAATATTGTCCAGAGCATTTTGAAAAATTAAGGTCCCTTTTTGTATACGATCCTAAAATTCAGTACGTATCATCACATCTCCGTCAGAGTGGCGTCCATTCATCCCAACATCCAAAAAAGGCTAAATTGTAATTATATGCTCCCTCACCCCCTCTGGTGGCACATTCCTAAACTTTAAGGGGGGGGGGGGGGTGAGAGTTGAATTGGTAGCTGGTTTTGACAAGTAAACCTCTACACTTCCATGAGAGCTAAATGCAGGAAAAATTAAGTATTATTTTGCCTGACCATCCATCTTTAGAACATTGTCAGGCCAGTGGCCAGGTAAGAAGTGGGCAAATCCGTAAATAATAAGGCACATTGTTCAAATCTATACACATTTTGACATACATCGGACAAAATAATAACAATGTTCGTTAATTAGGATTATTCGTTATGATAAAGTTATAAACACAGGAAGTCAGCACAGCACAGGGATGGTGTGAGCCGCTCATAATGCTAAATTCATCATAACGAACGTATCATTTTGATCTTTTGAAGGTAATCTTGCAGGCCCTTGCACTACATGCTTTTGAGAATTTAGGCAGCAATCTTACCTAAAAAAAATAAGGTATACTATGTATGTGTTTTGCAAAATCAGCAGATAGAGTAGTTATATCGGTTGACTGTTTTTTGGGTGTTTTTTTAGGGGGGGGGGGGGGGATAAGTGTTTGCACAACCAAAAAGGGAATCTTGCACTCTGCATTAATTTAAAGGACAGGAATAGGATTGGGACACATTTTAGGGGGTGTTTGTGGTAAACCTAAAAATGAAGCCTAAAAAAATACAGTTTTAAGTTACTAGGCTAGGTGTGTGTGGGCCAAGGGTAGCATGCTGGGGAGGTTAGTGAAGGAAAATATGCATGTAGGCCACCAAAAAGTTACAGCATGCATGAGGACAAAGAGGGCATTCATTCACAGCATATTACAAAAATGGGAAGGATGGAATAATATATTTATAAAATACTTTAGAAAAACACGAAGGTGATATTAAATCCAAAAAATTACACGAATATAGTCCTTCTGCAGGACTTGGATAATAGCACTACATGTCTCAGGAATAATCTCTCCCAGAGCCTTGGGAGAGATCCAAGTGGTAAACTTGATATCCTGGGGACCCCTCCCTGTCGCCAAATAACGTAAGGTAGCTATGAGCTTTTGCTCTGCTGGAATAGCAGCCCTCATGCAGGTGTCCTGCTTCATGATATAGGGGGACAGCAAGGACAATAGTTGCTGAAAGCAGGAGTCCGTCATCCGGAGATAATTCAGAGAATCATTTGGATTATTCTCCTGCAGCTCACGCAGCAAGGGCATATGGCTAAATTGGTCACGATTAAGTAGCCAAGTTTTGGCCCAAATAATCCTCATCCTACTACTCTGACTATTCCTGGACCGGGCTAGAGTGACAGCAAGAACTGCAAGCCCATAAACAACACACTCTCTCCTAGGATTGCGTAACATGGCTGGTTGTCATACAATTTTACAAACGGTCGTAAACGCAAAGTAACGCACGAATCTGCACTGACCAAACGTATAATAATTAGAAATTAGCAGAGGGAGCCCGAAGCGTGACGCCAAAGAATTTAACGTCTTCTTTGGAAGTGTCATCCGTACGTTGTAACGTCACTACGTTCGTGTTTGTTGTCAGACCGTCTGCATGCAATACAAGTTCAGAGAGACAAGGCCCTTTTTCCAAAAAAACAACGGGAAAGTTTGTACAAGGTCCGATCGTGTGTATGGTGCTTAACACACACTGAACAGAACGTTGTCTTGCCACTGACCAGACAAAAGGATTACACGGGCCAATACACAGAAGATTTTGAAGAACTGAAGGTAAGCAGACCAGTACAATAGTTATAGGGTATTAATTGTTAGGTGTAGTTTGGCAACTGAACAATGCTGCATTTTTGATTATTACAGGAGCAATGGTGGACAAATTTACATCACCACATTTCCTGCCACAATTCATTGAAATGTACCGAGACCTTACATGTCTATGGAAAGTGCGCTCCAAAGACTACTCAGATCGTCAAAAACGTAAAGAAGCGTATACTAAATTAGTGGAACTATGCACTGTTGTGTATGCAAAAGCAGATATATCCTATGTGACCAAAAAAATAGCCAATCTGCGTACGATCTTCAAAAAAAGAATTAAATAAAATTAATGAATCCAAAAGATCTGGTGCAGGTGCAGATGAAGTATATGTGCCACGCCTGTGGTATTTTGAGAGTCTACGTTTTCTGACTGACCAGGAGGAAGCACGACCCTCTGTGTCAAGTTTAGACAGTATCAGTGAGAATATTTCAGGAGATGAAGAAGATGGAACATTTGACGAAATGGCAGACAGTCAGGTAAAGTCATAATATTATGTTTTATTATACATATCTGAAACTAAAAATTGAAGAGAATACATCCAAAAATCAAAGCACATGTAACTTGGTAATTTTGTTTATTTAAAGAAAAAACTTACATGACATCTGTATTTAGTAATGAAATAATATATAAATGCAGCCACTCAAATTTACATAGCATTTAGATATTGTTTTGCCAATCTACTGCTCCAGGACCCAGAAAATAGTGCATATAATCAATGCGACTCTGGCGAGCGACTTGACTGGAGAGACGTGGTGGGGCACGGTCTAGGTTTAATAAGCCTTCGGTGTCATTACGCCACTCACCAGGCGTGACATCCCCAGACAAAGTATCTTCCCGGTCCAACTGGGATTGGGGCATGTAGGTGGAGCTAGTACGCCGTAAGAAATTGTGTAACACACAGCAACTATGGACTATTGTGTCAATTTTTGGGGGGGCTACATTTATTGCTGTATGAAATATTCTAAAACGGTTGGCCATAATACCGAACGCGTTTTCAACAACTCGTCTAGCACGAGATAACCTATAATTAAAAATGTTTTGCTCAGGTGTCAGGTTTTTGAGGGCAAAAGGTTTTAAAATATGCTCAGATAACGCAAACGCGTCATCGGCAACAAATGAGAAGTTGAGACCTTCAACTGTGTCCTCTTGGGATGGGAGATGTAGAAGTCCATTTTTTAAGTGCTGGAAAAAAGAGGTCTTCTCTATTATTCCCCCATCCGAATTTCTGCCATTTTTCCCTATGTCAACAAATATAAATTCATACTTGGCATTGACAATTGCCATTAGGACAATTCTAAAGTAGCCTTTATAATTGTAGAAGAATGAGCCAGAGTTTGCTGGGGGTATTATCCGAACATGTTTGCTGTCTATGGCACCACCACAGTTTGGAAAATTCCAATAGTCTTGAAATTGTTTGGCAGTTGATTTCCATTCCTCCACAGATGATGGCAGCTGTGCAAAGATAAAAATATATGTTAGAAAAAAATTTAAGGCTTAATTGTCCAAAAATTATAACAATTGGCTTTATTATACAGGATCTATTTGGCAGTGAAACACAAACTGTCACATCACCACCAGTAAGCATTACCAAAAAGAGAAAGACAAAGCAAGATGCAACAGGCAACTTTCTACTATAAGCATCTGCAGCGTTAAATCCGAAGAAGGATGAATGTGATGACCTGGGTGCATTTGCAGCAAAGAAAATGCGCAGGATGTCAGAAGACCAAAAACAATTACTGGAACCATTACTCATTCAACTTCTTAATAAAGGGTTAAGGGGGGGGCTGACCACAAATACACACTTAGCTGAGCACAAAACCACACACCCACAATCATTGCAAGTACCTCAACAAATGCATCAGTGGCACGTACCATTCCCACGGCAGGATCGTCAACAAAGCAACTGGGGACATGATTATCAGTACACATCTTTGTGAATAACATACATTTGGGTTAAAATATGTTATGTTTGTCAGTTTGACATGTTATGAACTAGTTTGAGTTTACTGATATGTTTAGAGCTTCTAAAATCAAAGTTAAACAAAGCAAGCTGTACAGTGTTTGAGAGTTAAAAATAAAAGCAGTGTGTCATTACCTTTAGGTATTCCTCTTGCATGATCTTTATAATGGCTTGGCAGGTCTCTGGTATGATGCGGCCAAGTGACTGGGCAGAGATTCCGGTAGTGAACTTTAAATCTTCATAGCTTCGGCCAGTTGCCAGAAAGCGAAGTGTTGCTACCAGTCTCTGCTCTGCTGGGATGCTTGGTCTTAAGACTGTGTCTTTTTTGGTAATAAGGGGTGACACTTTACTCAGTAAGAGCTGAAAGGACTCATCAGGCATCCTCAGATAGTTCCGATAGTCATCTGGATTGTTTTCCTTGAGCTCTCGAACCAATCTCATATGAGAGAAGTCATCCCGGTTCTTCAGCCACTCTTTACTCCATAACCTTCGCCTTTTGATTATGGGTTACTCTGCTTGTTGTATAGCCATCACTCCAAGCATGACTATGCCAATGGTCCTTTCATCCACATCCATATTGTAGGTAGAGGGTTAGTTCCGACGTACGCACAAACGTATGTTGCTCCTCGTCAAACACAGGAAGCCACAGTGCAGAGGTCAAACACATTTTGACACTTCCTTTTATAAATGAAAAAAACGAACGAAAAAACGATACATTGCTGTTCATAAACGATTTAACGATCGAAAATCTTTACTTACCTGATGGCGTGATCGTTTGCGGTCATTACCGAACGTTCTTTTTTCGAAAATGGGTTCGGCCGATTTTCTGTATAGTGTATGGCCAGCATTAGTGTATGCCTCAAGTGCAAGTGCTCACACCTGTTCATCAGGAACACACACTCTTTACAAATGAAAGAATGCCTCAGCATATAGATCTATGCAGGCTAAAACTAAAAATAACAAATGTCCAAAGCTCTGGCCACGATCAGTGTTACAAAAAATCTAAACATGAAACTTGTAAGTTGTTGGGCATGTGGAGGGTACAAAACAGGAAATGACAACTTTGTGAGGGCTGCTTCACACAAATTGTTGACAAAGTGCATTTGTCATTTATCATCAGCATACAACATTCAAATATGTGTGCAGCATCACACCACATCCATATCTGACCAAAAAAACACAGTTCTAGATTTTGTGCAAATTAAACATTTATTCATTGAGTTATAATGTCTTTTCTTGGGTTTCCATGTTTTGAAGGCTGGTTATGAGTGATTACTATCACCATGCTGAACCATCTCGAAATTGGTTCATTTTTGCTTGGTAAGAGGCTGCAATTAGTGGTGGTGGGGAAATGTTAAGGCTGATTATTGTCCTTGCCCATGGAAAAAAATATGTCATGATTTGCAATGGTGGTGGAACCCTCTGACACATAAATACTACATTTAGACATAATTAATGGAAGGACCTGAGTCAGGAGTTATACTCAACAACATAGGGAGGGCAGACAACTTTTCAACGTTACGTGGCATGGTTGGGATTGGAACCGTCAACCCCAGTGCTGCTAGGCAGTAGTGCTAACCACTTAGCCACTGTGTTGCCACGTGGATGTGAGCAGGCATCTCAGTGCTGTCAAACAGTCCTATGTCTCAGGGGTGCCATGAGTTAATCAATGCAGATGTACTGTGGAAGGCCAGAGATCCATCGTACAACCTGTTTCTGGCATATGCCATGTGTTTTGAAGGCTCGGTATGGGTAATTACTGACAGCATGCTGAACCATCTCGAAATTTGTTTGTTTTTGCTTGATAAGAGGCTGCAATTAGTAGTGGTGGGGAAATGTTAAGGCTGATTATTGTCCTTGCCCATGAAAAAAAATATGTCACGATTTGCAATGGTGGGGGAACCCTCCGACACATAAATACTGCATTCCTTTGGACATATACCTATAGGTCGTGAAATGACATCAGTGAGGAGTAATACTTCTTGATTTGTTCTGTAATATTTAATGGTTCTTGGTGGGTGAGTGTAGGATGTTGATGAAGTGATGTTACCCTCAGAAATTTGGGAATTACGTTTTTTGGGCTCAAATTATGATCATTTGGAAATTCTAAACATCACACAAAATTGTAACTCATTTTAAATTTCCAAGCAATGGTATTGTTTGTGCTTTGTAAAGACACCTGTGTGATGGAGAGTAACAAGTGAAAGTGACAGAAAAAAATATATTTTATCAAAAACATTCCACATTCTAGTATTCTTAACCACTTGAGCCCCGGACCATTATTCTGCCTAAGGGCCAGAGGTCTTTTTCCAATTTGGCACTGCGTCGCTTTAACTGCTAATTGCGCAGTCATGCAATGCTGTACCCAAACGAAATTTGCGTCTTTTTCTTCCCACAAATAGAGCTTTCTTTTGATGGTATTTGATCACCTCTGCGGTTTTTATTTTTTGCGCTATAAATGGAAAAAGACCGAAAATTTTGAAAAAAAATGATATTTTCTACTTTTTGTTATAAAAAAAATCCAATAAACTCAATTTTAGTCATACATTTAGGCCAAAATGTATTCGGCCACATGTTTTTGGTAAAAAAAATGTCAATAAGCGTATATTTATTGGTTTGCGCAAAAGTTATAGCGTCTACAAACTAGGGTACATTTTCTGTAATTTACACAGCTTTTAGTTTATGACTGCCTATGTCATTTCTTGAGGTGCTAAAATGGCAGGGCAGTACAAAACCCAACCAAATGACCCCATTGTGGAAAGTAGACACCCCAAGGAAATTGTGATTGAATAATGACAAAAAAAAAAAAATATTTACAAAAAGTTGTCACTAAATGATATATTGCTCACACAGGCCATGGGCCTATGTGGAATTGCACCCCAAAATACATTCTGCTGCTTCTCCTGAATATGGGGATACCACATGTGTGGGACTTTTTGGGAGCCTAGCCGCGTACGGGGCCCCGAAATCCAATCACCGCCTTCAGGATTTCTAAGGGCGTAAATTTATGATTCCACTCTTTACTGCCTATCACAGTTTCGGAGGCCATGGAATGCCCAGGTGGCACAAAACCCCCCCAAATGACCCCATTTTGGAAAGTAGACACCCCAAGCTATTTGCTGAGAGGCATGGTGAGTATTTTGCAGCTCTCATTTGTTTTTGAAAATGAAGAAAGACAAGAAAAAACTTTTTTTTTTTTCTTTTTTCAATTTTCAAAACTTTGTGACAAAAAGTGAGGTCTGCAAAATACTCACTATACCTCTCATCAAATAGCTTGGGGTGTCTACTTTCCAAAATGGGGTCATTTGGGGGGGGTTTGTGCCACCTGGGCATTCCATGGTCTCCGAAACTGTGATAAGCAGTCAAGAGAGAAATCAAAAATTCACGCCCTTAGAAAGCCTGAAGGCGGTGCTTGGTTTTCGGGGTTCCGTACGCGGCTAGGCTCCCAAAAAGTCTCACACATGTGGTATCCCCGTACTCAGGAGAAGCAGCAGAATGTATTTTGGGGTATAATTTCACATATTCCCATAGCATGTTTGAGCAATATATCATTTAGTGACAATTTTGTGCAAAAAAAAAAAAAAATTGTCTCTTTCCCGCAACTTGTGTCGCAATATAAAATATTCCATGGACTCGACATGCCTCTCAGCAAATAGCTTGGGGTGTCTACTTTCCAAAATGGGGTCATTTGGGGGGGTTTTGAACTGTCCTTGCATTTTATGCACAACATTTAGAAGCTTATGTCACACATCACCCACTCTTCTAACCACTTGAAGACAAAGCCCTTTCTGACACTTATTGTTTACATGAAAAAGTTTTTTTTTTTTGCAAGAAAATTACTTTGAACCCCCAAACATTATATATTTTTTTAAAGCAAATGCCCTACAGATTAAAATGGTGGGTGTTTCATTTTTTTTTTTCACACGGTATTTGCGCAGCGATTTTTCAAACGCATTTTTTGGGGAAAAAACACACTTTTTTAAATTTTAATGCACTAAAACACACTATATTGCCCAAATGTTTGATGAAATAAAAAAGATGATCTTAGGCCGAGTACATGGATACCAAACATGACATGCTTTACAATTGCGCACAAACGTGCAGTGGCAACAAAATAAATACATTTTTAAAAGCCTTTAAAAGCCTTTACAGGTTACCACTTTAGATTTACAGAGGAGGTCTACTGCAAAAATTACTGCCCTCGATCTAACCTTCGCGGTGATACCTCACATGCATGGTGCAATTGCTGTTTACATTTGACGCCAGACCGCCGCTTGCGTTCGCCTTAGTGCGAGAGCAGGGGGCGACAGGGGTGCTTTTTTTTTTTTTTTCTTTATTATTTTTTTGCTTTTTTATCTTATTTTTAAACTGTTCCTTTCATTTTTATTTTTTTTTAATCATTTTTATTGTTATCTCGGGGAATGTAAATATCCCCTATGATAGCAATAGGTAGTGACAGGTACTCTTTTTTGAAAAAATTGGGGTCTATTAGACCCTAGATCTCTCCTCTGCCCTCAAAGCATCTGACCACACCAAGATCGGTGTGATAAAATGCTTCCCCAATTTCCCAATGGCGCTATTTACATCCAGCGAAATCTAAGTCATAAAATGCTCGTAGCTTCCAGTTTCTTAGGCCATAGAGATGTTTCCAGCCACTCTGGTCTCTGATCAGCTCTATGGTCAGCTGGCTGAATCACCGGCTGCATTCTCAGGTTCCCTGAGAGAAAAACACGGAAGACGGTGGGGGGGGGGGGCATTCCCTCCCACGGCTTGTAAAAGCAGTCTAGAGGCTAATTAGCCGCTAGGATTGCTTTTACATGAAAGCCGACCGCTGGCTGAAAAGAATGATACCAAGATGATACCTAAACCTGCAGGCATCATTCTGGTATAACCACTCAAAGTTGTGAATGGCGTACCTGAAGACAAAAAAATGGTTAACAATAAAGCACAGTAAACGGTAAAGTATAAAAAATTGCATACCTGAAAAGCAAACATGATAAAGCATAATAACAATAAAACATTGCAGAATAGAATACAGTAAAAAAGAGCAGAACAATAGAGAGAATAGAGAGAGAGAGAACAATAAAACGACAACTATTTTTTTTTATTTTATATATATATATATATTTTTTTTTTTTACACTTTTTTTGTAACTAACTTTTATAACTGTAACCGGTTCCAGGTTCGGGTCTCTCAAAATGCGATGGCATCTTGGGAGACCCTGTGAAAGTGTGCCTAGTCTGTGCAATGCTGTACCCTACGCTAATACTCAACTAGTGTATGGTAGCGTTCAAAACATTCACCAATGCAAAGACCAGGATTGTCAGGACAGGAGGGACAATAATAGCGGGTGTCACGCCTATATCCGCGCTAGCTGCAGACACAATATCTTTTTTGGGGGCGTTCGCTGGGTAGGGGTACTCGGGAGGACATAAAGAAAATGCCTCTCATGCAGCCGACTGCATTTGGTTGGGGATGTGAATGGGGGAAGTACGGGCGCTGCAGAAGCGGTGGGTTCCCAATTAGGATTGGCGAATGCAGTAGGAAGGGCACTATGGGCACGACGGGCCTGTGTTTGTCTTTTTGGTGGCAGCGGGACACTACTTGTGCTTGCCACCTCACCAGCTTGAACTGCACTTATGGGACTCGCCACGTCACCAAGTGTTACTGCAGTGCTGGTTTGACTACGACCTGGGTGTACTAGGCCGCTGGCGCTTGCCAGTTCACCAAAACGCTACCAAAAAATCTGTTAGCGATCGCAGGGATCAGGCCTGACTCTGCGAACGCTGCAGTTATGCGTTTTAGTCTTTTGTAAGTGACAGTGATCGATCGATACTGCACTTGGGTGGGCTGGGCTGGGCCGGGCGGAGGGGCAAAACGCAGGTGCTAGCAGGTATCTGGGCTGATCCCACTAACACTGCGTTTGTGAGAACCCTAAACTGCTGGGGATGCTAGTATAGATCTGATCGGATCAGATATTGATCCGTTCAGATACTATACCACTAAGGGTGGTGTACGGTGCGTGCGTGGGTGTTAGCGGTACTGGCGCTAACCTGACGCTGCCTGACGCTGGTGCTTGCCAGTTCACCAAAATACTACCAAAAAAACTGTTAGCGATCGCAGGGATCAGGCCTGACTCTGTGAATGCTGCAGTTATGCATTTAGTGTTTTGTAAGTGTCAGTGATCGATCGATACTGCACTTGGGTGGGCTGGGCCGGGCGGAGGGGCAAAACGCAGGTGCTAGCAGGTATCTGGGCTGATTCCGCTAACACTGCGTTTTTGGGAACCCTAAACTGCTGGGGACACTAGTATAGATCTGATCGGATCAGATATTGATCCGTTCAGATACTATACCACTAAGGGAGGCGTATGCTGCGTGCGTGGGTGTTAGCGGTACTGGCGCTAACCTGACCCTGCCTGGGGCTGGTGCTTGCCAGTTCACCAAAATACTACCAAAAAAACTGTTAGCGATCGCAGGGATCAGGCCTGACTCTGCGAACGCTGCAGTTATGCGTTTAGTCTTTTGTAAGTGACAGTGATCGATCGATACTGCACTTGGGTGGGCTGGGCTGGGCCGGGCGGAGGGGCAAAACGCAGGTGCTAGCAGGTATCTGGGCTGATCCCGCTAACACTGCGTTTTTGGGAACCCTAAACTGCTGGGGACGCTAGTATAGATCTGATCTGATCAGATATTGATGCGTTCAGATACTATACCACTAAGGGAGGTGTATGCTGCGTGCATGGGTGTTAGCGGTACTGGCGCTAATCTGACGCTGCCTGGGGCGACGCATATCACCACCGGGCGATCAGGGGGCTAAACCTTTATTCGGTAATAAACGGCGGGTGCCCTGACACTATAAAAAATAAACAAACTAACCAGCGTCAACCGTAACGGTTATACGGTGATCAGTGGTGAAAGGGTTAACTAGGGGGCAATCAAGGGGTTAAAACATTTATTCGGTAGTATATGGGGGTCCCTGACGCTATAAAACGCTGACGGCGAACCTAAATATTTATGTCGCTAACTAGCGTCACCAGCGACACTAATACAGCGATCAGAAAAATGATCGCTTAGTGACACTGGTGACAGGGGGTGATCAAGGGGTTAAAACTTTATTAGGGGGGGTTAGGGGGGTACCCTAGACCTAAAGGGGGGTAATACTCACTGTCCCAACACTAACTGTCACAAACTGACACCAATGCAGTAATCAGAAAAAAAAAAACTGCTGGTGTCAGTTTGTGACCGGGGGGGGGGGGGTGATTGGGGGGGGATCGGGGGGCGATCGGGGGGGGATCGGGGGGCGATCGGGGGGGGATCGGGGTGTTTTGTGTGCCTGGCATGTTCTACTGTGTGTGTGTGTGTTGGTGCACTCACATTGATGTCTTCTCTCCTCGGGCCGGAACGGAAATTACCGAGCCGAGGAGAGATGACATCATTTCCTTTGCTGCTGTTTAGCATACAGCAGCAAAGGAATGATTCGATTGGCCGGCGGCGATCGCGAGGGGGGGGCCACGAACGGATGGTCTCCCCCTCACCACCGATCGCCGGGGCACAAAGGACGACCGCCTCGGGCACCGGGGGGGGTCCGATCGGACCCCCCACCCGCGGAAGGCAAATCACGTACACTGTACGTGATTTTGCCTGTCCGTGCCACTTTGCCGACGTACATCGGCGTGAGGCGGTCGTCAAGTGGTTAAAAACAAAAGAGATGAGAAAAAACAAAATAGAAGCAGACACATTGTTGCAAGGAACATTTATTTCAGAGAAAGATACATTTCATTTTAACATTAAAAGTATTTATTTTGGGAAATTACAATTGTACTATTAGAATCAATGGCTAAAACTTGCATTGGAATATAATAGCGCCGATTTTCATTCTCTAAAACACATTTTAGCCAAGCGCTAATTTTGGTATTTACTATAGCGCCTTGTAAAAAAGCCACTTCTAAAATTCGAATTTGTATATAATGAATTCAAATAGAATAGAATAGAAAATAATAGAATAAAAAATAGGAGAATACAATAGAACAGAGTAGAATAAAATATATATATTGTGGCAGAGCATTGCCCTGCCAGGGTCTAGAAGGAGGTTGTGACCCAGAATTCTCAACCGGACGGGTTGAGGGGCTCCAGGGAACTTGTAACATGAAGAGGAAACTGGCTTTTCAGTTTCCTCCTTTCTTAGAAAAGTCCACTTTGGGACAAGGAGCCTGGGGATTTCTGAAAGATCCGGGTGGGATGAATTCCCCAGTCCTGGGTGCTGATTTTGAAAACAGCCAGCATACTGATTGGTCAGGTGTGTTCTGGGCTCCACCCTGGCAGATAGGAAGTCTGAGTACCAGGAGTCAGGAGGGCTCCACGGGGGAGCCAGTGTAGCAAGAAACTACTAGCTATATGCACCAAGGTGGTCAGTGAAACAGTCTGTACGAGATAGACAAGGGCCTGGAGTGTAAGACCAAAGCAGCAGTGCTACAAGTGAGAGCTAACTAGGCTGAATGTCATTTTGTTGATGGACAAAGGAATGTTGTAAACCTATGTTTGTTTGCTGAAGCTGCTTTTAATAAAAATGGGCAAACAAAGCCCTTAAAAAGAAGAACCAGTGAGTGGCAGTGTCCTTAAAGCCCTTCATTTGATACTAGTCCTTTACAATATATATATATATAGGCATCTTCAGAAATTTGAATTCAGTAATTTAAATAGAATAAAACAAATTGTATTCTAATCTTTTCTATTATTTATTTTTTATTCTAATCTTTTTTTATTCAAATTCATTCGATAAGAAATTAGAATTTCGGAAGATGGTTATATATTCTATTCTGCTCTATTCTCTATTTTAGAAAAGAGAGAATGAACCCCTCAGAAAGTGGTGGGACTTTGAAGGCAACAAAAGATAAGAGTAAAAAAGCAAGTTTTATTTAATACAATTAAGTAAAAATGTACAAAAAGATTTTTTTACAAATACAAACATATGAATCAGTTTAACAATAAAAACAGTATTCTGCTGGTGAACAAAAAAAGGGATGTGTTCATATGGTCTTCTACCTGATCCTTACGCGTTTCGGGGCTGTTAAAGTCCCTTCATCAGAGGCAATGGTAAGCAGACTTTACACTGGTAAAAACATGAAGCATTGTAATTAGGTACAAATGTATTAAACATGTTTGCTGCATTTAATATCATTCTAGGGAGGAAAGGAGAAGGAAAAAATTAAAAATTAAATTACACACCCAAGCATAAGCGTGAGAGGAGGCCAACCGTCGGAAGCATTCCTGGGGGCAACCACACAATGGACGCCAGAAAGCCAAATTGGGAAACGGGCGTGTCCCACCACTTTCTGAGGGGTTCATTCTCTCTTTTCTTGTATGTTAGGGATGGTGGCAACTCTTGTGACACGGTTGGATGGTACCGCCTCCTTTTTCTGACTCTATATCCCGGGTAGCAAATACCCATACCCCTCCCTCCCATCCAGCCCTTTTCTTGTTACGCTATCTAAATTATCATTACAGTTTAACTGGTTTGTGCTTTACATGTTATCTCTGTCATTTTTCTCATCTAGGAATTCCCTATTGTATATGTGAGTATTCTTCCCCCCATCAGTGTTTGTTTTCATTTTTATTTTTATTTTCCCTCTTGTTTTGTTTTTTTTTTTTGTTGGTCATTCAAGAGACGATATCAACATGTTTCAGGGTTCAAGTTGGACGGCCCTTATGGCAGATTATTCCAAAAATCATGGGGAAGGGGAAGCAGTTCAGTCAGAATTATCCTCCCTTTGCAACCAACTAAGCAAATATGTGGAGAAAAAAGCTGCATTTTTCTGGCACATTGACAGTTTTGAAAGATATATCAGAAAGGATATCAATCCTTACGGATTGCGTATTCAAATCTTCCCTCTGATTGACAACATCAGCCCTGACTTTAAAAAACAGTGGGAGGATAATCTACAGGCATGCACACGCAAAATGATGAGGATGCTTATAGAGGAATATAAGATTCGCAGTTTGGCCCTCGATAAAGATATTGATAACATATATTTAAAATTACAATCTTTCAAAAGTCTTCCCTCATTAAAGGAACATGAGGAAAGAATTAAGATTCATTTGGACCAAGTCACCACTGAAACTCTCCGCAAAAAAGATAAAAAGTTCTGGCGCGACAAATTGTCCTTCCAGGAAAGGAGAGCATACAAGTGGACCCAAAACAATTACACCTCTAGCTCTAAAAACAGAGGCCTAACCAAATCTTCTTCGGAACGCGGATCAGATTCCTCTATCAACTCCTCCGCCTCTGCCTCCTCCTTTTCTCGTAACCGGAATAGGAACAGGCATAATAAACCCAAACGCCCCCTGTCCGGGGAAGGGGGGAATGCATACAAGAAACACATCCCCGACCATTCCACTAATAATGCCCCATCTACTTTACAGATACTGGGCAACAGCGGCACATGCAGTGAGGATCCCCATCCACATATAGGAACCCCTAGCAGTAATACTGCCCCGTCGGCACTCACGACTGTCCATCTCTCACAATCCAGTCCGAGTCTAACATCCAAAAGGGAGGTGGGACAAAGCCGATTTTTTCCACAGGGCACCATTCCCAAATCCAAAACCTAATTAGTACTGAATCCAATATCATTGATTCTGATGACAGAAATATTATCAACCTTTCTAACTATATACTATCCGATGATGAGAAATCATTACTATCTAAGGGTCTAAGTTTTTGTCCCAGCTCCAATATTGATATCTTTGAAGCCATCAAAGATCTGAACTTGTTCGCTCGCAAGCTGTTATTAAAGAGCATGTACTCTAAGACCAAAACCAAACCCGAAACCATCAATGAACAATACGACAAAGACTTAGATGTCCTTTTGTCGTTGCTGGAGAATGAGGATCCTCCAGACTTGATCGACACTATTGATCTGGAGTCCCTCCTCTCCGACACACCTACGGAACCAACCATCCCACCTCATGTTAACATTAAATTTAAAAACAAATCGGACAAATTCCCTCCCCTGAGCTCTAACCCCAATTTGTCATCCTTCGTTACTATGGTCACATCTGAAATTCAAAAACTCAAAATACACAGAAGGATCGGGAACATATCCCCCTCCGAAATGCTCGCTCTTAACAATCTTAAAAAATGTCACTCCTTAGTCATCAAGCCCTCCGACAAGGGGGGCAACATTGTGATCATGACCAACGAGCAATACAAAAACATGTGCCAGAAAGTATTGTCCAATCGGGACTGGTATAAGCCTATACCCAGATCCAACATCACGAAGTTCGAGATCCAATTCTATGCCCTGGTTGATGGTGCCTTCTCACAGGGCATCATCAATCAGGACACTTGGGAATTTCTACGAACCAAGTTTCCCAAAATTCCCACTTTCTATTGTCTACCCAAAGTTCATAAAAACTGCATAACTCCACCAGGTAGACCCATAGTCTCTGGCAACGGAGCCCTTACGGAACATTTGAGCCTCTTTGTAGACTCTTATCTTAAACCTTTTGTCGAAAACCTGCCTTCTTACGTACGCGACACCATCCACCTCTTACAATCCTTGGAAGGTCTACATGTCTCCAGACAGTCATTACTGGTAGCTATTGACGTTGAGGCCCTTTATAGCTCCATTCCCCACCATTTGGGGCTGTCTGTAATCAGACACTTCATCACCCAAACCCACAGAGATGACAAAAAGCTCTGTGAATTTGTCATCATGGCCCTGGAGTTTATCCTTCACCATAATGTGTTTTCTTTTGACGGCTCCCATTTCCTCCAGGTGCAGGGCGTGGCAATGGGGACCTCCTGTGCCCCGTCCTACGCCAATCTGTACCTGGGGGAATGGGAGCAGTCTTTCCTCTCCGATGAGTCCCTTAGACCACACACCCAACACATAGTCGCATGGTATCGTTACATTGACGATATTCTGGTGTTATGGGAGGGCTCCGAAAACCAACTCAATGAATGCATCCATATGATGCAGTCCAACAATTTCAACTTAAAATTTACCGTGACTCACAATGCACACAATATCACATTTCTGGACACAACCATCAATAAGAACCTTGATGGGACGCTCTCCAGCAGCCTTTTTCGTAAACCCACCGCCGGAAACACCATCCTACACGCTTCCAGTTCCCACCCCCAACCACTGATCCGAGCAATCCCCTACAGCCAATACTTGAGGCTGAGACGGAATTGCTCTGACCAACAGACCTATTTAAGTGAAGCTGCCGCTCTCAGAGAGAGATTACTCCTAAGGGGCTACTCATCCACACTTTTGAAAAAAGCGTTTAAACGTGCTAATAGACACACCAGGCAGGAACTCCTCTTTGACTCTCAGAAAAAGGCTAGCATGGATCCTACCACTAGGATCATCATGCGGTTCACAAACCAACATGAATCCATCAAATCCATTCTCAATAAACATTGGCATCTCCTGCATTCTGACAACACTCTACGCCCATACCTACCCGCCAGGCCGGCAATCACCTACCGACGCACCAGCTCCCTGCGTGACCATCTCGTCCGCAGTGAATTTGCTGGTGAAACACGCGGGGACCCCTGCAAGAGGTTCGGAACTTTTACATGTGGAGGATGCTCCACTTGTAGATTTATGAATACACAGCAACATGTGACCCTCCCCAATGGACATCCATACAGACCACGCCATTTTGCTAACTGCAAAACAGAGGGTGTGATATATCTTTTAGTTTGCCAGTGTTTCCAATTTTACGTAGGTAAGACCAAACAAAAATTCTCGCTGCGAGCCTCACGGCACATCTCTGCCATGAGGAAAGCGAACCCCCAATTTCCACTGGGGAGACATGTGGCGAACGTGCACCAAGGCACTTTCCCCAACATCTATTTTTTAATCTTGGACAGAGTACACCCGAGTCCAAGGGGTGGTGATTGGAACAAGGCCTTACTGCAACGGGAAGCCCGCTGGATTGCAGACCTTGCTGCCACCTCACCCCCTGGCCTTAATGACCATCTGAGCTTTAGACCCTTTCTAGAGGGTTTTTCCTCTGGGGTTTGCGAAAAAGATCTATGAATATCAATGCCCCTATTCTTGTCCTGGTTGCCTCCTTGTATGTCTTTCTCTTGTTATTTTTGTCCATATTTCGTGTCTCACCCCATTCCTCCCTTCCCTCCCTTCCCACCCACCGGTCCCCCTTTCCCCCCCCCCTCTTATTTTTATCCCAAGTTTTTCATGTTATTTTTCTGTCACGCACAGGCGTGCCGGGATTTGGGGCACGCCGTCGGTCTTTCCTGGTTTACATCCTTCAGCCACAGCTCTGACCCTTCCTTGTCCCGCCCGGCGCATGTGGGCTCCCCGGAAGGGGGGAAATAGGTAAATTTCCTTGTCCTTGGGGGGCCGTTATATGGGTGCCCGGAACATACTCGCGGAATGTCTGGCAGTTATTCTTTCTGCCAGTCCATACCCGCTACCTTTGGCTCCCTCCTCTGCGTCGGTGGGCGGTCTCTGCACGACCCCCCCCCACGGTCCATGTGGGGGGGCGCCGTGCAGTTCCCGCCCAGGGTCCCTCTGCCTCGGCAGTGTCCATGTGACGACCCTCGGATAGTATTTTCCAAACCTTTTTCCCCCTACACTCTTACACACTGTGTGCACACCTTCTCCCCCTATGGGGTGGTCTGCACTGTTCTGTCAGGTACACATGCATCAGTGTAGTGACAGGTTACCGCTGCTCAGGCCCCCCCTCCTTTTTGAAATATAAACGTCTGGGGCTGCCATGCATCTCTCCCCTCCAGCGTCCCATACGGGAATGACACTGTTTCCCAGGCACCCCCCTCCGGATCGCATCGGCAATGATGCAAACCCGGGCTATGTTTGGCTGTTACCATGGTGCCCTGAATTCCCCCGACCTGTGTAACTGATTAACAGTCACAGCATGATTGGCCGAATTTCACGCCAATCATTGCCGCACCCACCCCCCTTTCCCTCCGCCCACACTACGTCATCTTGTTTCCTCTTCTCAGCGTCTGTTGACGCTGTCAGATCCCCTGGCACTGGCGATTGATGGGAGCGCTATGATTGGCGAGATTTCACGCCAATCATCGTCGCACCCACCTCCTCTTCCTCTTTTTATACTCCACCTCCCAACACCTGTGTCGGTGTCACTGCTTGACACGGCGGCGGAGGAGTGAGGCGGCTACCAACCACCAACTATACTGGCAATATCAGAGACCCAGGTAAGACTACGCTCACACCATTTATTAGGATTTCTCCTACTTTACCCCTGCTACATGAATACGCCGCTCAAATGTGCCTGCCAGGGAACACCATGGCAATACACATTGGGCTGCATTATACTTAGCCAACACTATCTCTATTCCTCCTTACAGATTTCCTTACAGGAGGTCTCCCTTGTTTTTCATAACTACAGCTGAGTTTGCTTATCCAGCACACCCGTGTTGTCCACGTGCTACCGGGCACATACTTCTTTACATACTTACATTGGGGTAAGTCACATATGCTGAGATTATTATTTTCTAACCCCTATTGTTTAGAAATACTTGCACGTCTGCGCTGTCTGCAATGCATCATAAATACATGGTTATACTGCTGCTTTGACGCATATTATCCCTGCGTCTTTAGCAGACATACACTTGATTACTATACAAGCCCCTCCCCTTTAGTATCTCAGTACATAAGGCTCTCTTTCCCCCTTTTTGTATTTTCAGACAACTTCCTTCTCTTCCTCTTCCCCTCTCCTGATCCCTGGTCGCTGGGACCTCTTGAGGTAGCGCTGTCCCCCTCCCTAAGGGGACACACTGGGACCAGTGTGGATAAGGTGGGGCCGGAGACACGCCCGTTTCCCAATTTGGCTTTCTGGCGTCCATTGTGTGGTTGCCCCCAGGAATGCTTCCGACGGTTGGCCTCCTCTCCCGCTTATGCTTGGGTGTGTAATTTAATTTTAAATTTTTTTCCTTCTCCTTTCCTCCCTAGAATGATATTAAATGCAGCAAACATGTTTAATACATTTGTACCTAATTACAATGCTTCATGTTTTTACCAGTGTAAAGTCTGCTTACCATTGCCTCTGATGAAGGGACTTTAACAGCCCCGAAACGCGTAAGGCTCAGGTAGAAGACCATATGAACACATCCCTTTTTTTGTTCACCAGCAGAATACTGTTTTTATTGTTAAACTGATTCATATGTTTGTATTTGTAAAAAAATCTTTTTGTACATTTTTACTTAATTGTATTAAATAAAACTTGCTTTTTTACTCTTATCTTTTGTTGTCTTCAAAGTCCCACCACTTTCTGAGGGGTTCATTCTCTCTTTTCTTGTATGTTAGGGATGGTGGCAACTCTTGTGACACGGTTGGATGGTACCGCCTCCTTTTTCTATTCTCTATTTTATTATTGTATTTCCTATTCAAATTCATTCTATTTGAAAGTCGAATTTCAGAAGATGGTTATATATTTTTTTCTATTTTATTGTATTCTCTTATAACCCTTTCTATTCAAATTTGAATTTATTCATTTCGAAATTTGAATTCATACTATTCAAAACTCAAATTTATTCTATTCAAAATTTTGAATTTCAGAAGATGGTTATATATTCTATTTTATTCTATTAAATTTTATTGTTTTTCTATTCAAATTTGAAATTTTGGAAGATGGTTATATACATCTGTCACATCAACTACTTAGACTCGCAGTGTACCAGTGCAAAAAAAACCCACACACCTCTTATTTAATTTATATTTATCGCAACAAGGAAGTTGTCAGCATGCCTGATTGAAGAGTTCATAATTTTATGAATTGCTTCATTGCATTAACATGTCCTACATTTCAGAAATTTGCTTCAAATTTGATTCGAATTTGAAACGAAACATATTCGAAACAAAACATCCAATCAGAATTGTCCAATCAGCTACTTTTATTTCTCATTGTGGGTGGGGCTATGATCTATATAAAGCTAATCCCCCTGGCAGGGTTTACGAAAGATAGAGAGAGTGTCTTGCCTTAATCTAGTAGTTAATACTAGTTGTCAATTATTATTGTTAATGATGTTTTGGAGGGAGATAGTGGGAGGATTAATTTTTTCCATTACATCTTTGTCTTGTATACACTTATTGCAGTCATTAAGGTAGTAGGGTGGGGCTAGGTAGTCAATCACGCACTTCACCTATCATCAGTCAGCTGTGTGTGAAGTGGAGTAACTGTTTCAGACAGTGTCACAGTTGTTTGATTGAGGAGGACTGGCTGTGTTTTTATGATGGAGCCTTCTCAGAGTCAGACTGCTCACACATTGAGCAAAAGCGCTCATGGTATAGGCACAAGCAGCAGCACCCCCACCACCAGCAGTAGATATGACATGCATTGTTATTTCTTCTAACCATTGACAGATGTCCAGTGGAGTTGTTTAGCAGGAGGAGAGAATAAGAGGAGTAAGCCACCTACTAAGTGCCGGTTGTTTAGCAACCCCATACCCATAAACACAACCACCAGTGTTCCAACTACTTCCACCATAACTGTAACAACTTCTACGTTCTACAGCAAAGGCTGTGCAATGACTGCACAGGGTTTTTTGGGTTTTAATCCACACAAACAGCCAAAAATGGAGGTGTTGCATTTAGAAAAGAATTATGCTGACATTGCCACAACTGCAAACACTAGTACTTCCACTTCTATTGCCACCACAACATTTGCTAAGAGCTCTGCTATTTCTGAGGGTAGATTTCATAATGAGGGAACTCTGCACGTGCCCCCAACATCAGGGGGAGTCGACATTCAGCAGCCTGACTATGGACGTCAGTGTAATAGAAGTCGTGGGCAGCACAGTGGTGTAGTGGGTAGCACTCTCACCTAGTAGTAAAAAGGGTCGCTGGTTCGAATCCCAACCATGACACTACCTGCCTGGAGTTTGCATGTTCTCCTTGTGCCTGCGTGGGTTTCCTCTGGGTACTCCGGTTTCCTCCCACACTCTAAAGACATGCTGGTAGGTTAATTAGCTTCTGTCCAAAATTGACCCTAGTATATCAATGTGAGTTGGGGACCTTGGATTGTAGGGACCGATGTGAGTGTGCGATGTATGTGTGGAGCGCTGCATAAATTGACGGCGATATATGGGTACCTTAAATAAATAGGGATAATTCTAGACACGCACCCACACTCACTCAGGTTGGACTGGTGTCTTTATTCAACCTTATTAACTATGTAAGTCCACTTGCAGATTACACCAGTAAATCACCATTACTGTCACCTAATGAACTCTCCACTTTCAATATTGGAGTCTCCTGCCCTTGTATGTAAAAGTTCTGCCACCAGTGTCACCATTCAGGGTAGGCCTCCAAAGTCTGACATTGCCACCATTCCCTCTATCTTTAGGCCTCCTTCTGTCAAGTCACAGACCACAGCAGGGAACATAGGGGTGGATATTATCAAGCAACCAGTTGTCCCAGCTCAGCAGAGCAGTCTTCAGCACCTGCGCCCAGTGGCTCTTCTAGTTGCCGTTTCCAGATATGATGGTTGCATAGCCAAACGTAAATTATGCTGTCGGGAGGTGAGCCGCGGGCAAGTGATAGGACATCTTACAAATGCAGGCATGAATCAACATATACGCACTCACCGCAAACCTGTGCTACTAAGGGAGGAACATGATGTGGCTCCTCCTCCATGCACCACTAGGGGAAGTTCAGCTGTGACTATTGCTATTAGTAGTACCCAGGCTAAGGGACAGATTTATCATGCCACTTCTGTCACAGCATCATGAAGTCATATGTCACATCCCCATCATTCCACATCCACACAGGCGACCCTTGAACAAGTTGGTGCCTTTCATGCAAAAGTCATGTTACACCAGCAGTCCCATAAAGTAACACAGTTAATAACGCAGCTCATAGCAGTTGGAGGGGCTCCTTTTAATTTGGTTGAAGGGGAGCCCTTTAAACAACTCATGGAAGCTCTGGCCCCCGGCTACAAAGTACCTTCTCGTACAACTTTTAGCCGTATTATAGTGCCATCCCTTTACAGCTCATGTGTTGGAGTGTTGAAGGAGGAGCTGGCAAAGGCTGCTGGGCAGTCAGTGCACTTCACTACAGATTTATGGAGTGCTCCAAATGGCCAGCATGCCTTTTTGTCCCTGACGACACATTGGTGGCAACCTAAGGTGCCACAAGACAAAGCATGTTCCGGGGCAAGAGGCTCAGCCACATTAGCCAACCAAGGGCACCATTCCTTCCTTCTCCATGCTGAGGTCATGGATGAGCAACACACTTCCCACAACATTCTGCAATCACTGAAGAGGATGGTGGCACAGTGGTTGGGAGAGCAGGCAGGCTCACAGGCAGAGATGGGCTTTGTCATTACAGATGGTGGTGCAAATATGCTTAAAGCTGTACGGGATGGTAAATATGTGGGGGTGCGCTGCTCAGCCCATTTGCTCAATCTCGTTGTAAAAGATGCCCTTTCTGAGGACAACACATCTGGAAAGCTGGCCACACTACTGGACTCGTGTCGCAAGATTGCGGCACACTTCCATCGTAGTGTGAAAGATAGCTAAATCCTCAGAAAGGAGCAAAAAAAAGGGCTGCGCAAGAATCGCCTCAAAATTGATGTTGTCACGAGATGGAATTCAGCTTTGGATTTGTTGGAACGCATACTGGAACAGCAGAAGGACCTTCATGTCATGTCAAATGAACATCACATTGGTATTAGAAGACCGCTTGCTAGGGAGGATTGGGCAATGATTGCTCAGCTTGTGGCAGTACTTAAGGCTGTAAAGGAACAACTGAGCCAAGAAAGTGCCAGCATATCTGAAGTAGTACCACTCGTGTCATATCTGGTTAATAACATAGATGCTTTTCTGTCATATAAGGAGGTGTTGCCTGGGGGACATGTACCAGAAGTAATGGCCCTGCTCAGGAGGTGTAAGGTTGAACTAAGTAGGCGGCTGAAAGAGCTCACAGACTCTTGCCCTGAAGTAATGCTGGCCATTCTTTGTGATCAACGGATACAGGGCAAGAAGGCCCTAAGATCCAATTCCCTGACCTTCTGGCGAGATAAACTGGTAGACAGGGTCAGAGAGAAACATCACAGAATCTCAAGGCTTCGATGCGAGGAAGAGGACGAAGAAGCAGAGCTGGAAGAACATGAATCTGTGTCTCTGTCCAGCAGCAGTAGCAATAGTGCAACCACTCCTCAGTCCACCATAGCAGCCTCTGTTTTGGTTCAGGCAATAGACAGCTTGGTGGGACCCAGCAGACTTCCCTCCCGAAAAAAAAGTGGCGTGCAGGACATGGTAACTACATACCTCGCAGAGCCCATTTTGCCCCCCACCGCAAATCCTTTAGAATTCTGGGATGACAAAAGGGATATTTGGACAGCTCTCTCTCAAGTAGCCCAGGGACTTCTCTCATGCCCACCTACCACTGTTCAAAGTGAACAGGTTTTTTCTGTGACTGGGAACATAATGTGCCCACAGCGTTCACAACTGGCCCCCCAGCTAATGGAAAAACTTGCATTCCTAAAAGTCAATTTGCCCAAGCTGGAATACCCAGTTCTCAGCTATGATACTGAGTTAAAGCCCAAAAAATGTTGTTTTATTTTTGTTCTCTGTGTTGTGTTCCATTTTTCCTATTACGTTTCCTTATGTTTTTGAACGATTAACATGAAGCGTTATAATACAATTACTGTCTAAACAATGCAGTGTCATGCTGCCACAAAAAAAATAAAATAATTTAATGTTTTAGTTTTGAATAGTTACATAGTAGGCTGAATAAGGACAATAGTCCATCTAGTTCAACGTTTGTAGGTGTACGTGTGCTTATATTTATTTCTCATATCCCTGTATGTTGTGTTCTTTAAGATTTAAAAGACTCTTGGAAATATAAGTATCCATATTTTGTATAGGTTTAGGTTCCGGAAGTGGGGAAACACCCTCAAAATAGGCACCACATCCCAGACAAAAATTTATAGATAGGGGGGAGAGGAGGGATTTTGACGGTGCATGTTAATTACATATGAAAAGTGATTAAGATATCTTATCTCTTTTTCTTAAAAAACCAATTTTATTGTTAACATTAAAAACAAGCACATATGCTCATCAAATATGACAGTACAATTATATTTAATTGTACTGTCATATTTGATGAGCATATGTGCTTGTTTTTAATGTTAACAATAAAATTGGTTTTTTAAGAAAAAGAGATAAGATATCTTAATCACTTTTCATATGTAATTAACATGCACCGTCAAAATCCCTCCTCTCCCCCCTATCTATAAGTATCCATACTCCCGCAGCCACCACCGGTTGTCGAAGAGTTCCACATCCTTATTGCCCTGATAGAGAAAAAACCCCTGTGCAGTTTAAGGTTAAACCGCTTCTCCTTGAATCTCATTGTATGACCCCGTGTCCTCTTACAGTCTCTGAGACTTATGCCGCGTACACACAACCCTTTTTTCCATCTGTACAAACTCTGACGGTTTTTCCAACGGAGTTCCGCTGAAACAGACTTGCCTACACACGATCACACCACAGTCCGATCGTTAAGAATGCGATGACGTACGACGGGACTAGAAAAAGGAAGTTCAATAGCCAGTAGCCAATAGCTGCCTTTGCGTCGTTTTTGGTCCGTCGGAATAGCGCACAGATGAACGGTTTTCCCGATATGAATTGATTCCATCGGAAAGATTTAAAATATGTTCTATTTCTAGGTCCGTCAGAATTTTCGAAACAAAAAGTCAGATGAAGCCCACACACGATCGGAATATCCGATGGAATGATTCTGTCGGACCTTTTCTGCTGGAAAGTCCGGTCATGTGTACGCGGCATTAGGGCTATTTCACACGGACGTTCCTTTTTTCTGTCCGTTCAGTTCAGTTTTTTTTTTTTTTGGGTGGAAAACGGATACAGATGTCAATTTTGACATCCATTTTCATGTCCGCAAACATCCTTTTTACATCTGCAGACATCTGTTTTTTTTAATGGACGTCCGTTTTTCATCTTTTTATTTTGCTTTTTCTTTAGTTTCTCATCCGTTTTTCATCCTTTTTTTATCTAATCTCCCATGAGACTTTGCTCTTCCCCAGCATGGATTGTGTTTCCCATGCTGCTTTGTGATCCCAGTGATAGTGTGCAGGCAATTTTTTTGTCCCGTTACCTGTCTCTGTGCGTTTGTAGCATTTTTTAGCTATGTTTTCTACCCAATTTTGGGACGACATGACATGTGTTGTCCTTATGGAGTATGTGAGGAGAGTGGAGAGTCTGAGAAGGAGGAGAAGATTGCAGCGAAAACATTGCACCTATTGGACACATCCCATGCTGCTGAAGAGGCCCTATGAGGGTTTCGTTGCTCTGCATTATGCCGAATTGCGAAGATGCCCAACAAAATTCTACAATTTCACCAGGATGACTATCCCCATGTTTGATTTGTCCTAGAAAAACTTCAACCACGTCTGCATCGTTTGGACACAAACATGAGACGTTGTGTACCCCCCGAGGATTGTCTTCTACTTACTCTCAGGTACACCAGCCTTGCTGTTGTTTATTTTAAATTATGAGCTCCCCTGAGGCAATAGTCCAAACCCTGAATATTTACCAAGGCATGTACATAACCCCCCCCCCCCCCCCCGACTCACTCCTGTTGCAGGAGCGAGTCAAAATAATAAAAAGCCCCTTTTTGTAAATTGTAGAAAAGTGATGGACTTAAGACCAAAAATAATAAAGTCCACAAAATTAAATCATTTGAACAAAATAGTCCAAATATAGACTCCTTTTCTTACACATGTATACCATCCCCACATTTCAAGGACAGAAGAGGGGGGGGGAGCATGGTCAGAGGATAAGAGATCAAGAGCCAGAGGCAGAGAGGGGAGTTCAGAACAGTCTTCAAATTTGACGTACCCAAAAGTACATTTAGTATCTCATAAAAGTGAGTAAACACCTCACATTTTATAAAAAACAAACTAAGGACATGGATTATTGCAACCGTGTCCTGTGGTCTGATGTGACCAAGATAAACATATTTGGTTCAAATGGTGTCAAGTGTGGGTGACGGCAACCAGGTGAGGAGTACAAAGACAAGTGTGTCTCTCCTACAGTCAAGCATGGTGGTGGAAGTGTCATGGTCTGGGGGCTGCATGAGTGCTGCTGGCATTTGGGAGCTACAGTTCATTCAGGTAACCATGAATGCCAACATGTACTGTGACATACTGAAGCAGCACAGCATGATCCCATCCCTTCGGAGACTGGGCTGCAGGGCAGTATTCCAACATATTGACCCCAAACACACCTCCAAGATGACCACTGCCTTGCTAAAGAAGCTGAGGGTAAAGGTGATAGACTGGCCAAGCATGTCTCCAGACCTAAACCCTATTGAGCATCTGTGGGGCATCCTCAAACAGAAGGTGGAGGAGCGCAATGTATCTAACATCTACCAGCTCTGTGATGTCGTCAAGCAGGAGTGGAAGAGGACACCAGTGGCAACATGTGAAGCTCTGGTGATGTCACAGGTGAAACTCACAGCCAAGCCAACAAAAAAGTGGCTCAAGAAGATCTTGGAGTGACCTAGCCAGTCTCCAGACCTTATCTGCCAGTTCACACTAGTGCAATGACAGACATCGCATGTGATTCAGAGCGCATTGCTGTTCACATCACATGCAATGTCATCGCACTAGTGGGAACTGGCACTTTAACCTTAGATAATATGTGGAGGGAGCGGAGCTGAAGGTTTGAATTACCAAATGTCAGCCTTGAAACATTCACTTGGAGATGATCTGCAAAGAGGAGTGGGCCAAAATCCTTCCTGAGATGTGTGCAAACTTGGTGGCCAACTACAAGAAACGTCTGACCACTGTGATTGTCAACCTTTGCAAAAAAAATCATGTCATGTTTTTAGCATGGGTATAATACTTATACCCCCCCCCCCCCCCATGCAATAAACAATGCTACTTTAAAGATCCTGGTAATAAGGCTCTTTGGGGGAATTGGAATTTAGATTGGTCGTTTCGGAGGAACTAGGAAAGGAGTGCATCTGAGACCCGGATGCCTCATATGAACTGGAAAGAGGCGCCACTTGAGGTGGGGTCAATACATTGTGGACACTGGTGGTTGGTTGATGTTGCTGATGGGGGTAATACTTGGCGTTGTTGCTCATTTATGAGCGGCGACATGGGGTCACCAGAAATTGCAGCCCTTACACACACACCAGTGTAATTGAATAGAGACATTTGCTCCTCCATTTTTCTATGCATATGGACCTGTGTCGGTTGGTGGTACAGGATCCTTAGGTAAATTGCATCTTGATTTGAGGGATCAGCAAAAGGATCCCTTGTGTCAGCCCTCCTCATTGCCCTCATGTCTTCTATCAATTCTATCATTGCTCCTTAAATGTCTGGCCTGGATTGTCCTCCGCGTTGTCTAGTTCTTGTGACGCGAACAGAACGATTCTGTTGAGGAAGAAATTTTATAGAACATTTATCAATGTAAACATTTTACAATGGGTCATTTTGTATGGGATTCTTACAGGCACACATTGTCTTTCCTGGGCGATTGTTCTCGATGAAGCTGAATTTGGTGACGGTTCGGATGACACGGGTTGTTCGGCACCATGCTCTGCTGGTATCTCTTTGGCTACAATCTCTCTGCGGCTTGTATTATATTTCCAGAGTCCGAATCTCCCTCCTCTTCTGTCTCTGAAATGTTGGTGCTTGTACTGTAAAAGATATGTTGATCAATGGATTACAGAACAGTAGATTTATTACAATACATAGATCCATGTGTCCCATTACTGTTCCAAATGAGTCTATGATTTGGTAGATTGATCAACTAATTTAATTTTGGGGAGCAAAAAGGTATTGAGTTATTTACTTACGATCTTAAGTCCATAACCGTTCTTAAAAACCCCAACATTTCATAGAAAGGGCTTCTTCTTTTTTGTGTCCTTTCTGCACCACTTCTACTTTGTTCTGCTTCCTCATGCAATTCGCATCTAAAGCGGTCCCTAATGGATGTGCAACGTGTCACAATTTTTTTCCCTGCATATGAAAAAAAAAATACCATAAACGCGGCTCACCAACGTTTTTGGATGTTTGTGAGCCAAAAACAAACAAACGCTAGTGCTAAAAAAGTAACAACGCACTAAAACGCCAGTGCATTAACGCTGAAAACTCACTACACAGGCTGCTGACATTTTAGACTTTTTAACGTCCTGTGTGCATGTGGCCTAAAGTGACATATGGGTGTACTACAAGTCTCACCATGCCATCCCACCCCCATCTCCCCAAACTGCTTACCACGTATCTTGTGCTGCTTTTGACTCATTGTGGTCCAGTTTGGTGTGACCTCTTGGACTATTTCTTCCCAGATACTGGATTTTGTAATACAGACACTGTATTCACAGCATTTCTTGTCCCAGATAGCTGGCCTGGCATACACCAGGTTGATGAGGCGCTCATGGGACACATCTTTTGCCATGTCTCTCTCTTCTCTCTCTCTCTCTACACACTGGGCTGCATGTGACTTCCTTTTAGACCACTACCTGGGTCATGGGTTACTTTTTTATTGAAATATTACAAAAAAAAAACAAACATATTTGGGTAAAAAAACGGATGTCAGCGGATCAGATATAAATCGGATCATCCGCTGACATCCGTTTTACGTCCGTACTGTTTTTCATACGAAAGAAATAGTAGGGTTTTCCTCCGTCATGATAAACGAAGCATAGTGGAGACTGAAATCTAAAAATACCACAATCAACAATTGTGCCTGTGATTTTGCGCAAAACGGGATGAACAATAAATAATCAATACATTTGCATAGGTGTTAAATCATATATAAATCAAATAGTCCATAAGTGAATATCCGTGACTGTAGTGCAAATCAATCAAGTGAATAAGATGCGTGAATAATCTATACAGTGATACATCAAAAGTGCAAAGTGCGTTGATAGTAGATCTCGTGACTTTCGTGGTGTTGGATACCCACTAGGGGCTCCCAGAACTCTCACCTTGTTGACATCAAAATAATGCCTTTATGTATCTATTCTGGACTGTGCTTGTTCCAATCCAATCGGTTTAGTCGTTCTGGTGCATCTATGGGGAGATGGCGTTCTCTCCGGTGAATGGATTCCACATATGGGGGGTAATCAAAAAGGAGGATACTCCAATAGGGTGATATCGTTAAAGCCGAAGATTTTATTTAAAATTATCTGCTTACATATAGGTAGCGTTGAAACAGCAATTAAAACAGTGTGTTTACAATCCCCGCTACGTCACTTCCGGTCCGCGCTGTTGTGTATCCGGTTACGTCCTACGCGTTACGTCATATCACATGACTTCCTCAGGGCACCGGATTGGCTGTTACCATAGTGTATTTATATAGTGGGGACAGGAAGTGTACTTGACGCCATTTTGTTGTAGACCAAATGTGTGCCAATCCCGCGGCCATCATAAAGAGGATGGACTCGCCAATGCTTTGTGAATAAAGTTTCATGTATTCATACAAAACAGTAAAAAAAGTTTTCAGCAAAGGTGTTTAAAGTTGTTTATGTTGGTACTAGTGGCGTTAATCGAATCGGTCTCTGTTCTGGTAGCGATCATGCTTCATTTATAATGGATCATACATGTTAACTATTGGCAAGATTGTAAGATACGTATTAATTGTAAATAAACCCTGTATTGTAGCTGACAAAGTAGATAAGGTAAAACACTAAACGACTGGCTATAAAATAAAATATGTTAAAAATTGCTTTAATAACGTTAAAATGTATGAGAATAAAAATATATATATAAAAAATTGAATATAAAAATTGAATAAAAAAGGCGAACTTGATAATAGAGATAATGTTTGATAAAAAATCCTTAAATTGAATCATGCGACTGGGTCATGCGATACGAGCAAAAAAATGTTATATATAATAATGCACACCGGAAGTGATATACTGGGTTTACAGAGGAAAAATTGTGGATAACTAAAAATCACTTATAAAACAATTTAAGTCAAATTCTATATTTAACCCTTCTGGCGCTAATGTTCTCATTCTATGTATCCACTTAGACTCATTCTGACTGAGTGTTCTAATTTTGTGGTCCCCTCTCCATGATTTGTTGTATTTTTCAATACCCCAAAATATTGGAGTATCCTCCTTTTTGATTACCCCCCATATGTGGAATCCATTCACCGGAGAGAACGCCATCTCCCCATAGACGCACCAGAACGACTACACCGATTGGATTGGAACAAGCACAGTCCAGAATGGATACATAAAGGCATTATTTTGATGTCAACAAGGTGAGAGTTCTGGGAGCCCCTAGTGGGTATCCAACACCACGAAAGTCACGAGATCTACTGTCAACGCACTTTGCACTTTTGATGTATCACTGTATAGATTATTCACGCATCTTATTCACTTGATTGATTTGCACTACAGTCACGGATATTCACTTATGGACTATTTGATTTATATTTGATTTAACACCTATGCAAATTTATTGATTATTTATTGTTCATCCCGTTTTGCGCAAAATCACAGGCACAATTGTTGATTGTGGTATTTTTAGATTTCAGTTAGTGAGTGGTGTTCACTTTTTTGATTTTGCAGCATTTCACACAGCATTCACTTTAGTAGCGCAGAAGTTCATCTTAGGATATTTTTTACTAGTTTATTACACTCACTCACTTTTGCAGCCACTATGGAAGTTTTCACATTTATGGAACACAGAAACGTCAATCTAGACACAATCTTTTCCACACAAACCAAAATCAATAGTGATTTAGAATCTTTGACTCGAAAACTAGGACACACAATGGAAAAAAAGATAAGTTTATGGTGGGATACAAACACATTTGAACGCTATCTAAGGGAAAATATAGTTCCCAGAAGACTAAGGTGGGAATTACCCCCAAATGACGGTCTCCTGGATAAAGAATCCATTAGTGAATGGTATAATTTTTTCAATGCAAAGAGCATTGAAGGTCTCAGATTCATTTTAGACAGAAAATATAGAAAAATGAAAGCTGTAGACCAGCAAATCGAGGAACTTAAATCCAGATTGGAACCACATAAAGAATCTGAAGATTTTAAGAAATTATCCAACCAACTGAACAAAGACTTAATGGCCAAAGACTTGGAAACACAACAGAGGAAAACAAAAAAATACCAGAGAGATGTTACAGACTACAAAACAGACCAAGTGTTTAAATGGCAAAACAAAGTTGAAGAACCAGCCATCCCGTCGACACACTCAACACCAGAAAAAGAGGTGAGAATTTTTGAACCTCAAGGGAGCACACTATACCAACCATCACAGTATAGTGGCTATAATAGGGAGACCTATCCTCACACTCCCAAACCCTACTCAGAACATGAAAATTACCAAATGCAGGATCATCAAACTCCGAGAAATACTTGGAAAAAACCTTTTAAAAAGCCTTTCAACAAACCCCGACACAACAATGGACATAATCCAAGATATCATAATGACAGGCCATACAATGAAGGTCCACCCAGAGATCATAGAGAAATACTGTATCATAACCAACAAGGGAGGAAGGGGCGTGGTTTCGGCATGCAGCGGTAGAGACGTGTCTTCCCTGGGCTCCGGCGCTGGCACTATTTTCTATCGGCTTAACCCAAGATTTCCACCCGATCCAAACCTCTAAGCCATGCGGAAGAGATCAGGCAAGTCCCTGCCTAAAAAAGGAACCCCTTCGGGATCCATTAAACGCTACTTGGCCGCCGATCCAGAGGATTCCCTCGATATGGATGGCCTAGGCCGCTCTCCTCGCGGCTCGTGCCCCGCCTCCCGCCATAGACCTGAGCCTGGGAGACACTCCCCAGCCACTTCGGCCTGCTCTGAAGGAGAAGAAGAAGCCTCCAAGTATCCCGGGGTCGCGGCCCTCGTGAGTGATCTCCCCACCAAGACGGAGCTAGCCTCTCTGTTCTCGGGGCTGGAACGCTCGATTAAAAAGGAGCTCTCTGCGGTGAGGTCGGACCTCGCGCATGTGCTAGAGCGGGTAGAGGAGACAGAGCTACGGCTGGATCGTCACACGGCCGCCATTAGGGCCTTACAGAATACCACCCGCACCCTCTCTATCGCACACAGAATGGCCCTCTACAAGATCGAGGACCAAGAGAACCGCAACCGGCGGAATAACATCAGGATAAGAGGGTTACCAGAGGCCACGGGAGATGACGACCTCCTCCCCTCCCTGCGGGGTATATTTAATGGCCTGCTTGGTCAGGCGGCGGACTTTCCTTTGAAAATAGATCGGGCTCACAGGGCCCTCCGACCCCGCAACATGTCATCAGAGGTCCCACGCGATGTTATATGCAGGCTGCATTACTTTGAGGAGAAGGAGATAATTATGAAGAAGGCCCGAGAAAAATCACCACTGGACTTTGACGGGGCCTCCCTCTTATTCTTCCCAGATCTAGCCAGGGAAACACTGGACCGACGCAGGGCTCTGCGTCCCCTTACTGAACAGCTCCGTGCAGCATCGATCAACTATCGCTGGGGGTTCCCCTCATCACTCATTGCACATAAGGAGGGCAAGACCGTGACACTTCGTTTCCCAGAGGACCTGGAAAAGTTCTGCTCGGATCTCAGCATACCCACACCAGAGCTTCCTGGATGGCAAGATCTTATCCATTCCCCCACCTCCTCAGCAGAACCTCGGTGGCAGAAGGTGGACCACAAACGTAGATCGGGCTCTTCAGGATCACCCCCTCCACAAGTGGGGTGACTCCCATTTCGATGCAAAATGATCCGGGCTCTGGCCTGCAACATCGGGTCATCTGTGGTAGCCGCAAGTATTAAGCTTCTTGATCTGATATAACGGATCTTATTCACATCTGTGTTTCCCTTTAGTGATTCGCACAAAGAAGTGTTTTTCTTGAGCTTGCCTACTAAAAAACTCTTCCTCTTTTTTTTTTGTGTTTCTTGATTTTTCGAGCACTTTCTTTTTCTTCTTTGATGTTTTGGAACTTTGTTTTTTGGTTCCCTCGTATAGAGGAATCTAGTTGAAAGCTACCGGGACAGTAACTCTAACGGGTTTCCTTGGCTTACTGTTTTATAAGGTTAAGTTTGAAGTGTGTAGCACATGCTTCTTGGGTTTTGTATAACAACATGGTGTTTGTGCTGGCTCCGGGGCTCTGGGGCAGACAAGCGCACCACATTGAGCGCTCTCTCTTTGCCGCTCCAGGCGGCGGACCCGCTCCCCCAGGGGTGTCGTGGGGCCCCGTGCATTCGTGAGCCCGTCCCCTATGGGGTCGGGGTCCCGGGAGTGCGGGGCTCGCGATTTACCCCTATCATGCGCTGCAGTGTTCTACGTGCAGTTTACCACCTAAGAACAGATTGGGTGGTGATTGTGACGATGCAATTTGGTAATCTACCTCCTTTCTTCTTATCTTCTTTCGCTCTCTCTACTCCCCTCTCTCTCCTTTCCTGGTGTTCCCTTGTCCTGTCCTATACCCTCCCTACCCTTTCTACAGGTGTCTGCTTCAGGTCCGATGGGCTCGTGGAATGTCTGGAGCGGGTTCCCCCTGACGGAGTCAATGGCTAAGCTCAACTTACTCTCACTTAACGTTCGAGGACTGCACGCTCCAGGTAAACGACACAGTCTATTTAGAGAGCTGGGTCGTCTGCGGGCTGACGTTGTCTGCCTACAGGAGACCCACCTGACACACACAACAGCAGTAAGACTTTTTTCCCCAATGTACCCCACGTGGTATTACAGTCTTTCAGATATCCACAAGTCAAAAGGTGTGGCCATTGGCTTCCGCAGGGGTACCTCGTTCACATTCGAGTCCATGGTAAGCGACCCTTCGGGGCGTTTTTTGTTTATTAGAGGCAAACTGGGCAGTATGTCATGCACTATCGCTACGTTATATGCTCCCAACCGAGACCAAACTGGTTTTTTGGCCACCACACTTACTAAACTGATAGAGTTTGCCCAAGGCTGTATCCTACTAGCGGGGGACTTTAACGCCCCCTTGGAGCCCCCTATTGACACGTCCACAGGCACATCTTGTATCACGCATAGACGCTTAACTCTCATACGTAAGCGTCTACACGACGCCCAGTTAATGGACGTCTGGAGAATCCTCAACCCTAAGGCGAGAGATTATACTCATTTCTCACACTTACATCACTCTTATTCGCGCATTGATTATTTTTTCATTGATCACCATCATCTCCCCCTTATCATAGATTCAAAGATAGAAACCTCCACACTATCAGACCACGCACCAATTATCCTTCAGATAAAAATCCCATCTATCCCGATTAAAAATGTAAATTGGAAACTGAATGATCAGTTACTTACAGAAGACATTGACACTGCTGCTATCAGCAGCGAGCTAGTACATTACTTCAGAGACAATACCTGCCCGGAGATTTCTCCGGGAGTACTTTGGGAGGCCCATAAGGCCTTCATACGTGGAAAATTTATTGAACTAGGGTCCAGGAAAAAAAAAGAGAGAGCGACACAGCAAACAGAGCTTCTCCGGGACATAGGAACCCTTGAGCGACAGCACAAAGCGGGCCTCGCAAAACCTGTGCTTGAGGCCCTGACCAAAAAGAGAGAAGATTTGAAAAATCTCTTTCACTCCGAACAAAAACAGCAATTCCGCATCATAGCTCAACGTACATATGAATGGGGCAATAAACCCGGTAGATTGCTGGCTCGCTCTCTGCAACAAAAAAAAGCTGCAACTTTCATTGCTAAAATTAAATCTAGAACAGATGAACTAGTACACCACACCCCTGCAATAGCGGCTGAGTTTAGAATGTTTTATCAACAATTATACCACGTTCAACATAATATACCCGACCAAGTATCCCGCAAACAGGCTATACAAGACTATCTTGCCCAGGCCAAACTTCCAAGATTAGCAGACGATTTGTTGGCAACCCTAGATGGTGAATTCACCACAGAAGAGTTGCGTAGAGCTCTTAAAGCCATGGCATCAGGCAAAGCTCCGGGCCCGGATGGGCTTACGGTCTCATATTATCGCTCCTTTGCGGACATTCTGCTCCCACGACTAGCTAACTACGCTAACTCAATTCCATCTGGAGACCCCCTTAGACCAGAAACTCTTCACGCACATATCACTATTATCCCCAAAGCAGGGAAGGACCCTAGTTGTTGCGGTAGTTATCGCCCCATCTCCCTTTTGAATATAGACGCTAAATTGTACGCAAAACTAATAGCCAATAGACTCCTCCCTCTAATCCCAAAATGGGTTTCAAACGAACAAACAGGCTTCATTCCCGGAAGAGAGGCACGCGACAACTCTCTCCGCACCCTCTCCCTGATTGCGCATGTGCGTGGGTCCTCCCAGCCCACCCTGCTATTATCAACGGACGCTGAGAAGGCGTTTGACAGGGTGGACTGGGAGTTCCTGATGGCGACCCTGGCTCATCTGGGACTGGGCCCCTCTTTCCTGAACCAAATAGCAGCCCTCTATAATTATCCAACAGCCCAACTTAGAATTAACGGCACTTTAAGTGATTCTTTCGTACTTCACAACGGTACCCGTCAGGGATGCCCCCTTTCACCAATTTTATTCGCCCTCTCGCTAGAACCCTTCTTATCAACCATAAGACATAACCCGAACATACACGGCATCACGGTGGGCTCTTTCGAACATAAATACGCCGCATATGCGGACGATATTTTGTTTTATATTCAACAGCCTAGAATTACTCTTCCAAATTTAATGCAGGCCTTCTCGACCTTTAACCAAATCTCAAACTTCAAAATTAATATGACAAAATCCGAAATTCTGAATATCTCAGTCCCCAGAGAAACCGCGATCCACCTGCAGGAATCCTTTCCATTTAATTGGCAAAAAAAAGCCATGAAATATCTAGGTATATTCCTTACACCCTCATTGTCCTCTCTATTCCAAACCAATTTTATGCCTATATTAAACTCTGTCAAATCTGATCTTCAAAAATGGTCTCAACTTGCACATTCGTGGCTGGGAAGGATAGGAGTGGTAAAAATGAACATACTGCCCAGGCTGTTATTTTTGTTTCAAATGATACCATTTCAAATTCCCGCTGAGTACTTTACACGTATAACAACTATGATTTGTCGATATGTCTGGGGTAGACGCAGCCCCAGGTTGGCCAGGTCGCTTCTTACTAGGTCAAAGGCGGAGGGTGGTCTGGCTCTCCCGGACATCAAACAATATTTCTTTGCAGTCATTCTATCCAGAATCTCTGACTGGAAATACCACAAAGATTCGAAACTCTGGGTGTCGCTGGAGGTAGCATTAGGGGGTTCTGACCTCTATCCCTTAATTTGGATTCCGAAGAGGACCAGGCACCTATCTGGGGATGCGTCTCCTCTCACATGCTATACCCTGCGGGTCTGGGACCTACTTTGTAAGAGACACGCCTGGCAATGCAACTCCCCCCTCATGCCAATAACTGGTCACATGTACTTTCCCCCCGGGAACATTGACCCCAGACTACACTCCTGGAATCTTGGGAACTTAGTTTTGCTGCACCAAGTCACTAAAAACTCTGACATCTTGCCTATATCCAAGCTCACAATGGTTCCGATCCCATCGCTTATGGATCAATGGAGATACTTGCAATTATCAGATTTCATTAAATCCCTCCCTAAGCCGCTGCGCAATGTGTCTAACTTAACTGTGATAGAAAAAGCCTTTGTAGATGACCACCCAGTGGAGAAACCTCTTTCTTATTTTTATAAATCTCTACGATCATTGGCTACTACGGGATATCCTAGCTTCCTCCACAACTGGGAGAAGGATCTCCATAAGACCCTAACGGAGACTCAAAAATCCTCCATCCTTCAACTCTCCCACACATCAGCTATGTCCTCGAAAACAGCCGAAGTTAATTATAAACTTTTAACAAGGTGGCAGTACACTCCTGTGGTACTCCACAAGCTCTTTCCTCAGGTCTCACCTCTCTGTTGGAGGGGATGTGGGGAAAGAGGGACGCATGCTCATATCTGGTGGTTCTGCCCACTTATCAGACCCTATTGGCTTACCATCCTCCATTGGATAAAGGAAATCCAGGGTTCGGAGGTGCCTAATGACCCTTGGCAGGTATTATTGCATTGTACAGACGAACCAACGGGATCATATAAAAAATCTATCACTCCACATTTATTGAACGCTGCCAAAGCTCTCATACCTAGGTTCTGGAAAACTCCTAAGATACCTTCCCTACGCCAGTGGCTGTGTGAGGTAGACCACACGTACTACATGGAGGACTTAACCTTCACCCTCAGAAACAAATCAGACTTAGGGAGGAAAATATGGTCCCCGTGGTTCGCCTTCAAGTATTCCGCGGCGTACGCGGAAATTATGGATTCGTGCACATAGTGTGTTCGAATAGTAAAATGCGATGCTCTGGCTGAAGTAGACACCCCTCCCACCCCCCCTCCTCCCCCCCTCTTATTCCCCCCCCCCCTCTTATTCTCTCTTGCTCTCTCTCTGTGCTTTTCCTCTTCTTTATACTTTTCCATTTTACTCTTATTGTTTAAGATGTTTTATAAGCGAAAAACATGTCGGGATTAGGTCCTGCTACAGATAATATGCCTTTATGTTTTTTGATCACCCATGCCTTGCATAAATTTCTTTATATTTTGTCCTAGTATATTCTGGAACTTATAACATTTTTTGTATGTTTTATATGCCCAAGCTTGTGATGGGTATTTCTTTGTATTGGACTTCCTGTCATTAATAAAAAAATATTAAAAAAAAAAAAAAAAAAAAAAAAAAATAACCAACAAGGGAGATACGAAAGAAGTCCAATACCCATATACAACAGGTTTGAACCGATTGGAAACTACAATGATTCTAACTCATATTCTCGCCATCATCAATATGAACAAGAAACACATGGCAATGGTTTTTTAGATCGAGGCCGGAGAGAAACACCACCGAGGAGGAAACAGGATTATGCACACCGATCCCCAAGAAGACATCCACAAGAGTCCCAACATTCCCCAAAAAGACGACAACAGGAAGAAAGGAGAAGAACCCCAGAACCAAGAGGGGATGTCGAGCGGGAAAGAGACTCAAAAAGAAAAAGGGTATAGTGGGGGAAGGAATTTTTAATTTAAGTGGACAAATTCTGACTACTGAGGAATTGGCCGTATTGGACAAAGGTCTAAAATATGCCCCCACAAAAAACCTGGATAAATTTGCCACATACATAGGTATAAGAAAATACGTGAGGAAAATCAACATCAAAAAAGCTATTCTAAGTAACCCTCAAACCAGACGCATGATGACTCAACAAGAAGCACAACAAGTGGAACACAGTGGACTGCAAAATAAATCTCTCTTTAATCCTCAAATAAATGATAACCAGCACATCGAAGTATTCAAAAACTTAGTACTGAAGGACCTGGACCATTTAAAAATTAAGAAGATTAACGATCCGATACACATCAAGAAAGGAATACGTTCCTTAACCAATAGAAAAGACTTGGTAATAAGACCGGCGGACAAAGGAGGAGGTGTGGTCATTCAAAATAAAACGGATTATCTAGCAGAAATTAAACGCCAACTTGAAGACACCACTACATATCAAAAATTACTTGGCAACCCTTCTAACAAATGTAAAAAGGAATTAGAAAAAATAGTGCACTTAGGTACAAAAAAAAACATACTAGATGCAAAAGAGGCAAGATATCTAGTCCCTGATTCACATAGGATTCCAGTACTATACACAGTCCCGAAAATCCACAAGAGTCTCCAGAACCCTCCAGGAAGACCCATAGTAAATGGGATCAATTCCCTAACAGCAAGAATTGGCCAGTACATTGATTACTTCATTCAACCTGCTATTCAAAAAACAACGTTGTAAATAAGAGACACTAAACATGTCCTACAAGTACTAGAAGAAATCCCGGTCCTGGAAGGTAGAACCTTAATGGCCACTGTAGACGTCTCATCGCTTTACACGATTATTCAACATCACCAGGCGTGTGAAGCGACCAAATGGGCTCTGAGAAAACACAGTACATTAAAATGTACACAAAGAAAGTACCTAATTAAATGCCTAGAGTTCGCATTAAAAAAAAACTACTTTTGGCATGACCAAAACCACTATAAACAAATAACTGGGATTGCCATGGGTGCAAAATTTGCGCCAAGTGTGGCCAACGCCTTTATGGCGCAATGGGAGGAGGAATTTGTATATAAGCACCAACCTTGTGAATTAGGGCTGTATAAAAGGTTCATTGATGATATCATTATCATATGGAATGGAAGTAGAGAGTCATTGGAACAATTCTTAAGCAACCTAAACAGGAATGACAGTAACATACAGCTAACTTGGAACATAGATGCCAAAAAAAAGAATTTCTTGACTTAGAAATCATCATTGAAGAAAATCTATTAACAACTAAAACCCACTTTAAGGAAGTTTCAAGAAACAGCTACTTACCTATAACAAGTTGCCACTACAAACCCTGGCTATACAACATCCCGAGAGGCCAACTCGTAAGAATTAGACGCAACTGTACCAAAGATGCAGACTTTGAAGCCCAGGCCAACCTGATTGGACAGAGATTTATTAATAAAGGATATGAAGAAGCACAAATCAAGAAAGACATCCAATTGACCCAAACAATGAATAGAAAAATAATGATCCACACACCCAAGAAAATACAACCATTCCCAGAAGCACCAAGTCTAATCCTGGACTTCAATGTCCAATTTAAAGATATAGAAAAGATAATTCGGAGACATTGGCATTTCTTAAAGGAAGACAAACATCTACAAAAAATATTACCAGAGAAACCAGCGATTATTTATAAAAGAGCACCTACTCTGAGAGATATCATTGTCAAAAATGTGGTGGAACCACCCCCTAAAAATAAATTTTCATTTTTTAATGGCAAAGGGTTCTATCCCTGCAAATACTGCTATGCATGCACGCATGCAAAAAAATTTCAGGGTAAAAAACATGAATTCAAGGCAACTAGTACAGGAAACACTTACCCTATAAAAGATTTCATCAATTGCCACACAGAGGGGGTAGTGTACGTTTTACAATGTTCCTGTAACTTACAGTACGTAGGGAGGACAAAGAGAGCACTAAAAATTAGAATCAAGGAACATGTTAAAAACATTTTAAAGGGATGCCCAAAACATAACGTATCCAAGCACTTCGCGTTGGTTCATAATAAAGATCCCACAGGATTGTCATTTTGGGGTATTGAAAAATACAACAAATCATGGAGAGGGGACCACAAAATTAGAACACTCAGTCAGAATGAGTCTAAGTCAGGGGTCCTCAAACTTTTTAGACAGGGGGCCAGTTCACGGTCCCTCAGACTGTTGGGGGGCCGCACTATAGTTTAAAAAAAATATGAACTAATTCCTATGCACACATCTTTTTTGTAGTGCAAAAGAATAAAAGAATGAATAATAAATAATATATATAGGAAATGGACAGGGGGACAGAGGGATGGACAGAGGGGTGGACAGGGGGACAGTGGGGTGGACAGGGGGACAGTGGGGTGGACAGAGGGGTGGACAGGGGGACAGAGGGGTGGACAGGGGGACAGAGGGGTGGACAGGTGGACAGGGGGACAGAGGGGTGGACAGGGGGGTGGACAGGGGGACAGTGGGGTGGACAGGGGGACAGTGGGGTGGACAGGGGGACAGTGGGGTGGACAGAGGGGGGACAGTGGGGTGGACAGAGGGGGGACAGTGGGGTGGACAGAGGGGGGGCAGTGGGGTGGACAGGGGGGTGGACAGGGGGACAGAGGGGTGGACAGGGGGACAGAGGGGTGGACAGTGGGGTGGACAGGGGGACAGAGGGGTGGACAGGGGGACAGTGGGGTGGACAGTGGGGTGGACAGGGGGACAGTGGGGTGGACAGGGGGACAGTGGGGTGGACAGGGGGGGGACAGGGGGACAGTGGGGTGGACAGGGGGACAGTGGGGTGGACAGGGGGACAGAGGGGTGGACAGGGGGACAGAGGGGTGGACAGAGGGGGGACGGGGGGACAGTGGGGTGGACAGAGGGGGGACAGGGGGTGGACAGGGGGACAGTGGGGTGGACAGGGGGACAGAGGGGGGGACAGTGGGGTGGACAGGGGGACAGAGGGGGGACAGTGGAGTGGACAGAGGGGGGACAGTGGAGTGGACAGAGGGGGGACAGTGGAGTGGACAGAGGGGGGACAGTGGAGTGGACAGAGGGGGGACAGTGGAGTGGACAGAGGGGGGACAGTGGAGTGGACAGAGGGGGGACAGTGGGATGGACAGGGGGACAGTGGGATGGACAGGGGGACAGTGGGATGGACAGGGGGACAGTGGGATGGACAGGGGGACAGTGGGATGGACAGAGGGGTGGACAGGGGGACAGAGGGGTGGACAGGGGGACAGTGGGGTGGACAGAGGGGGGACAGTGGGGTGGACAGAGGGGGGACAGTGGGGTGGACAGTGGGGTGGACAGGGGGACAGTGGGGTGGACAGGGGGACAGTGGGGTGGACAGGGGGACAGTGGGGGGGACAGTGGGGTGGACAGGGGGACAGTGGGGGGGGGGGACAGTGGGACAGTGGGGGGGACAGTGGGACAGTGGGGTGGGCAGGGGGACAGAGGGGTGGACAGGGGGACAGAGGGGTGGGCAGGGGGACAGAGGGGTGGGCAGGGGGACAGTGGGGTGGACAGGGGGGTGGACAGGGGGACAGTGGGGTGGACAGGGGGACAGTGGGGGGGGGACAGTGGGGTGGGCAGGGGGACAGAGGGGTGGACAGGGGGGTGGACAGGGGGACAGGGGGGTGGACAGGGGGACAGAGAGGTGGACAGGGGGACAGTGGGGTGGACAGGGGGACAGTGGGGTGGACAGGGGGACAGAGAGGTGGACAGGGGGACAGTGGGGTGGACAGGGGGACAGTGGGGTGGACAGGGGGGTGGACAGGGGGACAGTGGGGGGGGGGACAGTGGGGTGGGCAGGGGGACAGAGGGGTGGACAGGGGGGTGGACAGGGGGACAGAGAGGTGGACAGGGGGACAGTGGGGGGGGGGACAGAGGGGTGGACAGGGGGACAGAGAGGTGGACAGGGGGACAGTGGGGTGGACAGGGGGACAGTGGGGTGGACAGGGGGGTGGACAGGGGGACAGTGGGGGGGGGGACAGTGGGGTGGGCAGGGGGACAGAGGGGTGGACAGGGGGGTGGACAGGGGGACAGTGGGGTGGACAGTGGGGTGGACAGGGGGACAGTGGGGTGGACAGGGGGACAGTGGGGTGGGGTGGACAGAGGGGGGACAGTGGGGTGGACAGAGGGGGGACAGTGGGGTGGACAGAGGGGGGACAGTGGGGTCCTCACTTGTTCGTAGGCTGTTGCTTGAAGCCTCTGCTCTCTCTGTCACTCTTCGCGCCTCCTGTCTCACTCTCCGTGCGGGACTGTGCTGGGAACTACACTTCCCAGCATGCAGCGCGGCACACGGAGCCCTCCATTACTGGTGTGGGGGAGGCGGCTTGAGCAGAGCGGAGCGGAGTGGATATGCTCCCTGCCGAAGCCGAGCCGACCTGGCCCCGGCCCGAGCCTGGATTGTCGGGAATCCGGCCCTGGGTGGATTGGGCCGGATAAATGTCCTCGGCGGGCCGCATGTGGCCCGCGGGCCGTAGTTTGAGGACCCCTGGTCTAAGTGGATACATAGAATGAGAACATTAGCGCCAGAAGGGTTAAATATAGAATTCGACTTAAATTGTTTTATAAGTGATTTTTAGTTATCCACAATTTTTCCTCTGTAAACCCAGTATATCACTTCCGGTGTGCATTATTATATATAACATTTTTTTGCTCGTATCGCATGACCCAGTTGCATGATTCAATATAAGGATTTTTTATCAAACATTATCTGTATTATCAAGTTCGCCTTTTTTATTCAATTTTTATATTCAATTTTTTATATATATATTTTTATCCTCATACATTTTTAACGTTATTAAAGCAATTTTTAACATATTTTATTTTATAGCCAGTCGTTTAGTGTTTTACCTTATCTAATTTGTCAGCTACAATACGGGGTTTATTTACAATTAATACGTATCTTACAATCTTGCCAATAGTTAACATGCGTGATCCATTATAAATGAAGCATGATCGCTACCAGAACGGAGACCGATTCGATTAACGCCACTAGTACCAACATAAACAACTTTAAACACCTTTGCTGAAAACTTTTTTTACTGTTTTGTATGAACACATGAAACTTTATTCACAAAGCATTGGCGAGTCCATCCTCTTTATGATGGCCGCGGGATTGGCACACATTTGGTCTACAACAAAATGGCGTCAAGTACACTTCCTGCCCCCACTATATAAATACACTATGGTAACAGCCAATCCGGTGCCCTGAGGAAGTCATGTGATATGACGTAACGCATAGGACATAACCGGATACACAACAGCGCAGACCGGAAGTGACGTAGCGGGGATTGTAAAAACACACTGTTTTAATTGCTGTTTCAACGCTACCTCTATGTAAGCAGATAATTTTAAATAAAATCTTCGGCTTTAACGATATCACCCTATTGGAGTATCCTCCTTTTTGATTACCCCCCATATGTGGAATCCATTCACCGGAGAGAACGCCATCTCCCCATAGACGCACCAGAACGACTACACCGATTGGATTGGAACAAGCACAGTCCAGAATGGATACATAAAGGCATTATTTTGATGTCAACAAGGTGAGAGTTCTGGGAGCCCCTAGTGGGTATCCAACACCACGAAAGTCACGAGATCTACTATCAACGCACTTTGCACTTTTGATGTATCACTGTATAGATTATTCACGCATCTTATTCACTTGATTGATTTGCACTACAGTCACGGATATTCACTTATGGACTATTTGATTTATATATGATTTAACACCTATGCAAATTTATTGATTATTTATTGTTCATCCCGTTTTGCGCAAAATCACAGGCACAATTGTTGATTGTGGTATTTTTAGATGTTAGTGAGTGGTGTTCACTTTTTTGATTTTGCAGCATTTCACACAGCATTCACTTTAGTAGCGCAGAAGTTCATCTTAGGATATTTTTTAATAGTGGAGACTGATGTCAGCGGATGTTCAGCCGCTATCTCATAAGGATACATGTATGTCCGTTTTTCATCCAAAAACGGATGGCTGAAAAACGGACATACGGAAAGTCCGTGTGAAAGAGCCCTTAATTGCTTTTTTCCTATACTGGGATCCCCATTGAGGTATTTGTAGATTGCTATCATGTCCCCTCTCAAGCGTCGCTTCTCCAACGAGAATAAATCTAGTGTTTGCAGTCGTTCTATGTAGTTGAGGTCCTCCAGTCCCCTTATTAGTTTTGTTGCCCTTCTTTGGACTTTCTGCAGCACAACCCTTCTATATATATATATACTGTTCACAGGGCTAAGGATTTATTAAGGACTAAAGTTTATTGGTCAGCAAAAGTGGTTCCAATAGGGTAAATGTTCATTGCAGTTTGTGTTTTCAGGGGTTTCACCCATGTAGTGTGAGAAGGTTCCGGGATAGTGAATGAAAAAAAGGAGAGGACTGATGTACAGTTTTCTCTGATTTTACTGTTGTCTATTTGTGACCCGGAATTGTGGAGGTTCAGAGAGATTTTAGGGTGGCAAAGAACCTCCACCCCTGAATAAGGGGACTCTGGACCTGAAACACTAACTCCAAGAAGCAGCGCTAAAGACTGGACGATAGTAGTGCAGAGGGGTGGATTAATAAGAGCTGTAGGAGACACCTGTCTGTGTGCTGCATGCCTCCAGGATAAAGTGGAATACTTACCAAAATTTCATTACAACCCTTATGTGAAGTGAACCTATTTGTTATGCTTCAATTATACTGAATCAAAGTGTGCTTTTGGTCAGTATTTCAGAGTTGATCGCATTTGCCATTGCAAGCTTATTTTCATATGCATGAAAATGTAAAGATGTACTTCTGTTTGTTAGTTATGTGTTCCGTATGTGATCCCAAACAATATGTGATCCCAAACAATAATTAACCAATGTGGCTACACCCCTTAACTTTACAGCATACACAAATGGTTTATATTTCAGTTCAAGTTTAAACAGAATGGGTTGTTGAAGAAGGTGAGGGTTCTCACATATACTATTAAACCTGCAGCACGAGTATTACTCTGGTGCAGCTGCACAGATATTGTTTTATGAGGTGAAGGTTCTCACTTATAATTGTAGATCTGCATGACAACTTTGCAGTGGTGGTGCTGCTGCTCAATAGATATTTTTTAAACATAAATTTAAAATAACACAGACATCAGAAGTCTGTGCTGTTAAATTCTGTCTCACACTGCTCCCACTACACCAGCAAAAAAGTTACTTTTTGTCGCCTTCAACTTGACCTATGGCGTTGTGATGACAGCCTGCTGCTACATGCTACCACATGTTGAAACCAACCACATTACATTAGCTGGCCACAGATTCGGGCACTTCTGAAGACCACACTACATGGCAAGATTGGAAATGATTACCCCTGGGTATGCACCCAAAAAAAGTGAGTGACTTTTTAATTGCCCACTTACTGTCTTGTGAAGAAAAATTACCTGTTTGCAAGAGTTCATAACAATCTATGAAAAAAAATTCTGTCTTCTTTCATTTGATTAGCAAAAAATACCACCAAAAGGAAGCTTTATTTGTGTGAACAAAATGATTAAAAATGTCATATGGGTACAGTGTTACATGACCATGCAATTGCCATTCAAAGTGTGAGAGCGCTGAAAGCTGAAAATTGGCCTGGGCAGGAAGGGGGTGAAAGTGTCCAGTAGGCAAGTGGTTAATAAGCAAAAGTTTATCCAGTTTGCATTTCCATTTTTTTTTTTTTTTAAATAAGGTTTTCACAATACAAATGTAAAAAATGACAATACAAAACTTAAAGAGTAAAAGCTTCATGCTTAAAAACATCAAAAGTTGTTTAACATTGTAAACAATACATTAGGATGTGCACAAGTTTCATATTATCCCAGGTTCTGAGAGATCCAATATACACTCAATGGCCACTTTATTAGGTACACTTGTTCAATTGTTTGGTAACAAATTGCTAATCAGCCAATCACATGGCAGCAACTCAATGCATTTAGGCATCTAGATGTGGTCAAGATGACTTTTTGAAGTTCAAACCGAGCATCAGAATGGGGAAAAAAGGGGATTTAAGTGACTTTGAACATGGCATGGCTGTTGGTGCCAGACGGGCTGGTCTGAGTATTTCAAAAACTGCTGATTTACTGGGATTTTCACGCACAACCATCTCTAGGGTATACAGAGAATGGTGGGAAAAAGAGAAAATAGCCAGTGAGCGGCAGTTGTGTGGAGGAAAAGGCCTTGTGGATATCAGAGGTCAGAGGAGAATGCGCAGACTGGTTCCAGATGATAGAAAGTCAATAGTAACTCAAATAACCACTCGTTACACCAAAGGTATGCAGAATACCATCTCTGAACGCACAACACATCGAAGCTTGGAGCAGCAGATGGGCTGCAGCAGCATAGACCACACCGGGTGCCACTCCTGTCAGCTAAGAACAGGAAACTGAGGCTACAATTGGCACTGGCTCACCAAAATTGGACAATAGAAAATTTCAAAAACGTTGCCTGGTCTGATGAGTCTGTATTTCAGCTGCAACATTCAGATGGTAGGGTCAGGATTTGGTGCACTTTCCTCCATACCTGGCGATTCTGCTGTAGTTTCATATGGTGCATTGTGGCGAGAGATTGCCTGCAGCATATCAAAGCACATTTTGGTCAGTTCCAGGTGCCAGTCTTCCTCAACTCTAACAAAAAGCATTTGGAAAAAATCTGCCTGTCGACGAAGTAAGATGTGCATGTTCCTATTTAATTGTCATATTTCACCCAGTATAGTCTGCAGAAAATATTCTGTTGGCCTTGGTGTTACATCCGCACCCTGACTTGCTGCAGATTGCACTGGAGAAGATCCCAGGGTACCAGCAAAGCCTGCAGTAGTAAATTGTCTCCCTTACAATCACTGCCTTCCGAACATTGGAAGCGGGGGGGGGGGGGGGCGGGGTGTAAAGCCAAGTGCATTTATTGGGGTAGAACATGCAGCACTTGTTTTGTGAACCCCTTCAGAACTTAAATTGGATCCGTTTTCATCATCTGAAAGAGAGGAATTAGGCATTGTAAATGATTACATAAATATAAAAAAATGGATTATATACTAAAAGCATTACATTTTATTCTTATGGTAACATACATTTATTAAATATTATTTGCATTATACCTATAACTAACTATATTAAACATTAAAAGCTTGATTAGTGTTATGTTTAACTTTTGTGTTCATGTCAGTTACTCCCACCAGAATGCTTATCTTGCGATCCCATTCGAAGGGGTATGTCATCTTGTGGGGATGCAAATTAAGGATCTGGAAAACATGAATTGAAATAAAAAAGTAGGTATAATTAGGACAATGAAATTTGATGATTTTTCAACTTATTATTGAAATACCTCAGCAAATCTTTAAAAGAGAAGTATGTTTTTTTTAGATTTATACTTACCTAGGTGGATGCTGCATCTCTCCCCCGGGGCCTCTAACACTGAGAACCGAGCGTTCGAACACCGCCGATCGCTCGGTTCTCACAGTTACCCGAGAAGAGAGCTGGTGACTGGCAGTTAGCGGCTCTCTGCTCTGCCCCCCACCCCACTCATTCCCACATTAATATGACATCCATTATGGTCAAGCGCTGTACCAGAAAGCAGTGGCTCTACACTCTGTTCCTCTTCACAGGGATGATCAATAGCTGGCTCCCGCTGCTATCAAACGCTATGACAACAGAAGGCAAGGTGAAAACATGCACCGCTGTGTCTACTTGTATGATTGCAGGCAGTGTGGCTTTGGACCAAGACCACACAGGCACCAACATAGGAGATAGCTTCCTATGGGGCACTCGCTGAAGTGTGTTACATGATTAATTTCCCCAGAATAAAAAAAAATGCAGGACCTTTAGTCTCCATTTTATACTGAAAGCGTCTTTTCCCCGAAGAGTGAATTTTAGATGACTCTGCAAGGAAAAAAAAAAAATCTAGACCAGGGTGGCTTTTGGCTACTGTGTTAAAAGTTGGAATTGCAGAAATGAATGAAGATGTTAAAATTTCCTTGCAAACGTGTAACCAAAGCACTTTTTTGTGAGTAGGCTGTGGAACATAGCAAGACACTTCCAGACTAAATCTGGATACTACAAACTATACAACTTTTGTTGTTTGATTTCCTTTAGATTTACCTTTAACTATGTAGTGCTGATTTGTTATACAAAGTCTAGCGTTTTTTTCTATGCCTTTGATCTATACTGCATGACAGGAGTTAATTTCATAGCTTATCTGTGCGGGTGTTAATTCTTTTCCATTTTTCTAATTTTGTATATTGAGTTATATGATATCAGGTTTTTGTCTGATCAATTAAAAATAAATTTTTAGCCTTTTTCATGTCCCTGAGCCGGACCGCACAGCCGGCGTTCTTCCTCGTCGCCTGTTCATGCTTATCTGGCATTTTTTAATTTTGCGGTTCACTGAGGGGTATGTTAACCAATGAGGTGGCACTGAGTCATCTGTTGCCATCCTCTTTTTGTTCCTATCCTCTCTTTTTTCTGATTGGCCGTGCGCTGTCGCGTCATCAGTTGCTAACCAGGTTTATCCTGTTAGCACCAGGGCGCGCTGCACAAGACACACATCTTACCCAGCTGTTAGTGATGCGTTTGATTATATCCCCTCTGATCCACCCACTAACCATACCATATATATATATATATAGCGTGCGGTTGTAGCTGTAGCCATGCCTCTGAAGACATCTGTTACGATGAAACATGTCAGGCAGGCTGACATCCGTACGCTGATTGCTGCAGCCGTTTGTTCCTATCATTGATGCATGCTGTTTTAAGCTTCAACTGTAAGTTACTACAATAAAATTTTTTTTTTATCTATCATTACGGGCTTCACTATGGGTCCTTCATTTTCATTTCTCGGATATATGATGACTACATGCCTGAATGCCTAATTCTGAAGTGACCATTGGGAGATGTTTATATGTGAAGGAAATCCCACGGATGTTGTGGTCTGATGAGGGGTTCCAGTGGGCTGGATTTGCTGGATGCTACTGAGAATTTATCATCTATGCCTAATCCTTAACACCTTCTGGTAAGCAGACTACATTACCACGTGGTGACTAGTGACTCTTTCTACATCTGCACAATATATTTGGTGATTGGATTCCACCCACTCTTCAATTTCATTTTGAACTTTTCAGCACCGCAATCATTTTTATGCAATAGTCAAATGTAAGTCAGCAAGAAGACCCACTAAGCACCCCAATGGGGAAGTCCTACAATGTGCATAACACCATATGATCACCTATAGGTGTAACTGCAGGCATTTTTTCCCCCATTTTGATTAGAGTGTTAGAACCCTTATCCAATTTTTTGGGCTTGAAGTGATTGTGGCCAAGAGCACTTCTGACAGAAACAATTCATGTCCGTGATACTTTTTTTTTTTTTTTATTTGCACTAACATACAATTTGTCAGGACAATCTTTTGGGGTGTGTCTCCTTCATCAAGGTACCAGAGTACAGCTGGGACCTTGATGAAGGGAACACAACACGAAAGCTTGTCCTGACAAATGTTGTTATTTCAAATAAAAAAAAGTATCACAGACAAGACTCAATTGTTTCTGTCATTTTGTTTTAGACATCTGTGTCCTGTTGGGAAGATATACCATCTCTTCCTGTCCCATTGCCATAACAGAAGGTGAGAGTAAATCCCTATAAAGTCAGTCAATCCCTAGTTGTCACCAGAACAAGTGTCTCCATTGGGAGATATCTCTACTTTTCTGGGACAACCCAGTTTAGATTGAATTTCACTATCACATTTTATGCTAATGGTAAACAGGACAAATAGAGAGGATGTATCTGCCTAATGGGCCACTGACATCAAATTAAAACCTGCCAAGTTTTCAAATCCATCCTAAATCTATCCAAACCCCCCCCCCCCCAAAAAAAAAAAAATGGCTAAGTGCCTTAACCGTTTTTGGTAAGCTACATACAGTCAAAAAAATGTTGGAAGTCACCCAAAAGAACAGGTCACATGACCGAATCGGAGACATAAACCGTCAGTGCTAAGGGAGGTATTGTCAGCTTGATTGCTGACTGGACAATTTTGTTTCATGGCACTTTGAAATGTGTATTGGTTTCCAGCACGGCATCACAAGTAGGAAAAAATAAATAAACTGCAGTGGTATGCAAAAAAAGGTAATATAATGCAGCTTACAATATATGATGTTTTTCATTTTTTTTTTTTCACCTCTGTTTTCCCCTGGTGTGCCATCAGAAATAAAAACTTCCTGCATGTGCCAAAATTCATGCTAAAAGAGTACAAGGGGTACAATTGGACAGCAGCATTTGGGGGTGTTAACACAACTCCTGCATGGAGTACATCCAGTAGAGATTGCTTCTATTCTGGAAGGAGAACAGAGGCACCATTGGACAGTAGCATGGTATGGCGGTAAAATACACCCTGTATAGAGTGCCTGCACTATGCTTGAAGGAACACAGGGGCACCATTGCACAGCAGCATAGTCCCAGGGGAGATGCACAAGCAGAGTGATACAATATGAAGCTGAACTATACACTGCAGGTACTAAAAAATTTTGGGAGAGGATTTACGTGAATATTGTAATAGGAAAAGAAGGCACCCCCCCAAAAAAAAAAAACCCCACCACATGTAATTGAAAGTCGCAGTGTTAACATTGCTTGGTTTTGTGTTTCATACACCAAAACTGTAACCCTTATAAAGATTATAATAAACAAACATACTAAAGGTTCAAGATACTTTACATGTAAATTTCCCAAAAAAGTTCACCTACACAACCATAAGCCATAACATTATGACCATAGACGTCGTGTTCCAATGGTAATAGAGGAAAATGCTGCCCCAATAAAAAAACAGACACAATGATGATGATTTTACTAAAACTAGAGAGTGCACAATCAGGTACAGCTGTGCGTGGTAGCCAATCAGCTTCTAAATTCAGCTGGTTCAATTAATCTTTTACAAAAAAAACCTGGCAGCTGATTGATTTCTGTGCAGAGCTGCACCTGATTTTTCACTCTCCAGTTGTGGTAAATCAACCCCAATTTGACACCATGTGGTTGGATGGACAAGTAAGTGTGTCAGGGAAGACAAAGAAACCTTGCATTGTCATTACACTGCTTTGGGGGCAGCTTAGTGCAAAATTTCCTGGACATACCTTATGAGGTCTTCTTGTGTTCAGGAACCTACTCAATATTGAGTTGGTGGTCATAATGTTATGGCTGGTTTTTAATTGCTAGTATGTTGAAATGATTTCTGTATACTGGCTCAGATGAGTGATTGGAATGAGTATAATAGCCTTGCTGGATGTTGTTGTCACCTGCTCCAGACCCACCTGTTGTGAGGTCTACTGGAAATTAATTATACTCAGATGTGTTGCTTTAAAATGTGTGTTGGATGTGAAGGAGCACTAGGTTGTGCATACATATATCTTGCATTTGGGCCATTGTGCAGAATCTGGTAGGAGTGGAGCACATGCCATGCGCATGTAGCGCTGTATGACCCCAAGGAGATCATATTTCAGGGCTGATAAGCAATGTGCTGGAATCTGCCTCATGTCATGTGCCATAGAGGTAAAAAAACAAACACTAATGTGATTATCACGTGACTCTTGCATTAGCTGCCGCATTTCCTGACATCCTACAGCAAAAGTTGGAAGGAGGAATTTCTTTGTCAACTTTTCGCTTCCTAGAAGCACAGCTCTGTGAACGTTCACTCCCTGACATGCTTGGAAAAGAAGAGGTGGAGGCAGGGCAGCCATCAGAAATTTTGTGGCCCCTTATACAGCTTTAGGCCTGACAAATAGTGTCTCTGTTAGTCTCCTTACATCCTCTGATTCTGCAGGTTGTCTGGGGTCTGCTTGAAACATCAGGTGTTCTATAATTTTTTCCTGGTACTGCAGGAAGGTGTCAGTACCACCAGATTTTTTATAAAGGACAAATGAATTGTGGATAGCCACCTGGATAAGGTATATTGCAACCTTTTTGTACCAGGTTTTAGATTTCCTCAGCACCAGGTAGGGCTGCAAGATCTGGTCACAGAGGTCGACTCCACCCATGTATTTGTTGTATGCCATAACGCACAGTGGCTTTTCTTTCTGTGTAGCTGACCCCCGTTCTGTTACAGTCACTGTGCCCTCTGGGTGGATCGTTGTCAGCATATAGACGTCTTTTCTGTCTGAGAATTTGACAGCCATCATTTCCTCCTGTTGGTAGCTGAGTGATGTGCCTCTCTGCCAACGTTGTCTCACCAGCTGCTGTGGAAATTCTTTGCGGTTTTTCCGGATGGTCCCACATGCTCCTGTGCCAGCAGCATGCAGAGATCTAAAAAGTGGCACACTGCTGTAGTAGTTGTCGACGTAAAGATGGTAGCCTTGGTGGAGCAGAGGTTGGATCAGGTGCCAGACAAGTTTCCCACTGACTCCAAGATCGTCTGGGCAGCCCTGGGGGTTGAGTTGTCTGTCCCGTCCTTCATAGATCAGAAATACAAATGTATATCCTGTTGTGCTTTCGCACAGTTTGTAAAATTTTATGCCAAACTGGGCACGTTTGGATGGTATGAACTGCTTAAAATGCAGTCGGCCTTTAAAATTCATCAGGGATTCATCAATAGAGATATTTTTGTCCGGGGTATAAACCGCTGAAAATTTATTAGACAGAAAAGAAATTAGGGGCCGCAGTTTGAACAGGCGGTCATGTCTAGCGTCACTGCTTGGGGGACACTGCAAATTATCGTTAAAATGCAAAAAGCGCAGCAATGCTTCAAAGCTGTCTCTTGAAATAACTCCAGGAAAAGCTGGCGTGGCATGGATGGGACTAGAGGTCCAATACTGCTGAATTGTAGGCTTTCGGAGTAGGCCCATGTTGAGTAACACACCCAGTACAATTCTGAATTCTGTAAGGTGTGTTGGCACCCATCTCCTACTGTGAGAAGATGTCGGGTGTTGTGCTATAAACTGGGTGGCATTAAGGTTAATTTGATCATGTGCTGTAGGAGCTCGTCATCCACAAATATCTTGAAGAAATCCACAGGGCCAAAATTTTCAACATTGATATTTATGCCTGGTGAGGCTGTAAAAGTAAACCTTTTTGTTATATATTATAAAATACTGAAATCTAAAACTTTTTTCCAAAAACCACTGACACGACCCTATCAACGACACTGACCGGAGCACTGATACTGGCCGAGGCACTAACTCACACTTGTGTGTGTATATATGTATATATGTGTGTATATATATATATATATATATATATATATATATATATATATATATATATATATATATATATATATATATATATATATATTATATATATATATATATAATTTTTTTTTTTTATTTTAATTAAAACACCGGTGACAGAAGCGCTAACGCTGGGATGAACTGTGACAAGCGCTAACGCTGGGATGAACTGTGACAAGCGCTAACGCTGGGATGAACTGTGACAAGCGCTAACGCTGGGATGAACTGTGACAAGCGCTAACGCTGGGATGAACTGTGACAAGCGCTAACGCTGGGATGAACTGTGACAAGCGCTAACGCTGGGATGAACTGTGACAAGCGCTAACGCTGGGATGAACTGTGACAAGCGCTAACGCTGGGATGAACTGTGACAAGCGCTAACGCTGGGATGAACTGTGACAAGCGCTAACGCTGGGATGAACTGTGACAAGCGCTAACGCTGGGATGAACTGTGACAAGCGCTAACGCTGGGATGAACTGTGACAAGCGCTAACGCTGGGATGAACTGTGACAAGCGCTAACGCTGGGATGAACTGTGACAAGCGCTAACGCTGGGATGAACTGTGACAAGCGCTAACGCTGGGATGAACTGTGACAAGCGCTAACGCTGGGATGAACTGTGACAAGCGCTAACGCTGGGATGAACTGTGACAAGCGCTAACGCTGGGATGAACTGTGACAAGCGCTAACGCTGGGATGAACTGTGACAGACGCTAACGCTGGGATGAACTGTGACAAGCGCTAACGCTGGGATGAACTGTGACAAGCGCTAACGCTGGGATGAACTGTGACAAGCGCTAACGCTGGGATGAACTGTGACAGACGCTAACGCTGGGATGAACTGTGACAGACGCTAACGCTGGGATGAACTGTGACAGACGCTAACGCTGGGATGAACTGTGACAGACGCTAACGCTGGGATGAACTGTGACAGACGCTAACGCTGGGATGAACTGTGACAAGCGCTAACGCTGGGATGAACTGTGACAAGCGCTAACGCTGGGATGAACTGTGACAGACGCTAACGCTGGGATGAACTGTGACAGACGCTAACGCTGGGATGAACTGTGACAAGCGCTAACGCTGGGATGAACTGTGACAAGCGCTAACGCTGGGATGAACTGTGACAAGCGCTAACGCTGGGATGAACTGTGACAAGCGCTAACGCTGGGATGAACTGTGACAAGCGCTAACGCTGGGATGAACTGTGACAAGCGCTAACGCTGGGATGAACTGTGACAAGCGCTAACGCTGGGATGAACTGTGACAAGCGCTAACGCTGGGATGAACTGTGACAAGCGCTAACGCTGGGATGAACTGTGACAAGCGCTAACGCTGGGATGAACTGTGACAAGCGCTAACGCTGGGATGAACTGTGACAAGCGCTAACGCTGGGATGAACTGTGACAAGCGCTAACGCTGGGATGAACTGTGACAAGCGCTAACGCTGGGATGAACTGTGACAAGCGCTAACGCTGGGATGAACTGTGACAAGCGCTAACGCTGGGATGAACTGTGACAAGCGCTAACGCTGGGATGAACTGTGACAGACGCTAACGCTGGGATGAACTGTGACAAGCGCTAACGCTGGGATGAACTGTGACAAGCGCTAACGCTGGGATGAACTGTGACAAGCGCTAACGCTGGGATGAACTGTGACAGACGCTAACGCTGGGATGAACTGTGACAGACGCTAACGCTGGGATGAACTGTGACAGACGCTAACGCTGGGATGAACTGTGACAGACGCTAACGCTGGGATGAACTGTGACAGACGCTAACGCTGGGATGAACTGTGACAAGCGCTAACGCTGGGATGAACTGTGACAAGCGCTAACGCTGGGATGAACTGTGACAGACGCTAACGCTGGGATGAACTGTGACAGACGCTAACGCTGGGATGAACTGTGACAAGCGCTAACGCTGGGATGAACTGTGACAAGCGCTAACGCTGGGATGAACTGTGACAAGCGCTAACGCTGGGATGAACTGTGACAAGCGCTAACGCTGGGATGAACTGTGACAAGCGCTAACGCTGGGATGAACTGTGACAAGCGCTAACGCTGGGATGAACTGTGACAGACGCTAACGCTGGGATGAACTGTGACAGACGCTAACGCTGGGATGAACTGTGACAGACGCTAACGCTGGGATGAACTGTGACAGACGCTAACGCTGGGATGAACTGTGACAGACGCTAACGCTGGGATGAACTGTGACAGACGCTAACGCTGGGATGAACTGTGACAGACGCTAACGCTGGGATGAACTGTGACAAGCGCTAACGCTGGGATGAACTGTGACAAGCGCTAACGCTGGGATGAACTGTGACAAGCGCTAACGCTGGGATGAACTGTGACAAGCGCTAACGCTGGGATGAACTGTGACAAGCGCTAACGCTGGGATGAACTGTGACAAGCGCTAACGCTGGGATGAACTGTGACAAGCGCTAACGCTGGGATGAACTGTGACAGACGCTAACGCTGAGATGAACTGTGACAGAAGCTAACGCTGGGATGAACTGTGACAGACGCTAACGCTGGGATGAACTGTGACAGACGCGCTAACGCTGAGATGAACTGTGACAAACGCGCTGACGCTGAGATGAACTGTGACAAACGCGCTGACGCTGAGATGAACTGTGACAGACGCGCTGACGCTGAGATGAACTGTGACAGACGCGCTGACGCTGAGATGAACTGTGACAGACGCGCTGACGCTGAGATGAACTGTGACAGACGCGCTGACGCTGAGATGAACTGTGACAAACGCGCTGACGCTGAGATGAACTGTGACAAACGCGCTGACGCTGAGATGAACTGTGACAAACGCGCTGACGCTGAGATGAACTGTGACAAACGCGCTGACGCTGAGATGAACTGTGACAAACGCGCTGACGCTGAGATGAACTGTGACAAACGCGCTGACGCTGAGATGAACTGTGACAAACGCGCTGACGCTGAGATGAACTGTGACAAACGCGCTGACGCTGAGATGAACTGTGACAAACGCGCTGACGCTGAGATGAACTGTGACAAACGCGCTGACGCTGAGATGAACTGTGACAAACGCGCTGACGCTGAGATGAACTGTGACAAACGCGCTGACGCTGAGATGAACTGTGACAAACGCGCTGACGCTGAGATGAACTGTGACAAACGCGCTGACGCTGAGATGAACTGTGACAGACGCGCTGACGCTGAGATGAACTGTGACAGACGCGCTAACGCTGAGATGAACTGTGACAGACGCGCTAACGCTGAGATGAACTGTGACAGACGCGCTAACGCTGAGATGAACTGTGACAGACGCGCTAACGCTGAGATGAACTGTGACAAACGCGCTGACGCTGAGATGAACTGTGACAAACGCGCTGACGCTGAGATGAACTGTGACAAACGCGCTGACGCTGAGATGAACTGTGACAAACGCGCTGACGCTGAGATGAACTGTGACAAACGCGCTGACGCTGAGATGAACTGTGACAAACGCGCTGACGCTGAGATGAACTGTGACAAACGCGCTGACGCTGAGATGAACTGTGACAAACGCGCTGACGCTGAGATGAACTGTGACAAACGCGCTGACGCTGAGATGAACTGTGACAAACGCGCTGACGCTGAGATGAACTGTGACAAACGCGCTGACGCTGAGATGAACTGTGACAAACGCGCTGACGCTGAGATGAACTGTGACAAACGCGCTGACGCTGAGATGAACTGTGACAAACGCGCTGACGCTGAGATGAACTGTGACAAACGCGCTGACGCTGAGATGAACTGTGACAAACGCGCTGACGCTGAGATGAACTGTGACAAACGCGCTGACGCTGAGATGAACTGTGACAAACGCGCTGACGCTGAGATGAACTGTGACAAACGCGCTAACGCTGAGATGAACTGTGACAAACGCGCTAACGCTGAGATGAACTGTGACAAACGCGCTAACGCTGAGATGAACTGTGACAAACGCGCTAACGCTGAGATGAACTGTGACAAACGCGCTAACGCTGAGATGAACTGTGACAAACGCGCTAACGCTGAGATGAACTGTGACAAACGCGCTAACGCTGAGATGAACTGTGACAAACGCGCTAACGCTGAGATGAACTGTGACAAACGCGCTAACGCTGAGATGAACTGTGACAAACGCGCTAACGCTGAGATGAACTGTGACAAACGCGCTAACGCTGAGATGAACTGTGACAAACGCGCTAACGCTGAGATGAACTGTGACAAACGCGCTAACGCTGAGATGAACTGTGACAAACGCGCTAACGCTGAGATGAACTGTGACAAACGCGCTAACGCTGAGATGAACTGTGACAAACGCGCTAACGCTGAGATGAACTGTGACAAACGCGCTAACGCTGAGATGAACTGTGACAAACGCGCTAACGCTGAGATGAACGGCTAACACTCAGACTACTGGCACAATGACAATACAAAATATTCTAAAACTGAAACTGTCACTGTTACTGAACTGAAGCTGTCACTGCACCTAACCTAACTAATGCTAACAGGGGTGATCAGAGCCTAATCTGAGACCTATTTTGGGTTGATTATAAGGTATTTTACTTTTTTTTTTTTTTACTCAGAGAAAGATCTCAGTGGAGGTAACACTGTATCAGTTTCCTCACAGACGATCTGAGGAGAAAGAGGTACTCGGAAGCTGTTTGACAGGCTTCCCATTCTTGTGCTCGCTGTGATTGGCTGTCGCAGTGATCACGTGACTGGGGGTGGGTTCTCCCACCTGTCAATCATTAGTCCGAGACCCGAGGCTGTAACTGACACTCCCCTGTCCTCGCTACGTGCACGCGATCCCGGCCAGAATACATGTACACATATATGCGGCCCCACGGAAAAAAGCCCAGGTATTTAGGGCCGCATATATGCGTACGGTCGGCGGGAAGGGGTTAAAATCCAATTAACAGGCATAAAATATAACCACACTATTAAAAACCAAAAAACCCAACCATCAGGTCCCCACATCTTCTAAACAATTGTGTATTCTTTCTATATATTCATTATGTATATTTGCATGAATAATCAATAAGTATATCAGCTTTAGATCAAAGAAAGGGATTCAGATAGGCTGCTGTATCTCTAATGGTCTAGTATATGAGGATACAAAATGTTGAATCGAATAAATCCACCAATCAACTAGACTCGCAAATTGCCATATTAACATAGCTAAAGGAAATGTGAACCAGATGTGTAGTCCACTTTTAGAAACATAAATTTAGCTTGAATATGCCATTTGTTCCCATAGTTTTCAGTCAAATAAGATGTGTAAAATGTAAAAGTGCAATGTATGAATGTAATGGGTAAGCAAGTTCCCTGAACTGATGAATGATACTGTATTGGTGGAACTCCAACAGAAGAGAATGAGCAGGATGATATAGACCACAACTTCATGGATAAACTCCGTTGTAACACTCCATTTGTAAATACTGAATGCAAGCAAGTCCAGAGGAGGAGTGGACTAGCTTTGGTTGGCATGTCCACCATATACAAATCTCAGTAGATGCTCACTATGATGCCCCACTTACTCCCTCTTGCTGCAAACAGGTGTTGTCACACATCAGTATTTGTGGATAGAAATAGAGACAGAGGTTCCTGTAATAAGCCTTCCGGGGACAGGCAAACTTTGTTGGCATTGACTCCTATACGTTCTGGGGTCCAGAGGAGATGAGATCTAGCTAACATTCTTCAACATATTTCCTTTCCATAATCTCCAACGGCTCCCTCTCACAGATACAAATTCATACAAAATAGACGCACTGATATACACAGAGTCCCTTTTGAGCAGGGATCCACAGGTTTTATGGCATAAAAAGTAGCAGTATCTTCATTAAACATGAGCATTCACCAGCAATCAGATAGAGGCATCAATATACACAAAGTTCCTTTAGGCAGAGGTCCACAGGTTTTACAGCATGAAAAGCAGCATCTTCATTTAACATGAGCATTCAGCAGCAGTCAACATAGCAGCAATGATTTAAGCACAGTTCTTTGGCATATGGATCCATGAGTTAAACATCATCTTCCTAATTGGATAAGTGCATTCACCAGCAGCCATTTCAGCCAAGTTGTAACCATATAACATGCAGCTATACCAGGCATGTCCAAAGTCCGGCCCGCAGGCCAGTTGCAGCCCGAGTTCCAGTTTCATACGGCCCACACTTGTAATTTGCTTTGAAATCTCTTCTGTGGCCCCCAAGCTCTGCTTAGGGTAAGGATGAGCTTGTTTTAAAAAAAATATATATTCTCTTTATCCCCTGACAAATCCCCGAGAGCCGCTCACGGTAAGGATGAGCTGGGGGCATGTTGCTGGGGCATGTTCGCAAGTCAATGTGCCAGAGCCCGCTAGGAAGCTGACAGTACCAATCACAGGCACTGAGACATTTCCCGATCCGCAGCTCGGGAAATGTCTCAGTGCCTGTGATTGGCGGCAGCACTGCTCCCTGTCAGCTTCCTAGCGGGCTCGGGCACATCGACTTGCAAACACGCCCAAGCATATCCTTACATTGAGTGGCGCTTGGGGATTTGTCATGGGATAATGAGTGTATATGAGATTATATCTATATCTCCTGAGCGGATATATCTCAGGGGATAAAGAAGAGAATATATATTTAAAAAGAACATAACACGCCTGCGCTTATCCTTACCCTGAGCAGAGCTCGGGGATTTGTCAGGGGCCAAAGAGAGAGATAGATAGATAGATAGATAGATAGATGCTTATCTATCAGTATCTCACAAAAGTGAGTACACACCTCACACTTTTGTAAATATTTTATTATTATATCTTTTTATGTGACAACACGGAAGAAATGACACTTTGCTACAATATAAAGTAGTGAGTGTACAGCTTGTATAACAGTGTACATTTGCTGTCCCCTCAAAATAACTCAACACACAGCCATTAATGTCTAAACCGCTGGTAACAAAAGTGAATACACCCCTAAGTGAAAATGTCCAAATTGGGCCCAATTAACCATTTTCCCTCCCCGGTGTCTTGTGACTCGTTAGTAGGGATGAGCTTCGTGTTCGAGTCGAACCCATGTTCGACTCGAACATCGGCTGTTCGACCGTCCGTCGAATTGCGAACGATATGGGCCGTTCGCGCCAAATTCGTGTGGCGCGTCACGGCCCATAATTCAGTGCATTGCTGGCTGATGATTGGCCAAGCATGCACTATGACCCGCATGCTTGGCCAATCACAGCGCCGTCAGTAGAGAGAGCTGTAATTGGCCAAAGCCAGGTTGGCTTTGGTCAATTATGGCTCAGGGGATTTAGTACACGCCCCACACTATATAAGGCCGCCTGCACGGCGGCCCTGTGTAGTGTGTGTTCCGGTGTGCTGAGAGATAGAGAGAGAGAGAGAGAGAGAGAGAGACAGTGTCATTTGATTTGAGTTAGATAGATTAGGCAGAACAGTCAGTCAGTTAGCTGCACTTACAGTGTATTGTGTATATATATATATATATATGCATCCCAGGTGTTGCATATATATATATATACACTGTATTCAGTTTAGCTAGATCCGTTCCTGTTATCTTCTAGACTATTTACATTTAGTGCAGTGCGTCCTGCTCACAGTGTTCAGCTAGATCCGTTCCTGTTATCTTCTAGACTATTTACATTTAGTGCAGTGCGTCCTGCTCACAGTGTTCAGCTAGATCCGTTCCTGTTATCTTCTAGACTATTTACATTTAGTGCAGTGCGTCCTGCTCACAGTGTTCAGCTAGATCCGTTCCTGTTATCTTCTAGACTATTTACATTTAGTGCAGTGCGTCCTGCTCACAGTGTTCAGCTAGATCCGTTCCTGTTATCTTCTAGACTATTTACATTTAGTGCAGTGCGTCCTGCTCACAGTGTTCAGCTAGATCCGTTCCTGTTATCTTCCTACTGACAGGCAGGCTTGTCTGGTTACAGTATATAAAGCTACCTGAAGAAAATTACAGGTGTTCTATTTGATCCTATTAGTACCACGGTCAGGCAGCTAGACTATTTACATTTAGTACAGTGCGTCCTGCTCACAGTGTTCAGCTAGATCCGTTCCTGTTATCTTCCTACTGACAGGCAGGCTTGTCTGGTTACAGTATATAAAGCTACCTGAAGAAAATTACAGGTGTTCTATTTGATCCTATTAGTACCACGGTCAGGCAGCTAGACTATTTACATTTAGTACAGTGCGTCCTGCTCACAGTGTTCAGCTAGATCCGTTCCTGTTATCTTCCCACTGACAGGCAGGCTTGTCTGGTTACAGTATATAAAGCTACCTGAAGAAAATTACTGGTGTTCTATCCCAGCTTAGTGCAGCTACAGGCCATTAGTATGTCTGGAAGGCCAAGAAGGAGAGGCAGACAGTCACAAGCCAATAAGAGCGGGCAAGCAGGCTCTGTGTCTAGTGCTGGTCGTGGAGATGGTGCATCCTCATCAGCACGTGGCCATGGGACACGCTTGGCCTTTTTTTCGGCAGCTGACCGTGTTGAGCCGCAACATGCGGAAGACTTGGTCGAGTGGATGACCAAGCCGTCCTCATCCTCCTCATCCTCTCTCACCCAGGGTGCTTTGTCTGGCAAAGCAGCAGCCTCTTCCCTCAGCTCAATGTCATCAGTGACTCCTTCCCTAGCTCCACCATGTCCTCCTGAGGATTCCCTCGAACTGTTTGACCACAGTGTTGGGTACATGCTCCAGGAGGATGCCCAGCGTTTGGAAGGCTCTGATGATGATACTGAGCTCGATGAAGGCAGTAACATGAGCACGGACAGAGGGGGTGCCCAAGAAGGACAGCAATCTGGCAGTCATGCTCCCCCTGCTGCAGCATACTGCCAGGTTTGCTCCAGTGATGAGGAGGGAGGGGATGATGAGCTCACTGACTCAACGTGGGTGCCTGATAGGAGAGAGGAGGAGGAGGAGGCGGCACATCACCAACGAGGCAGGATGCCCTCCAGGGGCCAGCCTAAGGGCAGCACATTGACTGCATCACACCCCAAAGCTCCACATGTGCAGGGCGCTGCAGTCTCTGCGCGTTATTCAAAAAGTTCTTTGGTGTGGGCCTTTTTTGAGACGAGTGCATCAGATCGCACCGCTGCTATTTGCAACATATGTCTCAAGCGTATCTCGCGTGGCCAAAACATCTCCCGCTTGGGTACCACATGCTTGACCAGACATATGTTGACCTGCCATGCAGTTCGTTGGCAAGCGTATCTAAAAGACCCACACCAAAGAACAAAGAGGATCTCTCCTTGCTCCTCATCAGCTGAGATTTCCAACCCCACTAGACCTTCAGTCCTCTCTGAGACCTGCAGTGAGAGGAATGAAGGTGTAGAATTAGGTGTGTCACAGCCAAGTACTTGTGGGCAATCTGCTTTTGGTACACCGACGTCAGATTGTACCAGGCAAATTTCCCTGCCCCAGCTGCTGCACCGCCGAAAGAAGTTTGCTCCCAGCCATCCACATGCCCAGCGGTTGAATGCTAGCTTGGCAAAATTGCTAGCACTTCAACTGCTGCCTTTTCAGTTGGTAGACTCTGCCCCCTTCCGTGAGTTTGTGGAATGTGCGGTTCCTCAGTGGCAGGTACCCAAACGCCACTTTTTCTCACGGAAGGCGATTCCGGCTCTCTACCGGCATGTGGAAGGCAATGTCCATGCCTCGCTGGACAGGGCGGTCAGCGG
>JBBDGP010001258.1:1800000-1981595 GCA_037952835.1 Lithobates septentrionalis
TTAGCCACTCTATCCAAACCCCTAAAAAAAATTGTTCTTTCAGTATTTATTTATTTATTTATTTTTTATTCTTTTTATGGCAGGTTAGAAAGCCTCTATTTTACTCAAAATGTGACAGAAACCTTGTTTTTGTGATTATCATTCATTAGGCCTAGTAAGGATACTCTTTCTACAGCTGTAGTACTTCAACTTTGTAAATTTTTGAGACGCTAATAACTGTTCTATTCTGTAACAGCACCTTTTGGACAAGATAAATGAGTATTTAGGAAAAGCTGCTACCCGCTTATCAACTCTGACACTGTTGGGCCACGTTATTCGTCGTCAACCATCTTGGAAGCACAAGTTGTCACAAGCACCCGTCCTGCAGTCCTTACTGAAGTGTCTTAAGGTACTTTTAATCTACCATTCTTCACTTTCCCATGCTTACCTTTTTTTTTACATCTATAGTGCGTAGTCGGGAGCTTAAAGTACATAAGAAATAATGAAAACTCAGATGATTCGTTCCACAACCATTTATTCATAAGTTCTTCAGTTTATAGGTCATATAAAAAGATTATAGCAATGTGATGGGTTGTGTAACTAACTATAAACTGGCAGCCTCCACAAGGGGAATAGAAACAAAATCCAGCAGGAGCTACAGAGTATAAGGCTTCATGCACACGGGACGCCGGTGCAAACTCTGCTGAACACATGTTTTAAAAAGCTGAAACTGGCGCTTAGAAACGCCTGTTTTGCCACATTTGCATGCTGCGTTTATCCGCATTTTACCGTGTTTGCGTCAAGAAGCGTCTGCAGAGCAGAGTGACATTTTGCAACCCAAAGTTGGGGCCCCGTATCTTGGGGCCACTTGTCACCCCAAATTTAGTGTGCTAACACAGTGGAACTAACACTACAACATATCCAAATTTGGGTTCCTAGCACTAGGTGGCCCAGAGATATGGGGCCCCAAAATCAGGTCACAAAATGTCATTCTCTGCTGCAGAAAAGTGCTTGACATTTTGCGACCTGACTTTGGGGCCCCATATCTCGGGGTCACTTAGTGCTAGGAACCCCAAAATTGGATATGTTGTAGTGTTCCACTGTTAGCACACCGAATTTGGGGTTCCTAGCACCTAATGGCCCCGAGATAGGGGGCCCCAACGTTGGGTTGCAAAATGTCATTCTCTGCTGCAGTTTACCATTTCTGTGTTTTCTGGTCCCAAAAATGGGGTTCCTGTTTAAAAACACTTATAAACGCGGTACCAGCGTTTAGCCGCGCTTGGCGTCTGAAACGTGGAAAACTTTTGCGTCTGAACCCATTTATTTGCTTCTGGAACAACGAGTTTAAACGCAACTGCCTAGAAACGCCAATAAACGAGACTGTGTACATGGACACATAGGATAACATTGAGTTCAGGGGCAGTTGAAAAAAGTGTCCAACTGCCTCTGAACGCGTGTTTAACAGTCTTGTGTGCATGAAGCCTAAAAGAGAAGAGAAGTGCAGCAATATGATTACTTTTAATGAAGTTACATGTGCCTGTTGTAATCAACCATGTAAGTATGCAGGCATCCGGGGTAAAGCTGTCCACATAGACCGTCTTCTGCACCGCCGGCCCTTATCGCTGTCAGTCTGCAATCCTGACCGGGAAGACTACCCTGCAGTAGAGCGATCTGAAAGTGAGGCTTGAAGCGCCCATAGAGCACAGCGTGGAAGGGATGGTGGTGCGGAGGACTGTCTGGTTTTTTTTTTTTTTTTTTGGACAGCTTTACTCCGGACTTTTTTGGCCATCTGTGTCTCATTAAGGAGATTTTCCTTTACTTCCTGCCCTGTAGACATCCTTTTGCTTGATATGAAATCTTTCCAATGCAAGGGAAATTCTTGTCCTAGACAGTTGTTACTGCAACAAGAACCCCCATTTGGAAGATTTCCTAATATTTATGTTCTGGTGGCTGCCCAAAATTTTGGATATACTCACTTATTCCTAGGGACACTTGTGATCAGGAGAATCAGGGAGAGCAAATCTCCTTAACAGGAACACAGACAGCAATAGAAACCTGACAGTGGTTCTAACCCCTTGCCACTCAATCCAAAAAGCAATAGTAACAAATTGCAGAGAAGTGTCTTGAAGTACTGTCAGTTTTTGCAGACAAATGTGTTTTGATAGCTGTTAAAATTTAAAATTAAAGTTTTTCTATCTTTTGCTTATGTGCAAAGACCGAGATGCACACAAATTACACTTTCTTTGCAGCGGTGTATTGCCTATAGACGGCATGAACTTGGGAGGACAACTAAAGTAATTAAAGCGATTGTAAACTATCGCCTTGTAAAACAACCCATTCAGTTTAAAATAGAAATGAAATGCAAAACATTTTTTATAGATCTAAAGAAAATTTTATAAATACACTTCGTGTTTTTATTTTTTTTTCTCCTTCTTTCTTCTTCTTTTTTTTTTTTTTTTTTTTTTTTAGTGGTCAAATTCCCTCTATTCTCAGCTACATAATAGCTGGGGGGAGGAGAAGCAGAGGCACACTGAGCTTCATAGTGAATTGTTGTGCAGTTGGGGTGGGGTGTCAGGACAAATCTGATCATTAGAGCACACGGAGTTCACAGCTAGAGAACTGACGACGATGTGCTCACCTGCTTAGTGTGGTCAGTTTTTAATAGGAAAGCAGAGGGACTTGAAGCAACACCAGGGATTTTGCACAAAGGAAGCAATACAAAGAGAACAGAATACTTTCTCATAAAAGTACATGGTACAGCAGGCACAGATCATGAATATGAAGTGTTGGGGTAACGCTTTCAAGAGACAGGCTTTTGTGGGGTTTTTCCCCATTCTGTCTTTCTGGACAGCACCATAGAGAGACCTTGGCTCCTCCCATCTCAGGAAACACCGCCTTAAACTTCAGAATTTAAGCCTCACCATCCCGCCAGCCCCTCAGTTCTGGTGTTTCCTCCGGTGGGGAGACACCGCTGTGGAACCAGGGGCTTTGTCAGCCAGAAAGGCTGAGCTGTTCTCTCTCTCTCTGCACATCGCGCTCCTCCAGCTTCTCTTGGCGAAGCAGTAAAGCTGGAGGGGGCTGATTCTTTTGCCCAGGGACGGAGGTGCTTGAGACCGCACTGTGCAGCCAGCGTGGGAGCGCTGGGTCGGAGGGCGGGTGACGTCAGTTCCGTCGGGAGGTCAGCACTTCCGTTCGACCCGCGGCTTCTGGTTCCGGTCGCATGTGTTGAAAGAGGCCCGTGCGCTTGGCTGGTGCTGCCTCATCTTTGCTGGGGGACAGCACACAGAGGCTTGGGTAACCACACCGATCCTCAGCGGGAGATGTCGGAAGCGGAGGCTTCTCGAACTGCTCCTGGAGAAGCCTGCACCAGCCACCCAAAGGTAAGAGGAACCCTGGGGGGGGTGTTCCCTTACCACTTTCCTGTAAGCTCCACAGGTGTGTTTCCCCTTTGGTGGTGGGGTGGAGGGGGTGTAGCTGGCACCCTGGTGGTGGTTGGTCCTGGGAAGAGCACCCCTGGTGGCCCTCTGTGAAAGTGCTGGTGGAGGGGCTTGCTGACTGCTCTTTTTTCTGATTTCAGAGCAAGTCATACGGAAAAAGTCAAGTCGCCCCATAATTCCAAGAAAAAATGCTCTTCATGCAGAGCCACGATGGGGGAGTCTTGGTCCAAGCCACTCTGTAGGGAGTGCATAGAGGGGTTAGTTGGGGAACAGTCAGCAGAACAATGTACGGATCTAGCAGCGTCGGTCAAGGAGCTTTCTAGCACGGTGCAGTCTTTTTAAGACACTTTTTTCGCGTTTCCAGTGGCCACAGCCTCAGGTTAATCCTCCAGCAGCACAACAGAGTATTGCGCCAAGCCTAATGGATGCTCCCTCGGGGAGTGGAGAGAATCCAGGAGGCTCTAGAGAGGAAATCGAGGAGGAGCCTGATGGCGTTTCTTCGGATTCCCAAGGGGAATCGGTGGGAGAGGAAGTGGATGGGGAATCCACAAAAGCCTCTCTACAAACTTTCCCTGGAAGAGGTGGAGGAGCTCTTAGGAGCCATCAATACCACGTTCGGAATCCAGGAGGAAAGGAAGAAGTTATCACTCCATGACCAGATGTATAGGGGCCTAGGGGAACATGGAAGGTGTTTCCCGTCCATGACTTCTTGGTCGATGCCATCAAAAAAGAGTGGCAAGACCCGGAAAGGAAGCCTTTCTTTTCAAGAACTCTGAAACTAAGGTTCCCCTTTGCAGAAGAGGAAACGCTAGTTTGGAATAAATCTCCTAAACTACATGCAGCCTTTCCCCAGGTCTCCAGGCATACTGACCTAGCCTTTGAGGACATGGGGGCGCTCCCAGACCCTATGGACAAGAGGATTGATTCACTCTTGAAAAAATCCTGAGATTCTTCCCTGGGTAACCTCAAACCTGCCATGGCATCCATAGTGGTGGCACGCAACATGGAATATTGGTTAACTCAAATTAAAGCGCACATAGAAGCAGGAACGTTAAAAGAAACAATCCTGTCATCTTTCCCTATGCTCCTTAAGGGGGTGGCTTATCTGGCTAACGCATCGGCAGAATCGGTGCGTATGTCCGCCAGGTCAGCAGCATTATCCAATTCAGCAAGGAGAGCTTTGTGGCTTAAGACGTGGCAGGGAGATAACGCTTCTAAGATCAAACTTTGCAGAATCCCTCTCACAGGGGACTTGTTGTTTGGACCTGGTTTGGAGGCAGTCTTGGATAGGACGGCCGACAAAGGCTTTTCCTTTTTAAAAGGAAATTTACGGAGACTAAAGGAAGTTTCGCCCTCGGAAATAGTTTGACCCTCCAAAAGCTGAACAGCAGAAGAAGTTTGGGGGACAAAAGGGCAAAGGGCGTGGGGGGGCTATTTTTCGCCCTCCTGAACAGCCCAAAAAATCCAAGTGACGGAACCACAGTGGGAGGAAGATTGGGGGGCTTCCTCCCACAATGGGAAATGATCACCTCCAACCAGTTGGTATTGGGGATTTTAAGAGGTTACCGGTTGGAGTTTGTAAAACCTCCACCTCTCAGACTCCTTGTCACCGAGCTGCCAAAATGCGCAGAAAGATCATCGGCTCTTCTTTCCTCTCTACAGGAGTTGGAGGAACGGGAAGTGGTAGTACGAGTCCCAGAGGCAGAGGCTTCTACTCCCACATCTTTGTGGTCTGCAAACCATCGGGGAAGTTCAGGCTCATCCTGAACCTGAAGGCTCTGAATGTCTCGGTCACCTACAGGAGGTTCCGAGTGGACTCAATTTACTCGGTGAAGGCTCTTCTTCCCCCGAACTGCTTCATGGCGTCGGTGGACTTGAAGGATACCAGAAGTTCCTCAGGCTGGCGGTAAATACCGGAAAGGGGATTGTTCACTTGCAGTTCAGGGCTCTTCCTTTCGGGCTTTCCTCTCGACCCCCCCCCCCCCCCCCCCGTATTTTCACCAAGGTAATGGTGGAAGTCCTGGCTTTCCTGCGTCTCAGAGGCATCTCAGTAGTCGCATACCTAGACGATCTGCTCCTGTTTGCTTCTTCCCCGGAACGTTTGTCGCAGGACCTACTGGTAACAAGAGACATCCTGGAAAATCTAGGATAGCTTTTAAACCTGGAGAAATCCAACTTGGTCCCATCACAAAAGATAATCTTTCTGGGATACAGTTTGGATTCAACAAAGCAGAAAAGTTTTCTGCCTTTTTTAGAGAAGATCCAGAAGGTAGACAAGGCGATGTTGCTCCAGGGCAGTCATCAGGTTTCTGTAAGAAAAGCCATGTCTGCTTTGGGCCTACTGACGGCCTCACTTCCAGCAGTTCAGTGGGCAGGGTTGCATTTTCGTCCTTTACAACTGTTCATTCTGAGGGTCTGGGACCACTGCCAGGGGTCGTTGGACTCCCTGATAAAGGTGCCGAGTCAGATCAAGAGATCACTCTGGTGGTGGAGAAAGGGGGCCAATCTTTCACAAGGGCTGGATTGGGTCCTACCTGTATCCAAGAATGTCACCACCGATGCAAGTGGCATAGGCTGGGGTGCGCATTTAGATTCCTAGATGGTTCAGGTTGTCTGGCGGAGAAAGGACGCAAGGAGGTCCTCGAACTGGAGGGAACTGAGAGCCATAGCCTTGGCACTCAGAGCCTTTTTAGAGGGAACTCCAAGGTCAGCACGTGCGAGTCCGATCGGACAACTCCTCAGCAGTAGCCTATTTAAACAGGCAGGGGGGTACCAAAAGCAGATCCTTGTGGGTGCTGACAGACTATCCTAAAATGGGCAGAAGTAAATATCCTGTCCCTCTCGGCGGTACACTTGAAGGGGGAACTAAATCAGGTAGCAGATTTCCTCAGCAGGAAAAAGCTGAGAGAAAGCGACTGGGTTCTGAACCAGGAGGTATTCGAGGCAATCTCTCTGAGGTGGGGGATGCCATCGGTAGACCTCTTCGCTTCGAGAGAAAACAGAAAGACGCGTCTTTTCTTCTCCCTGAACAAATGGGACGGGGCACTGTGGGTGGATGCACTGGCTCACAGCTGGCCTTTCTCCAGGTGTTATGCCTTCCCCCCCCTCCTGTACTGATTCCGGCTGTTCTGAGAAAGTTCCAGTTGGAGAGTACAACACTCATTCTGATTGCACCTCATTGGCCCAGGAGGCCAAGGTTTTCCATCCTAAAGAGTCTAGCGGTGGAACCTCCCTGGATTCTGCCAGTACAGGAGAATCTTCTTTCTCAGGGGCCAATCTGTTGTCCTCAGGGGGAGCGATGGAACCTCGCAGCTTGGCTACTGAGGAGGAACTGCTGAGGGGCAAGGGGTTCTCAGATCGGTTAGTGAAAACCCTTCTAAGTTGCAGAAAAAAGGAAACGCAGGTTATCTACCAAAAGGTGTGGAAACGTTTCAGTAGCTGGTGCACAGAAAGTTCCTTTTGATGTACGCAGCTCCGTAGCAGTATTAGAATTTCTGCAAGCAGGGGCAGATAAAGGGTTAGCCCTTAGCACCTTGAAAGGACAGGTATCTGCTTTGAGCGTTTTTCTGGAAAAGCAGTTAGCAACGGACCCGTAGATAGTCAGGTTTTTTAAAGCCTTAAGCAGGCGGAGGCCAGTTGGAGTCTCCCCCTTCCCGATATGGGATCTTTCTTTAGTTTTACAGGCCCTCGCGGTGGAACCTTTTGAGCCGTTAGAGGCCTGTACGTTAAATTTGATCACCTTCAAAACGGTGTTTTTGGTGGTGATTACTACGGCAAGGAGAGTGAGTGAACTGGAAGCCCTCTCTATTAGGGCACCTTTTTTTCAGGTGTTTCCGGACCGTGTAATTTTTAGAACCAATCCGGCCTTCTTGCCAAAGGTGGCCTTGAGCTTTCATAGAGGCCAAGAGATTATTTTGCCTACCTTCTGTTCGAATCCTGTGAGGGAACAGGAACATATTTTTCATAAACTGGACGTTAGAAGGTGCGTCCTTCAGTACTTGGATAGTACAAAATCATTTAGGAAATCTGATTCCTTTTTGTATTGTTTTCGGGGCCTAGGAAAGGTTACAAAGCCTCTAGGCGTACAATAGCCAGGTGGGTAAGGTCAGCCATTACTCAGGCTTATGTAGTCAGGGGAGTGGAGCCCCCGGAAGGCATTAGGGCACATTCCACCAGGGCAATGGCGACTTCTCAGGCGGGGTGGGCTGGTGTGTCTCCAGAGCAGATCTGTAGAGCTGCAACGTGGTCCAGGTTTGACACATTCGTGAAGCACTACAGACTGGATCTTCTGTCAGCAAAAGACCAGGCCTTTGGTCGTAAAGTTTTGCAGGCAGTAGTCCCACCCTAAGGTAAGGTGCTCGCTTATCCTCTCTATGGTGCTGTCCTGAAAGATGGAATGGGGAAAAACTGAGTTACTTACTGGTAACATCCTTTTCCAGGAGTCTTTCAGGACAGCACGGATACCCACCCAGTTTATTGGACATTTCTAAAGAACTCATCGCAGGAGAACGTCAGGTAAGATAAAAGTTATTATGACGTGTTCGTGTCTCCCCAGCTGGCCGGAGGTACTCTTGAAGAACTGAGGGGCTGGCGGGATGGTGAGGCTTAAATTCTGAAGTTTAAGGCGGTGTTTCCTGAGATGGGAGGAGCCAAGGTCTCTCTCTATGGTGCTGTCCTGAAAGACTCCTGGAAAAGGATGTTACCGGTAAGTAACTCTGTTTTTTTTTCTTTTTGTTTTGTGTTTTTCCTCCACAAAAATGGGATGGAAAGGTCAGAGCATTTGGTATTCCTTGCCATGTGCCAAGAATTTTCCAGTGCTGAATTATTATTTTTTATTTTCTTTTGTATTGGTTCTTCACTTGGTTATAGAATCAGTTGTGAATCGGTAAATACTTGCCACCTCTGCTGCTTGAACCACTGAGCGCAGCTCCATTGAGGAACTCTCACCTAGAATCTGCTGGGAAACTGACACTTCCTGGAGTGTCAGTCTGCTGTGTCCCCTTGGTGTGCTTAGTTCTTGCTGACTCCGTAGTCACAGTAGTGACTTGGTGGTCAGCGGACTGAACCAGTGAGTGTAGTGGTAAGCTTTTTTTTTTTGCCTTTTTATTAGTTCTGTGTCCCCATTTGGAACACATCTGCTTAACGTTTCTCTGTATTTAAGTGGGTTTCAGTTAGGCAGCTTGGTTTCTGATCACACCATGCTGGTAGGTTATTGGCTTCTACCTAAGACTGAAATTAGTGTAATGCCGCGGACTTTTCCGGCAGACTTTTCCGGCAGACTTTTCCCCAAAAGCCCGCCGGACCTAGATTTGAAACATGTTTTAAATCTTTCCGTCTGACTCAATTTCTGGCAGAAAGTCCGCTCGTCTGTGTGCTGGTCCAACGGACCAGATACGAAGCAAGGGCAGGGTATTGCATTTCGCGCTCGCTGCAATAGGAAAAACAAATTTTCCTATTGCGGCGAGCGCGGGGCATACCAGGCCCTTAGGTCTGGTATGGATTATAAAGGGAAGCCCCTACACCGAAAAAACGTTGTGGGGTCCCCCCTAAAGTCCATACCAGACCCGATCCGAGCACGCAGCCCGGCCGGTCAGGAAAGGGGGTGGGGACGAGCGAGCGCCCCCCCCCCTCCTGAACCGTACCAGGCCGCATGCCCTCAACATGGGGGGTGGGAGCTTTGGGGGAGGGGGCGCCCTGTGGGGCCCCCCCACCCCAAAGCACCTTGTCCCCATGTTTGAGGACAAGGGCCTCTTCCCGACAACCCTGGCCGTTGGTTGTCGGGGTCTGCGGGCGGGGGGGCTTATCGGAATCTGGGAGCCCCCTATAATAAGAGGGCCCCCAGATCCCGGCCCCAACACCCTATGTGAATGAGTATGGGTTACATGGTACCCCTACCCATGCACCTAGGAAAAAAGTGTCAATAATAAAACGCACTACACAGGTTTTTAAAATACTTTATTAAACAGCTCCGGGGGGGGGGGGTCTTCCTCTGGCTTCGGGGGTCCCTCCGGTTCCTCTTCTCCCGGCGTCCGGTTGGTTCTTCTCCGCTCTCTCCGGCCTCTTCTCCCGGTGTTCCAGTTTTTCGGCCGGCTCCTCCGCTGTCTTCAGGCCGCTCTCTTGCCAGCGGAGGTCCGGACTTCTGGGCTTCTTGTCGTCTTCCCTCTTCTCTTCTCCAGATGTTGACACGACGCTCTCTCCGGCTGGACTGCTCTCTGAGGGCTCCGTTGTGACTTATATAGGCTGAGACCCTGCCCCCTTATGATGTCACAGTCCCTGGGTATGCTGGGACTGTGACGTTTTAGGGGGCGTGGTCAACATCACCCAGTGAGCTCTCAGAGCAGTCCAGCCGGAGAGAGCGTCGTGTCAACATCTGGAGAAGAATGAAGAAGACAAGAAGTCCGGACCTCCGCTGGCAAGAGAGCGGCCTGAAGACAGCGGAGGAGCCGGCCGAAGAACTGGAACACCGGGAGAAGAGGCCGGAGAGAGCGGAGAAGAACCAACCGGACGCCGGGAGAAGAGGAAACTGAGACCCCCGAAGCCCGAGGAAGACCCCCCCCCCCCGGAGCTGTTTAATAAAGTATTTTAAAAACCTGTGTAGTGTGTTTTTTATTATTGACACTTTTTTCCTAGGTGAATGGGTAGGGGTACCATGTACAGGGTTGTCGGGAAGAGGCACTTGTCCTCATCAACATGGGGACAAGGTGCTTTGGGGTGGGGGGGGGGCCCGTCGTCCTCATTGGGGTCTCGACCTGACTGCAGTTTGGTGTCATAACTGTCTTGAGTGGGCAAATGCTCACATTCAATGGGGTCTGGCACTTTTGGAGTGTGTTTTCTTCACGGATGAATCTCGGTTTTCACTATACAGGGCAGATGGCAGACAGCGTGTTTGGCGTAGTGTGGGTGAGCGGTTTGATGTCAATGTTGTGCATGGTGTGGCCAATGGTGGTGGTGGGGTTATGGTATGGGCAGGTGTATGCTATGGACAACTAACACAGGTGCATTTAATTGATGGCATTTTGAATTCACAGAGATCATGACGAGATCCTGAGGCCCATTGTTGTGGCATTCATCCACGACCATCACCTTATGTTGCAGCATAATGCACGGCTCCATGTTGCAAGGATCTGTACACAATTCCTGGAAGCTAAAAACATCCCAGTTCTTGCATGACCAGCATACGCACTGGACATGTCACCCATTGAGCATGTTTGGGATGCTCTGGATTGGCGTATACGACAGGGTGTTCCTGTTCTTGCCAATATCCAGCAACTTCGCACAGCCATTGTAGAGGAATGGACCAACATTGCACAGGCCACAATTAACAACCTGATCAACTCTATGCAAAGGAGATGTGCCTTTTTATTGTGGCCAGACTAAGGCACACCTGTGCAATAATCATGTGACACATGTGAGGTGGATGGAATATCTCGGCAAAGAAGAAAGAGCTCACTAACACAGATTTGGACAGATTTGTAAACAATATTTGAGAGAAATAGACCTTTTGTGTACATAGAAAAAGTCGTAGATCTTTGCTTTCAGCTCATGATAAATGGGGGCAAACACAAGTGTTGCGTTTTTTTTTTTGTTTTTTTTTGTTTTTTTTTTTTTTGTTTTTTCTATAATTTTGCAGTGTATCTTTAGTTTTTTTAATTTATATAATGTATATGAAATTAAAAACCAGTAAGCAGCATGTGATATATGAAATGACTGTACCTTTTTAAACACTTTAGTAATAACTTGTATGCGTTTTCTGAAAATACTCCCAAGTTTGCTTTTTAAACAGCTTGTTTTTCTTTACAGACCGACACAGATGTTGTGGTTCTCACCACCGGAGTCCTAGTGTTAATCACTGTGCTACCAATGATTCCGCAGTCGGGGAAACAGTATCTGCACGAGTTCTTTGACATTTTTGGCCGCCTGTCAGGCTGGTGCTTGAAAAACCCAGGTGAGTCTGAGGCTTTTCTCTTGTACTGGAGCCTTGTATGTGATGACAGCTATATTGGAATAAAGTCATCATCTACTCCTGTTATATGTGCAGTGGGTTTAGTGATGTAGACCTATGTAAAGGCTTCTCTGCTAAACAGGTTTGTGGAACATTCTTGTTTATGGCGGGAGATGGCGCAGAGGGAGTTACCCCAGTCTACATGGACATTGTCTCTGAAAAACTAGGTTGTGTTCTGTTCCAGCTGACTTCAGTTGAAATTGTGATCACTTGTGTATTCTTTGCCCTGTTGCCTTTGTAACTGCATGTTTATAGAATAGCTAAAGTTCCACCCAAAAGCCTAGATCCATCATAGCCAGGCTTCTGTAACAAAAGAGCTATTATTCTCACCGCTTTGGCAGCCCCTTTCTCATGCCTTCCCTCGGTTCAGTGCAGCAACTTCTGGTAAAGTCTTTACCAATTCCAGGAGTGTTACATGCCTGTGTCCTACGCACTGTGAATCCATCTTTCGACACCCCCACAGCATGCACCCAACATGCCCCAAAAATGTGATATGCTGGAGGCTACTGTGATGTGACTGATCAAAGGTCTGAGACACCGGCTACCCTAGAGTTGAGTCTACGGAGTTTAAAATTGTGTTGGCAACAATTATTTGCTCAGTAATTTGAGTACAGTAAATAGATATTTTTTTTTTTTTTCTTTGCTCTAGGTTACTGTTTTTTTTTTTTTTTTTTTTTTTTTTTTTTTCTCTACTCTTGCTTCCTTGCACTGACCTATTGTATAAGCCTGTATTGGGGTACCATTTGAGAAGTAGTACTATATCCTTAAAAAATCACACCAATGCTGAAAACATTTGTTACATCCTAGTTTTACATTTGAAAGGGGTTTCCATTAAAGCTGTGTATGCTATTTTTTTTTTTTTTTTTTTTTTTTTTTTTTTTCCAAAATCCCTTGATACTGGTAAAAAATGTTCAGTTAATTAACGTGTGAAGCCACTATGATGGCATCTGAGGACTGGGCAGATAAAGTAACTGGCACATGTGTGCTTTCTGTTTTTATGGCAGGTCATGTAGCAGAGACCTGTCTTGTCCATCTTCATGCCAGTGTGTACGCCCTCTTTCATCGCCTCTATGGGATGTATCCATGCAACTTTGTGTCCTTCCTACGATCTCATTACAGCATGAAGGAAAATCTGGAGACATTTGAGGAAATAGTTAAGGTAAAAGGATTTTTGGGAAAAGCTGTATGTCTCTTAAGAACCAGCACCAAGGTTCAAATAGTTCCATTGTCCATAGCAACCACTCACATTCTGCTTTCAAAAGGTTAATGACTGATGTAATTGCCAAATTTTAAGAGGATTTATGGGACAATCATTTTAGGTTTGTAACAACTCTAATTGGATGGATCTGGGAAATCTGGTGGGAAAATCTCGCTGTTTGAGACACCAAGATAATAGCTGGCATATTGCCCAACTTCAGCTGTAAATTTACTTTTAAATTCAGGCTTTAGAGAGCTCCATAAAATTTAAATGTGTTTTTTGTTTTTTTTCCAGCCAATGATGGAGCATGTGAGAATTCATCCTGAACTGGTTACTGGTTCCAAAGACCATGAATTGGACCCTGGCAGGTATTCTTTATAATTCTTTATAATTTTATAATGTAGATGTTTTTCATATTGTTCAAACTGTGGACAGCCGATCTAAAAAGTGTGTGCATTGCCTTAAAGTAAAATTCCAGGTTTACTTCACTTTAAAGTGGTATTAAGCTAAAAACCAGAAGTGTAATATTTAATATATGTGGTGGCTCCATTAGTTTTATTTTAGGTTTTTGTTTTTTTCTTCTGTTTTTCACCTGGTGCCCTGGCCAGTAACACGCCTCCTGTATTAGAGTGCCCCCACTCTGAATGAAGGAGCACAGGGGACACCTTTTGGACAGCAGCATTGTCCTTATGTGGGGAGGGGAGTGCTACATGAACTAGCAAATTTAAACACACTTAACAAATTGAAGCCAAAGGTAAGTTAATACTTTATAACCCGTTAGGGCAAACAGTTTGTTTTTTTTTTTTTCTCCTTTTTGGGATAAAGGTTTTGCATAAATAAAAGCTCATCTTAAGCACCTTGTCGGTATTGAATAGTTTTGTCTCTTCCCTGCAAATCGATACATCTGGAACAGAGCTCATTCTTTTGAAAAATAGGCTAACTAGTTAGATCATCAAATGAAAATAGAAAGCAAGCCTGAAAGGAATTTATTGCAGCCATCTCCTCTAAGAATTGGTAAGCTGCAATATATATTTGCTATTGGGTTTATTTTTTTATTTTTTTGGGCCAAGCTTGCCCAAACAAATTATTTCCTTGCCAGAACAGTCTTGCTGCTGTAATAGACAATAGTAACATTACCTACAGTAAGTGTGTGCTGGCAGCAATATGAGACACTTCCTCTGCTGCTATGCATAGATTGAACCAGTGTTGGTGAATCCCTGCCATTCAGGCGAAGCTTTGTATTAATCAATGAATACAAGGTTCCCTCTGGCCAAGATGGGAGGTGGGCAGATGTCATGGTTTCCACCTCCTGTCAATTATGAGAAGCCTTGTATTAATAAAAATACAAGGTTTTCCTGAATGGTGGGGATGTACTAAGACTGACATCTTTACCTGGCAGCCGAGAGGAAGTGTTTTTTGTTTCGGTTTTGTGTGGTGTGTGTTTTTTTTTTTTTTTTTTTTTAATTTTTTTTTTTCTGCTGCTGGAACACAGCACCGCTTAATCCTTTGCAGCTAGTAGTACTACGATCTATTACAGCACCCCAAGTGGACAGACTGTTCTGGCATGAAAACAATTTGTGCTTGGCCCAAACCAACCATTTAAAATGATAAACCTGGATTTCTGTTTTTTTAAAGTCCTGCAATATTAAGTTTTATTTATTTATTTTTTTTTATTTTTTTGCTACTTTCACACGTGGGCGCCGGCGGTAAAATGGTGCTATTTTTAGCGCCGCTTTACTGACGTTTTTAGCGGCACTATTCAGCCGCTACCGGGGCGGTTTTAACCCCCCTGCTAGCGGCCAAAAAAGGGTTTGGTGGCGCTGCCTCATTGTTTTCAATGGGCAGGTGCGCTTTAGGAGCAGTGTATACACCGCTCCTATAGGGCTGCAAAGATGCGGCTTGCAGGACTTTTTTGACCGTCCTGCAAGCGCACCGCTCCAGTGTGAAAGCACTTGGGCTTTCACACTGGAGAGGCGCTATGCAGGCGCTATTTTTAGTGCTGTAGTGCCTGTAAAGCGCCTCAGTGTGAAAGTAGCCTAATTGATTCTGCTCTGTGGAAGGCTCTGCCTATTGGGGACCAGATGCACATCTGCAATGAGTTTTGAGAGAATATTCTAGTCCCAAGGAGGTGGAAGGATTTCTCCAAGCGTCTTCCAGGACAGCCCACGAGACCTTGGGCTCCTACCAGGACAGGAAACACGTCACCCCCACCAGATAAAAGGACGGTCCTCCAGGCCATGTCAGTTATTTGTGTTTCCTCCGGACGGGGGGTAACATGTTCCTGGAACCTGGTCCCTAGGTCTCATGAGCAGGGGGGCTCTATAGGGCTATTTGGGGCATTTCACTAACCTCTCCTCTGCCAGTAGCAGCACTCCGCTGGAGAGGTTGGCTGTGCTGCAGTCTCCTGTGTCTCAGTGCCTGAAGAGGGCCAGGACCAGCATGGTGTCAGCTCCCATAGCGCTGTTCTTAGGAAAGCAGCGGTTCCTCTCCTCACAGGCAGCGTGGCTAGTTGGGTGAGGAGAAGCAGGAAGCTGCGACGCTCGAGTAGGGGGTGGGGCTTCTGCGCTCCAAGCTGGCCGACAGGAAGTACTGAGAGCAGGTCACTTCCGGGGCATATGACATCATCGCCGGGCGCCGGAGACGCCGGTTCCAGTCTCAAACTGCGCGAACAGGAGACACTGGCCGCTGGTGTCTTCTGGTGAAAGCGGACAGGCTGTGGAAAGCCAGAAAGGGGCAAGATGGATCAATCTGCAGTTCCTACACAGGCAGTCGATGCGCCCAACACCAGCACCTCACAGGTAAGCCTGAAGTGTTATGTCACTATCTTGCTCTCCCTGAGTGTTCCCTCCCCCTCCCCTCTCTGTAGTAGTGGGTTAAGGGGACACATTTCCTCCCTCCTGCACATGGTGGTTTGGAGTGGTGGGGTGGCTGTGAGTCTCATTAGGGGTCACTTATCTTTTTGTCTTACAGACCAAGACAAGACTCAAGCGCAGCCACCTAAAAAAGAAATGTGCGATGTGTGCAAACAAATTGAGCTCCTCGTGGAGCAAAGCCGTTTGTCGCAGCTGTATAGATGGCCTTGTAAAGGATGACCCTCTTGTCAGAAAATGCTAACCTCTGTTAGGGACAAGCTTGCGTCCACCTTTAGTTCTTTTAGAACACTTATTGACAAGCTCCAGACCCCAGTAGAGGGTCCGTCCACACAGAGCTTCAGTCAGCACTCCGCAGCAGGCAGAGAGTGAAGACTCTGAGGCTGAGGTCAGATCTACCCGTTCTTCCCCTGAAGATTCAGGGTCAGATATAGAGCCCAAGGATAGAGAATCCACTCGAGGCTCGAGATTTAAGTTATCTGTAGAGGGGTTCCCTTTTGATGAGGACACTGCGCAGCCATGGAATAAAAAAACCGAAGCTGGACGCACCTCTTTCTAAGGTTTCAAAAAATTCGGACCTAGTGTTCGATGATGTGGGCACGCTTAAGGATCCGATGGACAAGAGGGGGGATATCCTTCTCCACAGAGCCTGGGACTCAGCGGTTGGGAACCTGAAACCAGCTCTAGCCTTCACTTGTGTGGCCAGGAATCTGGAGGTTTGGTTGACTCGGATTCAGTCACACCTGTCAGCGGGTACTTCGAGAGCAGATTTTGAAGTCCTTTCCTCTTTCGTGCTGTAGGTTTTTTGGCCGACTTTTCCGCAGAGTCTGTAAGATTGTCGGCCAGGACTTCGGCTTTAGTGAACTCGGCCAGGAGAAGCATCTGGCTTAAAACCTGGTCAGGGGACCCAGCCTCCAAATTACGCCTTTGTGGGTTTCCCTTAACAGGCGATCATTTGTTTGGCCCAGGACTGCAGGAGGCTCTGGAACGCACGGCTGATAAGAAAAAGGCGTTTCCAGTGAAAAAGAGAATCCCGACAGCCAGAAAATTTTTTCGTGGCCAAGGCAGGCAACAGAGTCCTAGAGAAAAGGACAGCAGGCCGAAAAAATATTGGACTGGGCACAAAAGCAGAGGCAAAAGGGGAGTGCTGTTTAACCCTCCTCAACAGCCCGCCAAGCCACAGTGACTTGTGTTCCCCGGTGGGAGAAAGATTGAGGTCCTTCTTCCCACAGTGGGCAGCAGTCACTTCGAGCCCCTTCATCCTGGACCTAGTGACCAACGGGTACAGGCTGGAGTTTGTTCACCAACCATCAGAACGATTGTTGGTCACCTTTCCTCCACAAGGTCGAGAGAAAGCGAGGGCTCTGGGTCTCCAGATCGGAGACTTATTGGATCAAAGAGTCCTGATTCCTGTTCCACAGTCAGAGCAGGGCAAGGGATTCTATCCCCATGTATTTGTGGTCAAAAAACTGTCAAAAGTTTCGACTTATCCTGAATCTCCGGGCCTTAAACAAGTCCATCAGATGCAAGCATTTCCGTAATGGAGACAGTTTTTACATTCAAAAACCTACTATACCCAAACTACTTTATGGCCACGTTGGACTTAAGAGATGCCTATCTTCATATCCCTGTCCATCCAGCCTTCCAAAAGTTTTTGAGATTGGCAGTAAAGACGAGTATGGGAACCCGACATTTTCAATTTCAAGCCCTCCCTTTCGGTCTTTCCTCAGCCCCACGCATCTTTACGAAGGTGTTGGGGGAAGCGCTGGCTCCACTAAGGTTAAAGGCGATAACTGTGATCCCTTACTTGAACGACCTCCTGATAGTGGCAAAATCATACCAGAGGCTGTTGGAGGATCTCCAGGCTGTACTGGACTTCTTGCAGTCCCTAGGCTGGCTGATAAACAAAGAAAAATCATCCTTGATCCCGGCCCAGAAAGTAACTTATCTGGGTTACGATTTTTGCTCAGTGAACCAAAGTTTTCTTCCTCAGGAGAAGATTACCAAAGTGTTAGACTATGTCAGCATTGCAGACCAACCAGTCCGTCTCCCTGAGACAGGTGTCGAGGGCAGTGGGTCTTATGACCTCATGTTTTCCCGCGGTACCATGGGCGAGACTCCGTCAGCGTCCGTTACAAATGTTTCTATTAAGAAACTGGGACGGGGACGTAAGGTCCCTGGAGTCAAGGATCCGGCTTCCCGCCAGGATAAAAAGAAGCCTGTGTAGGTGGAGAACTGGCCAGCACCTAGCACGAGGTCTCCCATGGTCCTTTCCCATATCCCGAAGAATTACCACGGATGCGAGTTCCTGGGGATGGGGGGCCCACCTCAGCAATTCAGTAGCACAGGGAGAGTGGTCCTCGAGGGAGACAAGAGCCTCATTCAATCAAAGAGAGCTGCTAGCAGTCCAGAGAGCCCTGCAGTCTTTTCAGATGGAGATCAAAGGTCACAACCTCCAAATTCTGTCAGACAATATTGCGACAGTCGCATATATCAACAAGCAGGGAGGCACTAGAAGCCGGATGCTTCAGTCCATTGCCCACGAGATCCTTTCATGGGCAGAGGGGAATCTAGCTTCAATTTCGGATGTACACCTGAAGGGGACAAACAATTGCCTGGCAGATTATCTCAGCCGTCACAGGATAGACCGAGACAACTGGTCCCTTTTTATCCCGAAGTCTTTGCAGGCCTCACCAGGGAATGGGGTTATCCCATAGCGGATTTGTTCGCAAACCGAAACAACCGCAAGACGGAGATGATTTTCCATGAAACCGGCAGACCAAGCCTTGGGGATCGATGCTCTGGCAAACCCGTGGCCTTCAGGCCTATCCTATGCCTTCCTGCCAATCAGACTGATTCCAGAAGTCCTCCGGAAGTTTCTGCTAGAGGAGACGGATCTCATTCTAATTGCCCCATTTTGGCCCAAGAGGCCATGGGTTTTCCCTGCTACAGTCTCTGGTTTCAGAGCCTCCGGAGTCTTCCGAAAAGGGAAGACTTTTTATTGCAGGGTCCAGTATCACACCCTCAGGTGGTTTCCTTAAACTTGACGTCCTGGTATCTGAAGAAAAGATACTGAGCGCCCAAGGATTCTCTGACAAGGTAGTCAAGACTCTCGCTAATTGCAGGAAGCCGGTTACTAGAGCCATATATTCCAAAGTTTGGAAAAGGTTTAACTCATGGTTATCTGAAAATGAAAAAATAACCCATGATATTTTGTCTATTTTGGAATTTTTCCAAGAGGGTGTCGACAAAGGTCTTTCAGTTAGTACCTTAAAGGTACAGGCGGCAGCTATTAGTGTGTTCCGTTTTCTCTCCTTGAAAATCCCACTATAGCCAGATTTTTCAAATCTATCTCTAGGGCCAGACTAGTAGTGGTGAGAAGTTGTCCAACTTGGGACCTGTCCCTAGTACTTCAAGCTCTGGTGGAATTTCCGTTTGAGCTTCTGGGTAGTATTTCAGTTAAGTTGCTTACATTAAAGACTGTGTTCCTAATAGCTGTTCCCTCAGCTCGTAGGGTAAGTGAGTTGCCACCGATCTCAGGACGTTGTACTGCCAACCTTTTGTAGTTTGCCACAGGGCGACCTAGAAAGAAAATTTAGTTTTCTAGATGTAAGGATTCTCTTAGTCTATCTTGAGGTCACCAAGACCTTTAGGAAAACTGATGCCTTATTTGTCCTCTTTTCTGGAGTTCACAAGGGGAATAGTGCATCTAAAGCCACATTGGCTAGATGGATAAAGCAAGCCATCTCTGAAGCTTACAAAATTAGGGAGGTTCCTACACCTTTTTGTTACTGCGCACTCAACTAGAGCCTTGTCTACGTCCTTGGGCTGAGAGGGCTGGTGCCTCACCGGAACAAATTTGCAGGGCTGCCACATGGTCCAGTTACTCGACCTTCATTAAACATTATCGCCTGGATCTCCTATCAGCTCAGGAGCAGGCGTTTGGTCGTAAGGTACTTCAGGCAGTTGTCTCTCCCTAGACTGGTAAGTTCTGGCTCATCTCATGGGCTGTCCTGGAAGACGCTAGGAGAAAAGCTGAGTTAGACTTACCGGTAACTCCTTTTCTAAGAGTCTTCCAGGACAGCCGGATTCCCACCCGGTTCTGTCTGAAGTTATGTGTATTATGCATATGTTTTGCAGGGTCCTACGGTTCTTGAAGACTGACATGGGCCTGGAGGACCGCCCTTTTTATCTGTTGGGGGTGACGTGTTTCCTGTCCTGGTAGGAGGAGCCCAAGGTCTCATGGGCTGTCCTGGAAGACTCTCAGAAAAGGAGTTACCGGTAAGTCTAACTCTGCTTTTCTTGAGTATTTAAAGTTGTACTCATCTAATCAACAGAAACCTCAATTGGCAAGTTTTCAACAATCTAAGATTATTAGCAGGTGTGGAAATCAAAAAAAAAAAAAAAATTACAACTTGTTTAACCACTTGACGACCGCCTCACGCCGATGTACGTCGGCAAAGTGGCACGGACAGGCAAAATCACGTACAGGGTACGTGATTTGCCTTCCGCGGGTGGGGGGTCCGTTCGTGGCCCCCCCCTCGCGATCGCCGCCGGCCAATCGAATCATTCCTTTGCTGCTGTATGCTAAACAGCAGCAAAGGAAATGATGTCATCTCTCCTCGGCTCGGTAATTTCCGTTCCGGCCCGAGGAGAGAAGACATCAATGTGAGTGCACCAACACACACACACACACACACACACAGTAGAACATGCCAGGCACACAAAACACCCCGATCCCCCCCCCCTGTCACAAACTGACACCAGCAGTTTTTTTTTTTTTTTTTTCTGATTACTGCATAGTGTCAGTTTGTGACAGTTACAGTGTTGGGACAGATACTGTTACCCCCCTTTAGGTCTAGGGTACCCCCCCTAATAAAGTTTTAACCCCTTGATCACCCCCTGTCACCAGTGTCACTAAGCGATCATTTTTCTGATCGCTGTATTAGTGTCGCTGGTGACGCTAGTTAGGGACATAAATATTTAGGTTCGCCGTCAGCGTTTTATAGCGTCAGGGACCCCCATATACTACCGAATAAATGTTTTAACCCCTTGATTGCCCCCTAGTTAACCCTTTCACCACTGATCACCGTATAACCGTTACGGTTGACGCTGGTTAGTTTGTTTATTTTTTATAGTGTCAGGGCACCCGCCGTTTATTACCGAATAAAGGTTTAGCCCCCTGATCGCCCGGCGGTGATATGCGTCGCCCCAGGCAGCGTCAGATTAGCGCCAGTACCGCTAACACCCACGCACGCAGCATACACCTCCCTTAGTGGTATAGTATCTGAACGCATCAATATCTGATCCGATCAGATCTATACTAGCGTCCCCAGCAGTTTAGGGTTCCCAAAAACGCAGTGTTAGCGGGATCAGCCCAGATACCTGCTAGCACCTGCGTCTTGCCCCTCCGCCCGGCCCAGCCCAGCCCACCCAAGTGCAGTATCGATCGATCACTGTCACTTACAAAAGACTAAACGCATAACTGCAGCGTTCGCAGAGTCAGGCCTGATCCCTGCGATCGCTAACAGTTTTTTTGGTAGTATTTTGGTGAACTGGCAAGCACCAGCCCCAGGCAGGGTCAGGTTAGCGCCAGTACCGCTAACACCCACGCACGCAGCATACGCCTCCCTTAGTGGTATAGTATCTGAACGGATCAATATCTGATCCGATCAGATCTTTACTGGTGTCCCCAGCAGTTTAGGGTTCCCAAAAACGCAGTGTTAGCGGAATCAGCCCAGATACCTGCTAGCACCTGCGTTTTGCCCCTCCGCCCGGCCCAGCCCACCCAAGTGCAGTATCGATCGATCACTGACACTTACAAAACACTAAATGCATAACTGCAGCGTTCGCAGAGTCAGGCCTGATCCCTGCGATCGCTAACAGTTTTTTTGGTAGTATTTTGGTGAACTGGCAAGCACCAGCCCCAGGCAGCGTCAGGTTAGCGCCAGTACCGCTAACACCCACGCACGCACTGTACACCACCCTTAGTGGTATAGTATCTGATCAGATCTATACTAGCATCCCCAGCAGTTTAGGGTTCTCACAAACGCAGTGTTAGCGGGATCAGCCCAGATACCTGCTAGCACCTGCGTTTTGCCCCTCCGCCCGGCCCAGCCCACCCAAGTGCAGTATCGATCGATCACTGTCACTTACAAAAGACTAAAACGCATAACTGCAGCGTTCGCAGAGTCAGGCCTGATCCCTGCGATCGCCAACAGATTTTTTGGTAGCGTTTTGGTGAACTGGCAAGCGCCAGCGGCCTAGTACACCCCGGTCGTAGTCAAACCAGCACTGCAGTAACACTTGGTGACGTGGCGAGTCCCATAAGTGCAGTTCAAGCTGGTGAGGTGGCAAGCACAAGTAGTGTCCCGCTGCCACCAAAAAGACAAACACAGGCCCGTCGTGCCCATAGTGCCCTTCCTACTGCATTCGCCAATCCTAATTGGGAACCCACCGCTTCTGCAGCGCCTGTACTTCCCCCATTCACATCCCCAACCAAATGCAGTCGGCTGCATGAGAGGCATTTTCTTTATGTCCTCCCGAGTACCCCTACCCAGCGAACGCCCCCAAAAAAGATATTGTGTCTGCAGCTAGCGCGGATATAGGCGTGACACCCGCTATTATTGTCCCTCCTGTCCTGACAATCCTGGTCTTTGCATTGGTGAATGTTTTGAACGCTACCATGCACTAGTTGAGTATTAGCGTAGGGTACAGCATTGCACAGACTAGGCACACTTTCACAGGGTCTCCCAAGATGCCATCGCATTTTGAGAGACCCGAACCTGGAACCGGTTACAGTTATAAAAGTTAGTTACAAAAAAAGTGTAAAAAATATATATATATAATAGTTGTCGTTTTATTGTTCTCTCTCTCTCTATTCTCTCTATTCTGCTCTTTTTTACTGTATTCTATTCTGCAATGTTTTATTGTTATTATGTTTTATCATGTTTGCTTTTCAGGTATGCAATTTTTTATACTTTACCGTTTACTGTGCTTTATTGTTAACCCTTTTTTTGTCTTCAGGTACGCCATTCACAACTTTGAGTGGTTATACCAGAATGATGCCTGCAGGTTTAGGTATCATCTTGGTATCATTCTTTTCAGCCAGCGGTCGGCTTTCATGTAAAAGCAATCCTAGCGGCTAATTAGCCTCTAGACTGCTTTTACAAGCCGTGGGAGGGAATGCCCCCCCCCCCCCCCCCCCCACCGTCTTCCGTGTTTTTTCTCTGGCTCTCCTGTCTCAACAGGGAACCTGAAAATGCAGCCGGTGATTCAGCCAGCTGACCATAGAGCTGATCAGAGACCAGAGTGGCCCCAAACATCTCTATGGCCTAAGAAACCGGAAGCTACGAGCATTTTATGACTTAGATTTCGCTGGATGTAAATAGCGCCATTGGGGAAGCATTTTATCACACCGATCTTGGTGTGGTCAGATGCTTTGAGGGCAGAGGAGAGATCTAGGGTCTAATAGACCCCAATTTTTTCAAAAAAGAGTACCTGTCACTACCTATTGCTATCATAGGGGATATTTACATTCCCCGAGATAACAATAAAAATGATTTAAAAAAAATAAAAATGAAAGGAACAGTTTAAAAATAAGATAAAAAAGCAAAAAAATAAAGAAAAAAAAAAAAAAAAGCACCCCTGTCGCCCCCTGCTCTCGCACTAAGGCGAACGCAAGCGGCGGTCTGTCGTCAAACGTAAACAGCAATTGCACCATGCATGTGAGGTATCACCGCGAAGGTTAGATCGAGGGCAGTAATTTTTGCAGTAGACCTCCTCTGTAAATCTAAAGTGGTAACCTGTAAAGGCTTTTAAAGGCTTTTAAAAATGTATTTATTTTGTTGCCACTGCACGTTTGTGCGCAATTGTAAAGCATGTCATGTTTGGTATCCATGTACTCGGCCTAAGATCATCTTTTTTATTTCATCAAACATTTGGGCAATATAGTGTGTTTTAGTGCATTAAAATTTAAAAAAGTGTGTTTTTTTCCCCAAAAAATGCGTTTGAAAAATCGCTGCGCAAATACTGTGTGAAAAAAAAAAAATTAAACACCCACCATTTTAATCTGTAGGGCATTTGCTTTAAAAAAATATATAATGTTTGGGGGTTCAAAGTAATTTTCTTGCAAAAAAAAAAAACTTTTTCATGTAAACAATAAGTGTCAGAAAGGGCTTTGTCTTCAAGTGGTTAGAAGAGTGGGTGATGTGTGACATAAGCTTTTAAATGTTGTGCATAAAATGCCAGGACAGTTCAAAACCCCCCCAAATGACCCCATTTTGGAAAGTAGACACCCCAAGCTATTTGCTGAGAGGCATGTCGAGTCCATGGAATATTTTATATTGCGACACAAGTTGCGGGAAAGAGACAATTTTTTTTTTTTTTTGCACAAAATTGTCACTAAATGATATATTGCTCAAACATGCCATGGGAATATGTGAAATTATACCCCAAAATACATTCTGCTGCTTCTCCTGAGTACGGGGATACCACATGTGTGAGACTTTTTGGGAGCCTAGCCGCGTACGGGACCCCGAAAACCAAGCACCGCCTTCAGGCTTTCTAAGGGCGTGAATTTTTGATTTCTCTCTTGACTGCTTATCAGTTTCGGAGACCATGGAATGCCCAGGTGGCACAAACCCCCCCCCAAATGACCCCATTTTGGAAAGTAGACACCCCAAGCTATTTGATGAGAGGTATAGTGAGTATTTTGCAGACCTCACTTTTTGTCACAAAGATTTGAAAATTGAAAAAAGAAAAAAAAAAAGTTTTTTCTCGTCTTTCTTCATTTTCAAAAACAAATGAGAGCTGCAAAATACTCACCATGCCTCTCAGCAAATAGCTTGGGGTGTCTACTTTCCAAAATGGGGTCATTTGGGGGGGTTTGTGCCACCTGGGCATTCCATGGCCTCCGAAACTGTGATAGGCAGTGAAGAGTGAAATCAAAAATTTTCACCCTTAGAAATCCTGAAGGCGGTGATTGGTTTTCGGGGTCCCGTACACGGCTAGGCTCCCAAAAAGCCCCACACATGTGGTATCCCCGTACTCAGGAGAAGTAGCTAAATGTATTTTGGGGTGCAATTCCACATATGCCCATGGCCTGTGTGAGCAATATATCATTTAGTGACAACTTTGTGCAAAAAAAAAAAAAAAAAAAAAAGTCACTTTCCCGCAACTTGTGTCAAAATATAAAATATTCCATGGACTCAATATGCCTCTCTGGAAATAGCTTGGGGTGTCTACTTTCCAAAATGGGGGTCATTTGGGGGGGTTTTGTGCCACCTGGGCATTCCATGGCCTCCGAAACTGTGATAGGCAGTAAAGAGTGAAATCATAAATTTACGCCCTTAGAAATCCTGAAGGCGGTGATTGGATTTCGGGGCCCCGTACGCGGCTAGGCTCCCAAAAAGTCCCACACATGTGGTATCCCCATATTCAGGAGAAGCAGCAGAATGTATTTTGGGGTGCAATTCCACATAGGCCCATGGCCTGTGTGAGCAATATATCATTTAGTGACAACTTTTTGTAAATATTTTTTTTTTGTCATTATTCAATCACTTGGGACAAAAAAAATAAATATTCAATGGGTTCAACATGCCTCTCAGCAATTTCCTTGGGGTGTCTACTTTCCACAATGGGGTCATTTGGGGGGGTTTTGTACTGCCCTGCCATTTTAGCACCTCAAGAAATGACATAGGCAGTCATAAACTAAAAGCTGTGTAAATTACAGAAAATGTACCCTAGTTTGTAGACGCTATAACTTTTGCGCAAACCAATAAATATACGCTTATTGACATTTTTTTTACCAAAAACATGTGGCTGAATACATTTTGGCCTAAATGTATGACTAAAATTGAGTTTATTGGATTTTTTTTATAACAAAAAGTAGAAAATATCATTTTTTTTTTCAAAATTTTCGGTCTTTTTCCATTTATAGCGCAAAAAATAAAAACCGCAGAGGTGATCAAATACCATCAAAAGAAAGCTCTATTTGTGGGAAGAAAAGGACGCAAATTTCGTTTGGGTACAGCATTGCATGACCGCGCAATTAGCAGTTAAAGCGACGCAGTGCCAAATTGGAAAAAGACCTCTGGTCCTTAGGCAGCATAATGGTCCGGGGCTCAAGTGGTTAAGGGACTAAATCGGGACCCAATCTACTTGTCCTGATAAAAGGATTGAAGGGTTGATGTGTCTTGTTTTTTATTATTTTTTATTAAGCAGATGTGCTTTTAAAAAGGAAAGGGGCTTTAGTCTACAACTTTTTTTTTTTTAATATTGCGCTGTTTATCTCCTCACCTCCCTCCCTGCCTGTTTGCAGCACCACACTCAGGGACTAGCAGAGAGGGGAGAGATCTTGGAGTGTGAGCACAGATTGGGTGCTTGTCGGGAAAGGGGAGTGTGTCTGGCTCTAATAATGCTCAGCAGTAGCGCATCTACTGCGTGAGTAAATGAGGCGCCGGGCCCAATGGGGGGGGGGGGGGGATGTTTCCACAATTGTGCGATCTACTGTAAGGCAAAGTGCATCACGTGAAGTTTGTGAAGGGCGTGGCCCTTTGTCAAGTCATCCCAAAATGTGTTGTCGGGACACCAGCAACCATCTCTGCGCTCCCTTCCCTGGCTTGTGTTCCATCTACACTTCCGTGTACCAGGCCTCATTTTGGATCAGTGTTTCCCCAAGCGATTGACGTCACGCTCGGGTGTTTCCATTACCTATCCACACAGCTGCCAGTTAGTCCCTCTACAAGCGACTGAGTCGTTGCTTATCGCTGTGTCCCCCCCCCAGCCTGACTGTTTACTCCATGTACATGGCCTGACACCCATCCCCCTACATCAGATTCTGCTCATCACAGATGAGGAGCTCAGCTTGATCACCACTGCCGTTTCAGTGGTGTTCACGCCGAAAAGCAATTTCAACTGTCTGAGAAGGTTTTTTTTGCGGGGGTTTTTTTTTTGGTTTTTTTTTTTTTTTTTTTTTAATTGATCACATCATTGTTTTAATAAACTTCTGTTTGCTTTTACTACATCGGCACCATCAGGGACTGTTTTTAGTGTTTTAAATCGATGATAATCTGCTTTCTTCCTAAAGGAGTTTCCATTCAGCGCTTCTGTTTGTGGCTTTTTTTTTTTTTTTTTTTTTTTTTTTTTTCTGGGTGTTTGTTTCATTTCCAACCACCACTCCTGGTGCGGAAGCTCCACGCGGCTGCTTCTTGGTCTCCCACAAAGCTGCTTCTTGGTCTCCCACAAAGCTGCTTCTTGGTCTCCCACAAAGCTGCTTCTTGGTCTCCCACTAAGCTGCTTCTTGGTCTCCCACTAAGCTGCTTCTTGGTCTCCCACTAAGCTGCTTCTTGGTCTCCCACTAAGCTGCTTCTTGGTCTCCCACTAAGCTGCTTCTTGGTCTCCCACTAAGCTGCTTCTTGGTCTCCCACTAAGCTGCTTCTTGGTCTCCCACTAAGCTGCTTCTTGGTCTCCCACTAAGCTGCTTCTTGGTCTCCCACTAAGCTGCTTCTTGGTCTCCCACTAAGCTGCTTCTTGGTCTCCCACTAAGCTGCTTCTTGGTCTCCCACTAAGCTGCTTCTTGGTCTCCCACTAAGCTGCTTCTTGGTCTCCCACTAAGCTGCTTCTTGGTCTCCCACTAAGCTGCTTCTTGGTCTCCCACAAGGCTGCTTCTTGGTCTCCCACAAGGCACCATACATTGTCATCAAGGGAACCTGTGTCCTGGTCCCCCAGCGCCAGACTTATTGTGGTTCCATTGGAGTCTGTCTTCTCAGCGGGGAATCGGTCTGCTGAGCAGGTGAACGGCTGGTTAGTGTCCACTCTACTAATGCAGAGCAGACACAGCCCTCTCTCCTCTATGGGTGGTTGGATGTAAATGGACCACCTGCCAGATGGATGGGGAACTGATCTCCACCTGTTAGAGTTGGCAAAACCGCACCTGTACTGAAATCGCACAGAAACTGGAATAGTATTCACAAACGCATGCCTAAATCTCATCGCGTTTTTTAGCATGTATATGTGTGAACCCAGGCTAAGGCTCAGTTCACACTGATGCAACATAGGATCCGACTGGTGGGATCCCAAGTCGGATGCCATGTGAAATACAAGGTTTCCCTGATACTGCACAAGTGTGTCCACATAGTGTAAAAAGGCACATCAAAGTTGGACTCCAAAGATTTACTGAAAGTCGCGCGGCTTTGGCATTGGATTAGTGTGACCCGAGCCCTAAGGAACTGCTTGTCTGTAACAGGGCTATTTTAATAAAAAAAAAATCAAACAAAAACCACACCTGCCCGGTGCCCAGAACTGCATGTCACAGGTGTCGGGCAATATGATTTGTGCATCCCTGATTAAGGATAAAATATACCAACCCTTCATAATGCATTTTATATATTATATGAAGAGTATAGACAGCACGTTCCCACATTAAGTCATTGTGGTATCTGTCAGGCTGTCACACTGAGACATCCACCTCTGCTTAGGGTTCCTGCACCTGCCCACATTAATGCTAACCTTGGATTGTTTTTTAGCTACATTTTCCAAGGTGGGTGTGAATTTTCTTTACTGTGCGCAAAAAAATTACCTTGGCCTGTCCATCACAGTCCATGTGTTTTAGTTTACCTGTACTTTAATAACTTACCCCTGGGATAAACTACTGATACATGCTCTTAGGATTGCATTGAGATTTGTATTTTTTTTTTTTTTTTTTTTTTTTTTTTTTTTTTGCAATGCCTTGTGCATTGCCAGTTTATGGTACAGTGTGCGTGGACATTTAATTGTAGACCACGTGTTGTCACCTGTAGCTAGTGACAGGTGTCTGTGTACACTGATTTCCAATTTTAATAACCTTTTGGCCAACTTTAAAATGTGTTCAATAGCACCCACGTAAACTGCTTTTCCATTTTTGTGCTGCTGTATTTTTTGAGCCTTTTTAGTTGTATATTGGATCATAGTACCTCTTCCTGACTGCTACTGCTATGCTTGTCTTAGATGGAAGAGGTTGGAAACTCATGACATTGTTGTTGAATGTGCCAAAATCTCTCTGGACCCCAATGAAGCCTCCTATGAAGAAGGATATTCTCCCCTTTCAACTCGCCTTCGGCAAAGGCAGCAGGGCATGGCATCCAGTCCCTATCCTGATATCAGCAGCGGCTCTGGTATGTAAAAGGCAGTACATAACACCATTAACGCACACGATAAATGTTATGTGGCCCTTTCTCTGAAAAATAATACGTGATGATAAAGGTTGCGTTTTTGTTAAATTATGACGTCAAGACCAACTTTTACCTTTTTTCCACTATAAACTTTTATGGCTGGTTGGTGTATGTTGCAATTAGGACACTTAATACATGCTTCCTTTTTTGAGTTTGTGACTTTGTTGGTAAAGCAAGAATATAGATGGAAGCCCCAAACCTTGTAAACATTTTTTTCTTTTTTTTATTTTTTTTTTTGCAAGTTAACAGTGGTAGGATATATGTGTTAAGATGATAGATTTTTCTTTTCTAAACTGTGTATTACTGGTGTTTAGGAAGCAGCACTTCCACACCCTTTTCTACTCCCAGGCTGTGCACACAGGATCCACTTTATATTGGCACCCAAGCACTTCGTCCGCAAGCAGAAACACAGGTAAGTGAGTGCCATCTTTTCTGGAAAGTTGTTTCAGAGGTTATTTTAATTTAACGGTGCAGTCTCTTGCATTAGTTGCCCAACTTTGTATGAAAGGGGGGAGCCACTGGTACATTCGCACTCCTGTTTATCCTGCAGGCCCCTGGCTAGTGAGAACCTGGAAGTGACAAGGATTTAGTCACTTCAGGTATCTGCTGTTCACTTTCACTGACTGCTGTAGCCAATGGAGCACAATCTGCACTCGTTGGCTTCAGTGGAGTGCAGGATGACATTAGGGGTCTAGTAGAACCTGTCAAAGTCCAAATGTTATTGCATAGGGAGCTATTGGTTAAGTGGTGAAAAAGTGTAAACTAGCATACACTCCCAAAAAATGTAGTTTTAAATTTACACGTCTATGTGCACTCATATATTACCGTTTGTATTTTTTACTAGACATTTGCACTTGTTAAACAGTTGCAATAATATTGTGTGATATAAAACATACTCACCGGCCACTTAATTAGGTACACCTTCCTAGTACCGGGTTGGACCCCCCCCCCTTTTGCCTACAGAACTATCTTGAGGCTCCATGCACACTGGATGTTAAAATAACATTAGAAAAACGCCAGTAGCTTTGCAGTGAGTCTTTCAACGTGTGATGTGGTGGTTTTGTTTTTTTTTTTTTTGTTTTTTAAATGTTTTTGCAATAACGTTTTTCCATGTTAGCGTTAACTTTTTTTTTTTTCCCAATGGATCAAAATCGTTAAACGCTGGTGAGCCACGTTTTTGAGCATTTATCGACGTTTATGCGCGTTTTAACGTTTTAAGCATTTTTTTTGTGGTCAGAAAAACAGCTCCTTGATGTGATCTTAGGGCGTTCAGACAGCCCATAAACTCCACTACTGATAAACGTCCATGTGTGCAGGGACACAAAGGATAACATAGAGGGGAGTTTATGGGCTCAACTCCCAAAAATGGCCGTCTATGAGCTTCAGTGTGCATGGAGCTTAATTCTTCGTGGTGTAAAAGTTTGGTCCATATTCCACCACATCCCAAAAGTGCTCTATTGGATTGAGATCTGGTGACTGTAGAGGCCATTGGCGTACAGTGACCTCATTATGTTCAAGAAACCAGTGATGAGATGATTTAAACTTTGTGACATGGTGCATTATCCTGCTGGAAGGAGCCATCAGAAGATGGGTACACTGTAGTCATAAAGGGATGGGAATGGTCAGCAACAACACTCAGGTAGGCCATGGTGTGTATACGATGCTTAACTGGTACTAAGGGGCCCAAAGTGTGCCAAGAAAATATCCCTTACATCATTACACCACCACCACCAGCCTGAACCATTGATACAAGCCAGGATGGATCCATGCTTTCATGTTTACGCCAAATTCTGACACTACCATCTGAATTTCACAGCTGAAATTAAGACCTCAGACCAGGCAACATTTTTCCAATCTTCTATTGTCCAATTTTGGTGAGGCTATGTGAATTGTTGTCTGTTTCCTGTTCTTAGTTGACAGGAGTGGCACTCTTGTGGTCTTCTGCTGCTGTAGCCCATCTTCTACAAGATTCGATGTGTTGTGGGTTCAAAGATGGTATTCTGCATACCTTGGTTGCAACGAGTGGTTATTTGAGTTACTGTTGCCTTTTCTATCATCTCAAACCAGTCTACCCATTCTCCTCTGACATCAGCAAGGCATTTTCATCCACACAACTGCCACTCGCTGAAAACTTTCTCTTTTTCGGACCATTCTTTGTAAACCCTGGAGATGGTTCTGCATGAAAATCCCAGTAGAGCAGCAGTTTTTGAAATGGTCAGACCAGCCTTTTGTGGCGCAACAACCATTCCACATTCAAAGTCACTTAAATACCTTTCATCCCCATTCTGATGCTTGGTTTAAACTTCAGCAAGTCGTCTTCACTGCGTCTGGATGCCTAAAAGCATTGAGTTGCTGCCATGTGATTGGCTGATAAGCAATTTGTGTTTGTGTTTTTCAAGCAATTGAACAGGTGTACCTAATTGGCCGGTGAGTGTATATTTGGAAAAATAATGTATACATTTAATTAGAAGGTGCAAAAATACTAGCACAATTTAAGGGTAATTGATGTTTGTTATACATGTACATAATATAGATCATTAACAATAATGCAGAAAAATTGAACACACTTTTTTTTTTTTTTTGTATTCAATAGATTTTTAGCCTTTGTCACCTACATGTACTTTGTACAAACTTTCCTTGTAATTCTCATTCTTTTAATTGTTCAGGATTCTTTTTGGAGCCCATCTACCTTATGCGGAATGGCCACGCCCCCCAGCTCTCCTGTTGGTCCAGCACCAGAGTTGTCCTTGCCTCCTCTCCGTCCTCCCAGCAAAGCACTGATCACACCTGGTAGGTCTTGTAGGAAAATGATTTGTTTACTGGTGTGTTATAAAGCTAAGCTATGTTCAAAGGCCAACCTGCCTGATTTTTACATCTACTCTTTAACCACCTCAATACAGGGCACTTTCACCCCCTTCCTGCCCAAGCCATTTTTCAGTTTTCAGCGCTGCCGCACTTTGAATGACCATTGCGCGGTCATGTTACACTGTACCCTAATGAAATTTTTATCATTTTTTCCCCACAAATAGAGCTTTCTTTTGGTGGTATTTGATCACCTCTGCGGTTTTTACTTTTTGCGCTATAAACAAAAGAAGAGGGACAATTTTGAAAAAACACAATATTTTTTACTTTTTGCTATAATAAATATCCAATTTTTTTTTTTTTAAACAAATTTTTTACTCAGTTTAGGCCATTATGTATTCTTCTACATATTTTTGGTAAAAAAAAATTGCAATAAGCGTATATTGGTTTGCGCAAAAGTTATAGCGTCTACAAAATAGGGGATAGATTTATAGCATTTTTATTATTTATTTATTTTTTACTAGTAATGGCGGCGATCTGCGATTTTTATTGTGACTGCGATATTGCGGCGGACACATCGGACACTTGACACATTTTTGGGACCATTCATATTTATACAGCGATCAATGCTATAAAATTGCATTGATTACTGTGTAAATGTGACTGGCAGGGAAGGGGTTAACACTAGGGGGCGATCGAGGGGTTAATGTATGACCTAAGGAGGTGATTCTAACTGTGGGGGGAGGGGACTGACTGGGGGAGGTGACCGATCGGTGTCCCTATGTACAAGGGACACGCCATCGGTCTCCTCTCCTCTCTGACAGGACGTGGATCTGTGTTTACATGCACAGATCCACAGTCCTGCTCTGTTACCCGGCAATCGCGGGTGCCCGGCGGACATCGCGGCCACCGGGCACACGCACCGGGTCCCGAACGACGCGGCGGCGCGTGCGCGCCCCCTAGTGGCTCGGGAGGGCGAGGACGTCATATGACGCCCGCCCAGAACAGAAGCCTCGTCCAGCCGTCATATGACGGTGGGCGGTGGCTTAGTGGTTAAACATCAAGTGATCAAAAAATACTTCATAGTGCTTTCAGTTAACACATGGACATGTCTAGTACGTTCAAGGTCTGAAGAGGTTAACAGTAACAGCAATGAGCTTGTTTTTAGTTTCATTCAGCAGGCTCTGAGCTTTTGTGTAAGGGCGGTCATACGTGGATCAAAGTTCAGCGGCATTCAGCCAAATTTCGATCCCTGCATAGGCAGGCTGGTTGTACAGAAGTCTACCGATCAACTCCTGTACAACCAGCCTCGTGTGTGTCTGGGACTCTCCCTCCTGATTGGCTGAGACACAGCAGTCAAAGTCAGTTAGCCAATCAAAAGGGGATGGGGCCAAACTGCAGCTCTGTGTATAAAATGGACACATGGAGCTTTGGCTAGGGTGCCCCCATAACAAGCAGCTTGCTGTGGGGGTCCTCAACAGGAGGGAGGAGTGTTGAAGAGGAGGATCCAGGATGCTCTGTGTGCAAAACCATTTCACAGAGCAGTAAAGTATTTGTTGTTGTGGAGAAAAAAAAAACAAAAAACAAGACTTTAGTATTACTTTAAAAGTGATCTGCAGAGCTGCCTAATCATTTTTTGGGTGACTGAGTGCAGCGCAGTTTGGTTGATTATATGTAATTCTGCATGAAAATCATTATACAGAAGAGTAAGCAAGTAAAAATAAGTCAAAGTGCTTTGGCCCGTCCATTGTTTAGACACAGGAAGTCTTAGCCTGGTTTCACACTATTGCGAATTGGATGTCGTTTTCCCCACATCCAATTTGCATGGCAGAGGATTGTGACAGGCTTCCTATGGAGCCGGTTCGCACATCTCCGGAGCGGCTCAGTTGCGAATTGTACAGGAGTCCTGTGAGTCTTCTGGTCTGTTTCAGGTCCGAATTCAGCCAAAAATTCTGACTGAAATCTGACATTAAACTGAACAGGGATGCATCAGACCCCTGCTGTGGGCCGCTCCGTGCTGCCCCAATCTTTGGGTTAAACAGCAGGACAAAAAAGTGAATGGACACTGGCAGACAGAAAAATTGTAGGCCAGCCCATGATGACCACTTCTCCTACCAGCATGCCTCAGTTTTTTGCTAGTGTCCCAGAATGGATGTCTTTTTCTTCAACTATTTACAAAGACGATCCTATTTTGCTAGCAACTTTTTGTTCGGTTTTCCTTTCATCAAGATGTGATCAAGAGCAATCTCCAGACCCATTTTCTGTCTGCAGAGCGCTGTCCAGGTCCAGAGTCACTGACGTTTCCTCTGCACTTGTCTTGTCACTGAAGACTTACTTTGTGAATAGGCCATTTCAAGCATTGGGAGCCAGTCTTGCAGTGGAAGGGGTTAGCGTGGTGGGACTCAGCGCTGATGTCTTCTACTGAGTGGAATGTCCTGCATATGCTGGAATATTTCTTATTATACAGCATCAAAGTATCTCCCGCTGCTTTGCAAAGAGCCACATAGAACCTCAATCTTCAACCTATTCTTCCTGTTTACCTACAGTGAGTTTGGTAACCTGCAGCTATCTGAGACTCGCCTGCTTCCATCTGTCTGGGGAGGGGTCTGCACAGTCCTGCTGTACTGGGTGCCCCAAGCTCTACTTCCACTAACAGGTTGGGGGCTGCTTAGATCAAGTCTATTGATTATTGGTTCTGACATGTTGTCATCTGTTGATTAGTTTCTCCCCCCTCCTCAGAGTCCTCTTTAGCTCCGTTGGATATGACTCATGGTATGTACCCAGAGTTTTAGCCTCTTCTGCACCCAATTCTGGCTGTGACTTTGTCAAATCATGTTTGACTGCTAATAATCTGCTCACGGGATCTAAATGTGAATGCTCTCCTGCTGCTTGTTGAACATGTAAAGCAGATGGATGTAGTGTTATGTTGCAGCCGTGTCAGTTTGCTGGAAGCCTCCATTCTTATCTCTTGCATGTGCCTCCTGCTAGTTCATATGCATAGGTCATTTGGTTAAATTGCTAGAACCTTTGTGCAAGAAGCGTTTGATCTGCATGGCCTTCAAGGGACAATGTGGTTGATTTACTAAACCTGGAGCGCTCAGAATCTGGTGCAGCTCTGCATGGCAGCCAATAAGCTTCTAACTTCAGCTTGTTAAAATAAGCTTTGACAATAAAACCTGTTAGCTGATTGATTTTCTATGCAGAGCTGCACCAGCTTTAGCAAATAACCCCTAATGTCACTTTGGACTGGTTTAGAGCTGCACGATTCTGGCCACAGTGAGAATCACAATTTTTTTGTGCTTAGAATACAAATTGTAATTGTCATTTTTTTTTTCCAAAAAACTGCATTTGAAAATTTGAAAGACCGCTGCGCAAATACAGTGTGACATAAAATATTGCAACAACCACCATTTTATTCTCTAGGGTGTCTACTAAAAAAAAATATATGTTTGGGGGTTCTAAGTAATTTTCAAGCAAAAAAAAGATTTTAACTTGAAACCAACAAATGTCAGAAAAGGGTTTAGTGTTTAAGTGGTTAAACTTTTTTCACTTACACACAGTCTATCTATGCCATTGACAAATTGTTACAATGTTTATACTTAAGTTCAACTGATAAAGAATGTTTTGACTCTTGGCAGACTGCCCAGTTTTTCTCTTCCTTTCTTTTGAGGCTTGAGAAGAGCAGAGCGAATTCTTTGTATAGAAGGAATTGTGAAACACTTTAGTCAAGATTGCGATAACTATTCTTGATTGTGCAGCTCTAGACTGGTTCTTGATCGTATCCTCAAAGATGCTACTGCGATCTTCCTCAGTGGAGGAAGAGCAGGGAGCAAAATCCTCTCCCTAATTTACAGTCAAGAAGCAGCCTTTTGTTTCTACACTCCCTTGACTTTAACATTGAGGCCCTAGCTTGTCTCTGTCCACTTACATAGTCATTCTCTCCCAAGTCTGCCAAATACCCTGGAAAAACCTTCTTTCACATAAGGGTGCACCCCCATATTCAAGAGTGAGGGCGTGTATTTCTCTTTGCGGATGCTTGCATTCCAGGTGGTTGGGCGCAGGAGGGTGGTGCCATAGAGCTACTAACTCTATATTTACTCAGTGTCCCCTCAAGGCCTCTCAGGACTTCTGCAGCAACATGTCATTGCCCCAGTTCTTGCAGCAGAATGGTTCTAGGGGTTTTACTCCAGCCCATTTACTATTCCCAAACCCAAAGGGGACATTCACCCTATCTTCAGTCTCAAAGCTCTAATTGTCTTTCAAGCCCAAAAGTTCCAGATGAACTCCACCAGATCTGTCATTGCTTCCCTCCACCAAAGAGACTTCCTGGTTTCTTTAGACATCAAGGATGCTTAATTACATGTGCCAATCTTTCCAGAGAGTTCTACAAGGTCATGGCCTTCTCATGGACCTCTTATCTTCACTTTTGGTGTTCAAGCAGGTGCAGACTAGTTTTAGCCCTGTTGTGTTCTCGTGGTATCCCCATTGTAGATAACATAGACCGCCTCCTGTACATGTAGCCGGAGCTGGCACCAGCATAAGGCAGCTTAGGCAGCCAACTTGGTGTGCCGTCTTAGTTGGCTGAAGGAGGGGGGGGGGTGTGTGCATTAGTATCCAAATCCACTCTCACCCAGGACATTGTTCTCCTGTTCTTTTTTCCTGTTCACCAAAAGTAAGTTTACCTATATTGTCTAGATGTGGTTTGATTTCTGCAGATCTGTCTTTCAGAAGGACTGATTCCTTTTTTGGCTTTCAATATAGACTCCAGAGGGGGAACCTTGGCTTCCCTTTCCTTTTTCTAGGTGCTCAGACAGACTATCACTTAAGCTAGTGTCCTCAAGGATTGACTATCTCCCTTCCCTGTTAATGTTCACTTCACTAGACATGTGAGAACCTCGGGCATTTCAGCATCAAACAGCTTTTTCAAAGATTTGTAAGTTTGGCATGTGGTCTTCTGTTATAACACATTCTCTAAGTTCTACCAGGGGAATATTTAGGCATCCTCTGATGCCAGCTTTTGGGTGTAAGGTCCCTTAGACACCATCTGGAGGAGACGCAGCAGGACTGATGAGATCTGTCTTGGATAAGTCATTCAAAAGCTACATGTCATCAGTGACTCTACCCCCCCCCCCCCCCGCCCTGTCGCAATGGCAGGTAATAGGGGGGCTGTGGCGGCAAAATGCCTCCCTTCTTTTTATTTTTATTTTGTCTACACAGCCCCGCAGATAAGTCATTCGGAGCTCTGGCGGATGACGTTTCTCTGACTGTCCAGACATTGGAGTTTCAGAAAGATCCTGAACCTTTAGAAGTTCTCGCTGGAACAGACTCCTCACTTGGAGTTTTGGTGTTTGGCCTGTTTTTTGTGTCTGGAGAAGCTTCATACTTTCTGTTCTCTGGTTCTAACTCTTAATTCCAGAAGCCATCTTACTCTCCACTCTAGCGGATGAGGCTTCTAGATTGTAAGCTCTAACGAACAGGGCCCTCTGATCCCTCCTGTATTGTATTGTAACTGCGCAGCGCTTTACATCAGGACAAGACAAGACAGTACAAACTGTTGGCGCAATTTAAATCCTGTATAATTGTTCTAGTAATAATAGAAAGCTTTAAGCCTCAGGCAGTCCTGTGTGTGTGTGTGTGTGTGTGTGTGTGTGTGTGTTGGCTTTGCTGTCCACTACTCTGTTGGACTTTTTGGACATCCTGTCCAACAGCAGGTTATTACTTTGTGTCCCTCAATAGGCAAGAAAGGAACAATAGGATTTTTGTACTTGCTGTGAAAATGCTTTCCTTGGCATCCATTAAGGGGCACAGGAAGTCTTAACCACTTGGCTACCGGGCCATCTGGTGCTTCTCCGGGCTCTCCCGTGCCATCGGGGGCCCGGAGAAAGAATCGCCCGATGACTAGCATAGAGATTTCCGGTGACCAGATGGTCACCAGTCATCTCTATGACCGTCGGAGGCCCGGGCGCGATGTTATGACGCCACGCCTGGACCCCGCATTGTAAACAAAGCAGCGATCGCGGCTGTCAGCCTGATCTTATGCTTTATAGCCTGGAGGAGAGGTGGGGTCTTATTGACCCCACATCTCTCCATAAAGAGGACCTGTCATGATAGATTCCTATTACAAGGAATGTTTACATTCCTTGTAATAGGAATAAAAGTGTAAATAAATAAATAAATACATTTTTAAAAATGCTCCTGTCCCTGGTAGCTCGCGATCAGAAGCGAACACGCGTAAGCCCCGCCCACATATGTAAACGCCGTTCAAACCACACACGTGAGGTATCGCCGCGTGCGTTAGAGTGAGAGCCATAATTCTAGCCCTAGACCTCCTCTGTAACTCTAAACTGGTAACCTGTAAACATTTTCAAAGCACCGCCTATGGAGATTTTTAAGTACCGAAGTTTGGCGCCATTCCATGAGTGCGCACAATTTTAAAGCGTGACATGTTGGGTATCTATTTACTCGGTGTAACTTCATCTTTCACATTATGCAAAAACATTGGGCTAACTTTACTTTTTAAAGCACCAAAAAAAAACGCATTTGAAAAATTGCTGCGCAAATACTGTGCGAGATAAAAAGTTGCAATGACCGCCATTGTATTCTCTAGGGTTTTTGCTAAAAAACCTATATAATGTTTGGGGGTTCTATGTAATGTTCTAGCAAAAAACGATTTTTACATGTAGGAGAGAAATGTCAGAATTGGCCTGGTAGGCAAGTGGTTAAACTGTTTCCTGTAAGATAATTGGACACTGGCAAGAAAAAAAAAATCGTACACCTGCAAAGCTACTGAAATTGATTATAAAACCAAAAAAGAAAACAGTAAAGGAAAAGAAAAAGGAAAAAGCTTATCCCGCAAAACCTAGTATGTATATTGGTCGTCTCATAGTTTTACCAACGAAGTACACCTGTGTTGGTGCTGCTGCTGTAGCCAAAGACAACTAGCATCTATGTACCACAAGTCTAAGTAACACTACCAAGACTTAAAAAGTAGCTACCTATGCAGCAGAAATTATAGATCAGTTGGTTAAAATTTACAAAGTTTATTCTTTAACTATGATAGATCATCATGTGTAAACAAACACAATACAGTTCAATGCAAAGTAATTCGCGGGTCTCATGCATCTGATGAGTTACCCGGGAAGGCAAAAGTTACCTACAAACACAGACAAACACATAAACATACAACACAGCTGTACTATCCTTGTGAGGATTGGTCAAGGATAAGACACTCCACTCCCACACACACACACACACACACACACACACAGCAAATGTCCGGACATCAACTGGTGAGCGTTTACCCGCGAAGGAAAAAAGGACAGCAGAATAATTGAAAAAATCAGTTAGGAAAAATCCATAGAAAGGTGATTAGGCATTGCCCAAGGAAAAATTTCACCATGCTATGCTAATTTCCTGCGGGTAACCCCCGGGGGAAGGTAAATGACCTGTCTTGCAATCACAAATATCTTATTTCTTAATGTGCAGGACCCCTAACTGCAGTAATCAGACTTCCTAAAATATGCGTACAGGTGGGGTTTAAACAACTAATTGGAATGCACTGGCCATGAAAAGTCACTGGTATCTTATCCATACATCGTGGTATCCAATATGTTGCGGATCAAAGGTGTGGGCTGTTAGACCGTTCAAAGTGGTGAGTGAGAGCGACTAAATCAGCTGTTTGTGAGTCAATTCTGGTAATTGCTACAGCGGCAGACTTACTAGTGTACAGGTCTGCCCGGCTTTCGTTTCATCCCTTATACAGTCTCGTTCCACGGGCAGGTACAACAACTGTGTGATGTATAAGCGTCTTACCGCTCCGTTGTTCGTCTTAGGCGTCTTATTCAGACTCTCTGATCACTCACACCATCTGTGTATCCTTTGTCTCTGATCGTTGAGACGGCTCCAATTGATCCCACCTTTCGTCCACAGAGCCGATACCGCTCGTCGGTTTAGGACACGCTGAGCGTGTGGGTATGAAGCGCGGCTGCGCTGATCCAGTGGCTGTTCCTAATACTTCCCCTGCACGGGGGATATCGCGTAAGTCGGCGTCACATGACAGCTGTGACGTCAACGCGTTTCGCTTCCTTCAATGGGCGTAGCTTCGTCTGGACGTAGTGAGGGTAGGGGCCAGTCATTCCTTATATTGAAGGGGATTAACCCCTATTGCAACTTCACAATTACAGCAGTGTTGAAAACGTTCAATTAAGTTCCGGTTTTCTGTGCTTTTCCACTCAGATTCATCCAGGACACTTGAGTTTCATCCGTTAGATGGCTAGATCTCAGGGAGTTAGACAGGGCTGAAACCATTTGTTTTATTCATGACTGCGCGCTGTGATATTGCACTCTCAAATGTAACTTTAATTCTGATGGTTTATTTATCTAATGGTTTACAGGTCTTAGTCACGTCTTCTCTTAGTTATCTAAATGACCATCTTTCAGCTACCCTGTGTCATACCGATTTACACCAACATACACACCGATTTTGTTCTCATGCAATCTATGGATATCTTAACCTCCAAAAGGCAGACGGTAACAATTTATGGGATAGGTGGGGGGTCAGCTCTCCAGGAAAACTTGGAGGTTCAACTCCGTGTTGAGGCACTGGGGGGCGAGGGACCCCAAACGGTAGATCCATCCTTTTTTTTCCTTCTGTAGAAGGATCCGATTAAAATCACCCCTCCTTCGGGGCAGCTTAAGTGAATAGATGCCCTTCACCTTCAGTCCATCGGGTTTTCCCTGATGGTAGAGGGCAAAATGCCTTGCCAATGGTTTTTCTCGGCTTTTTTCAGGGTCCCTTTCTTTTTCTCCCTTTTATTTCTCTCAGATGCTCTCCTATCCTTGTCTTTAAAGCTCTCTTGGTTTTCCCAATATATATTTTTGGGCAAGGACACGTGAGCATGTAGATCACCTTGCTTGTAGAGCAGTTAATGAGATCTCGTATTTCGAATATATGTTCCCCCCTGGCATCATGGAAAATAGATGTTCTATCTATAAAAGGGCAGATTTGACATCTGTTACAGGGGAACATCCCCTTACTCCTGGGATATTCTGATAGCCAGGTTGGATTTGGCTCCTTGGTAAATTCAGAATGAATTAAGATGTCACCTAAATTCCTAGCCCTCCTGGCCACCATGTTTGGTGATTCTCCAACGATTTCTTTCAAACCAGGGCCATTGGTCAATATGTTCCAGTGTTTTCCCAGAATTTCTCGTACGGTCTCCCATTGGGATCCATACGAGGTGATTATCCGTACTGGGCCTGGGTCAAATTGACCTTTTGGCTGCTGGTTTGGGGTCCAGGGAGAGAAGGCTTTTTCTGTCTCGGCTTGCTGCTTTTGCTCTAGCTTTTCGGATTTGTCCATGGGAGTATCCACGTTCTCTAAAACGTTTATACAAGTCAATGTTTTCCCTTCTAAGATCACTTTTCTTTGTACAGTTCCTTTTTTAATCTTAGGAACGGGATACCGTTTTTAAGCCATGGGGGGGTGATGGCTATCGGCCCTCAATAGGGTATTAGCTGCTGTGGCCTTGCGGTAGGTACAGGTGCTGAGTTTGTCCCCATCAAAGGTAATTTGGAGATCGAGGAAAGGGATCTGTCTTTCATCTACAATGTGGGTCAATCGGATGTTGCGACCGTTGGAGTTCAAATGCTCAATGAACACATGTGCCTCCTCCTTAGAGCCCCTCCAAATTGAAATTGATTATAGCATGAAGGGGTGGAGCTTGTGTCCCTCAATAGACTCAAAGAAGATTTTATGGTGCGTACAAAAATCCTATTTTCCCTACAAAATCAAATTTTCATTTTGTGCTTTTATCCTTTTTATAACATAGGTGGAAAAATAACACCCATGAGCACACCAGCAACCTCTCCCCCTCCTGTTATGAGCTCTGATGATTCTGCAAACCCTATAAATATTTCCTACACCGCAACCCCTCCCAAAAAGGTAAGTAGAAATCATTACATGGGAAGACTTGTTTTTGCACTCCTCTACCCAATGCATTGCTGACGTGACTTTCTCTCTTATAGACTGAAGGCTCCGATCAGGGCAAGCTCAATCAGCACGCCATCAGGGGAGAAAAGGGCTCTGGTAAGCTGAAAGTTTACTCTAGTGGTATCTGTGTGGAGGGGATTTATTTATTTATTTATTTATTTTTTTTAATTCTCTCAAATTCATTGGTAAATGTTTTTTAATTTAACGTGTTCTAATTTCTTTATCCACTGAGACTTTTCTCTGTGGATTGCTATCCATTGTTTGCAGACTGCTGGACATTGAACCACGATTTCGAGATTTCTTCCACTTTTGTGGGTCCAAGCTGTAATTGTTATACTTTTTTGAAAATTTTATAACTTCTTTTCACCCTGTCATTACTGAGCAGCTATAAATTGAGAACAAACTATTAAAAGAAGTATGGGTTTGGGGTTTCTTCCCCCATTATACTTGGGTGGATGCAGCATCTGTCCCCCGGCGTCTCTACACTAAGAACCGAGCGATTGAACATTGCCAATGGCTCGGTTCTCTCGGCTCCCCGAGCAGAGCCCCTGAATGTCAATCGGCATCTCTCTGCTCTACTCCTCCACGCTCACTGGAGGGGTGGGGAGCGGTCGTCTCAGGCTCTTGGCCGCTCACTGAGATGAGAGGCTGTGACAGGTGTCAGTCCAGACTTCCATTGTCACGATGACGCGGTGCCTGGACTGATTCTTGTGACAACAGCAGAGAGCAGACTTCAGTCTGTCCTCTGAAAATGGGTCACAGGAGTGCAAAACGAATTTCACTTCTGTGACCCAGAGGAGAAGCCCAGCCAAACGAGCTCAGGCTAGACTTAAGTTTTGTTTGGCATTTTTTTATTTTTTATTTTTTTATTTCAGGGTTTCCTTTAGTCAAGTTTTTAAAGTGGTTGTAAACTTCTGAAATTAAAAAAGCATATCCTTCTACAGTGTCTAGTTGCCTTAGTTTAAAGCACCTAGTGTGATTTCTGTCTGCTCTCTCTTCCCTTTATCTGCATGCGTCACTTCTGACACCAGACAATCCAAGGAGGTGGCCCTGCCTCTCTCCAGCACACAGAAGGTGCGAGAGCCTCAACTGTGCATGTGAACCTATGGGACTGTGTAGAGGGGGTTATACCTCCACTCCCCTCGGGTCTCAGATTACACTGGGCTCCCTGCTCTATGCTGTGCAGTGTGATATCAGATCCCTGCCCCCTGCCTTCAGGAGCTGAGAAATGGCCTTTTGATATGAATACTTTGAACAGCTGTCGAAAGAGGACTGTAGATAAGCGGGTACGACTTGTGTTGGAATATTTCTTTCCTCTGTGTATCACCCAGTGGTTATGGACATGTTATAAAATTAAAACTTGACAGAAGTTCAAAGATTTAAAAGTTCTTTAGGACTTGCACCCCTGCATGGGTCTTGCAGTGAAAGTGGTAAAACACATTGGTAAGTGTAAATGGGACATTATACCCTGAAACTTCTACTAACTGCAGCACATGATGAACAGGCCACATAGGGAAGAATGGGCTTTCTACTTGAAATTCATTTGAATGCATTAAAATTTACGTTTTGCTGCAGGGAAACGAATAGGGTTTTTTTTTTAGGACCTGTGTCTGTTGAAGAGTTTCTGATCCTTGTGATGGAATGTGGGAGACACAGTAATGTAAAAAGGGTTCTGTATCCCATCCTCTCTCTATTTTGGTTTACCTTCAAAATTCTGTGATGTATTCCAAACAAGAACACAGGGCATCTTCATTACTATTGTAATAGGGTTATGCTGTCACCTTTCAGGTGATTTGGACACTGGCAAAAATTAAGTGTTAAGCTTGATTAGATTTGCAATGACCAATGCAGAAGAGATAGCCAAACTGCCTTTAGTTCCATAATGTTTATGGGAAATGTTCGCTGAAAGGTGTCCTAGGACTCCATCTCCCTCCTTGGACCCAAAAGAAGCAAGTGAAAGGTGTCCCAGATGGAGTTGAAATCCCAGATAAGTGGAGGGAATCGGAGCAAGCTGGAGGCATATGACCCAAGGGAAAACTGCAAGGGGGACTTATGGCTAGGCTCCTCCCTACCAGTCTGAACAGTGATGACTGCTTTAGAAGAACTGGTTGTGACAGTGTTATTATGTCAGCGGTGCATTTCTTTGTTTTGGCTGCTGAAACAATTAAGACATCTAAAGTTGTGTTATTTGCTCTACTTTTTTTATTTATTTTTTTTATACCTGTAGAAGTCTCTCCCAAAGTTGTGAAGACCGTGTCTCTAAGTGAGCTATCTGAAGTTATAGGAGTGCTGGCTGCCGACCACAATAATACAGAAGAAGGTGAGCATTGCGTCTAATAACTTAGCAAGTCACCCTGTCGGCTCTGTTCCGTTACCAAATACATACAGTATTTATATATTGTTTTTTTATTCATTTTTCTAAATAGTGTTGGGGGGGGGGGGGCAGCAGTAATTAGTATCATTGCTGTAAGGCCGGGTTCACATATATGCGAATTGGATGCGGGTCTCCTCGTATCCAGTTCTCATGAGTGTGACCGGCTCTCAATGGAGCCGGTTCGCACAGCTCCGGGCGGCCACGGTCTGCATTTGGAAAGGGTCCTGTGCGTCTTCTAGTCTGATTTTCTATATTGTATTTTCTACCTGTGGGGCTTACCCCTGGATCTTAATTTTTAATATACCAATAGGATATTGATTATTTTCAACACTGACTCCACCATGTGTGTATTTCTGAATGTAGTTAGAGATATTTGGCACAAGGGACATAACTTAATAGGATGTTTTTGCTGATGCGTCTTTTAGTTAAAATCCTCTATGCCACCCCCAGAATCTTGATGAGTCTGACAGCCACTTAGGCCACTTTCACATGATCGGCCTGCTTATATCCACCTTTCCGTTTTGTAGGCGGATCCGCTGGGCCACCCATTGACTTCTATGGGCAGCCAGATTTCAGCATAGATGTGTCTGCTGACGCCTGCCATCCAATCTGACAAGATCCGCTCAAAACAGACGGATGGCCATACGTTCACCATCAGTCAAGCAGATTGGATGAAAACCAACAGGCTTTAATCCGATCTCCCCATAGGTCTGACCGGTCCGTCACTGCAAAGTAAACAGAGACCAACCGGTTATCCGCCTGCTCAGCGGGGTTAAACGGAGCGATTACCCCACTGAGCTAGCAGAGTCTATCCAGCGGATCCGAACCGTGTGAAAGGGGCCTTAGTTGTATGTCCCTTGTGCTAATTTTTCTGTGTTTTTTTTTTATTTTTCCTGTATTTTAGGTTTCAAATTGATTTGGAAAAAAATATTTATTTTTATTTTTTTGTGCTATCGTGTAGGTTTTTTCCTTCCTGTCTCTAGTACTGTATTTCCATGACCAACATGTTTCTTGTATTTGTACCGAAAGAAATACAGGGCTGTTTACAAAGTACTTAAAACTACTCCCTCCAAAGAAGCTGAAGACACAAGAGTTCACTATTAGCTACCATGCTGCTTTCTCTAAATTTCACTAAATGGTACACTTGCTCAGTAGGAAGTATACTATAGGGCTTATGTATACAAACGTCAGCAGAAATGGAAAGGCTGTTCAGCACAAGCTGACTGATTTTAAATACTTAAAGCCCAATTCATAAACCCATATTTTATTCACAATAGAAAACATATCAGATGTTTAAACTGAGAAAATGTACCAACAAAAAGGTAAAATTTGTAATCCGACAGCGACGGGTCTCAAAATTTCGGACAGGCCAACAAAAAGCTGGCAAAGTGATTCTAACAAGGAAGAGCTTGAAGAAAATTTTGCAGCAAGTTAGCATTATTGGTAACAGGTCAGTAACATGGTTTGGTATAAAAAGAGCGTCTTGGAGTCAGTGTCTCAAGTAAAGATGGGCGCTTAGCAGTTCATCTGTGAAAAGCTGCATCTAAAAATTGTCGCAAAATTTCAGAATATTGTCCCTTAACATAAAATTGCAAAGTTTTTAAATGTGCTTCCCAACCTTTTTTCAGTCAAGGCACCCTTGAAAAGTATTTTCAGTCTCAAGGCACCCCAGTCTACAGCTTGGTTCACATTACTGCATGTCGGGAAACGTGCACAAAATGAATGCGCTGTTCTTTAGCAGATGTATAGGGGTGTCATTAACTCTTAATGGTACACCCACGCATGGGCAAACGCAGCGCAATTTAGTAAAAGTAAAGGTTGGGGACATCTGTGTGTTTGTGGGTAGGGAAGCCCATTGAAATAAATGGGCTGCCCTATATGCAGCCGCACGGGTAAGAACCAAGGGCTCGTTCACATGTGATGTTGGACAGCAAAACCATACAGTTGAGACACATTTTAACCACCCTCAACTGCTTCCCCTTTAGCTGCAGTGGCAACATCCAGGGTCATACACATACTTTGGCTGGGAGTATACCCCAAGTGAATGGGTGTGCTGCAACTGCGTGAATACCATGCGTTTGTGACACGGTGATGCTGGATTTAGGGGTTTAAAACTGACAGTGAGCAGGCGACATATCGCTTCCTCACTGCCTGTCAAATGCCTCTGAAAAGTGATCTGAGCATGGATCGCTTTTCAGAGGTCAGTCCTCGTCGTTATTAAAGGAGTTCTAAAAAGACTTGAATGCATGTATAGAGCTCAGGAACCTTCTTCCCCCTTCCACTACTTTCACTTCAGTCCCACCTAAGCTCCTGCTGTTGATGTACAGTTCAGCAAAGCGGTAGCTCAGTCAGATCTGACAACCTGCCTCAACCGGGATGCTGCTGCACCCTGGTTCAGAGGCTGATCTACAGTACATATTTAAAGATTTTGAAAATCTGGAGAAATCCAGGCAAGGGACAAGGTTGAAATACAATATAAAATGCCCATGATCTTCAGCCCCTAAGACACTGCAGTAATAACCGGCATGGTTCTGAGATGGTCATCACTGCATGGGCTCCAGAATACTTTGAAAAAAATCAGTTTGTGAAAACCGTTCTCCGTGCCATCCAAAAATGCAAGGTAAAGCTTTATCACGCAATTAAGAATCCATATCTGAACATGATCCGTTGCTGTCTTCTCTGGGCCAAAGAGAATGTAAAATTATCTGTTGCAAAGTGGAAAAATTTTCTGTGGTTAGACAAATAGAAGTTTTATCTTCCCTTTTTTTTTTTTTCTTTTCGGCAACGCATCCTCTGAATTAAAGAGGATGGGGACCTTCCAGCTTGTTATCGTCTCAGTTCCAAAACCTAAATCTTGATGGTAATGAGGTGCATTAGTGGGTAAGATGGAGAGCTATATGCTTTCAGGCAAGACCTTGCATTGAAATGCTAAACCGCATACTGGATCTATGACACCAGGGAATCTGTACACCCTCCCCTGAAACTTCTTCTCATCGTCTTTGCAGGATCGAGAAGGGGGGCACTCCATTGGTTCTTATTGCTGTGGTCTGACTCAGATGAATGTGTAACGCTGACTTGGTAAAGTTCGTAGCATTTTTGGCATGGGCAATGCCAGAACATCAGGATATACTTTCTCAATTACTGATTTGCCATCCTGCTTCATGAAACGACATGGCCCTTGAAGTCTGGGTTCTGAGGAACAGGGTTATCCTTGGATCTGTTGCTCCTACAGTGCTGAAAGCTAGGAAGTTCAGCAAGGTCTCGTCAAATGTGCAAGGCATATTTCACTTGGTGCTCTCCCCACTAATTTCTCAGTGGGATGAGTCTTTCAGCTGGGTCTCATGGAATTTCCCCCACTTTCATTCTCCTGTGACTAAGTGGAGCCTGATCTTCAGAAAACTGCATTTTAACTCCATGCCGCGGTCTATCATCCATAAGGTTTCTTGTCTTGTAGTGATCAGCCCTGTAGGTTATATGGAGTTGTGGCTCTATCCTGCAAAGAACTTTTTAGTTTTGCATAAGGACATTGTGTTGAGGCCCAGGGCTTTCTTTTTGCCTTGGGTATTTTCTGTCTTTCATATCAACCAGGATTTTTTTACTTCTGTCCCTCTGCCCAACTCCAGCTCACTAAACGGAAAGTTCCATCCACGGGCTGTGGTCCAGGCATTCTGAGCCAGTGCTTCTTTCAGAAAGACTGATTCTCCTTTTGTCATCCTTGAAGGGGTCTAGATTCACCATTTCTAGGTGTCTCAGGCCATCATTCAAGCTTATGGTCTCAAGGACCATTTTATGTCAAAGTGCATTGTAATAGACCCCGTTTAGCTCGCTTTGCTTTTTGGCATCAACCGTTTCTCTTATTTGCAAGCCACCTGTTGGTGTTTTTATTTATTTATTTTTTTCAGTTATCTGTACATTAGACTTTCAGACCTCATCTGATTCCAGCTTAGAGCATATGGTTCTTCAGGTAGCTCTGTGAGCTGGAGACAGGCCCACAGTTCTTTGTTGTTCCTTGGACCGGTTATTTTTGCTTTGTTATCCACCCCTCAGTTGGACTGCTTTTGGACTTCCTGAAGGTAAAGATTTTCTAGAGAGAAACATTTTATTTTTTACTCCCCATAAGGCTCCTTTCACATGGGTGATCCGTTTGGGCCCTCCTGTCAGTTTTTCAGGCAGACCTTATTGGACCCTCCAGTCTTCTCTATGAAGCGCCGGATGTCAGCAGACACCTCTCTCCTGACACCCGATTTGATCCTCTCTGCCAAAAACAGATGACTGGCGGGGGTGGGGCAGGGGGGGGGGCCTAGTCCAGCTGTGTCCGTGTAGCTGCTGCATCCCAATTGAAAGCAATGGGGCGTGATGATCAGAACACCTGTGCATCTTCTTGTTAAACACTGCACTCACACGGTACAGATTTACACACCCCATGCAAATGAGGCCGAACGGGTGATAAATGCCTGCACGTGTTAGTATACAAAGCACAAGAGGTCAATATGCCAAAACCCTCATGCTAAATACATGTATAAGTGCAGCGCTCAAAAAAAAAAAAAAAAAAATACTTTAATAAAAGTGAATAAACATATACAATGAATTTGCAGCAAAAAATGTGTGTGATTAAACCTGAAACTAGACTTCATAAACATAAGTTGGTAGTCTGTGCAGAAAAAAACATTGATTTCAACAGTACATAAAGGTAAAAAGTTAGTGCTTCTCCTTTTTTAATGCCATTCAGATCTCCAAAGGTTCTACTATGCTAACCACCACCCAGCACACTGCATTTCCCATAACATATGGGTGCGTACGTTTTTATAGGCATCAAAGGCTCTCTAGGGTCATCCAAACAACCGCATCTCTCCATTGAAAACAGTCCCTTTAAAAACATCATGGTGCTGAAAAGGTTATCACTCCCTAGAGCCAATAGGTAAGTAGCACAGCTGGAGGGCCCATCAGGAAAACCTATCTGTACAAAGTAGACATTTAACTTCCCTTTCCCATACACGTTTATAGGAAAAAATATCTGATGCGAGAAGAACCCTCAGCAGGCAGTGTTTTTAATACATTCCCCTTTTTAATGTGCTTACAATTGAAATAACCTAAAGCTGGAGAAAATTTAAGATAGCAGATTTTAAGTATTTCAGTTTATTATTTAAAAAAAATCTGCTATCCTATTTTTCTCCAGTAACTAAAGAATTTATAAGGGAATTAACCCTAAAAGTTCCCAGGTGCAAGAAAGGGGGGCACTAGTGCAACTGTCAAAAATACTAGGCATGGAATGATAATTCAACATACAGTGGAACCTTGGAATATACGAGCATAATCCGTTCCAGGAGAATGCTTGTAATCCAAAGCATTTGCATATCAAAGTCAGTTTCCCCATAGAAGTCAATGGAAACAAAGATAATTCGTTCCACAATGACTTCTATTGTATGCAGTACCGCATGTGGCCAGAGGTGGGGGGGACGTCGGGGAGACTTAAATACTCGGAGACCGTTCGGAGCCGCTTGGATGCACTCAAAGCCTCGGAGGCTCGGAAACACTCGGAACGGAGTGTTTCATAGTATTTGAGTGCATCTGAGCAGCGCCGAGTGTCACCGGCGCCCCCACACCTCTGGCCAAATGCAGTACTGCACACCGCAGAGGCTTGAATCCCGCTAGTTTTGTGAGACAACACTTGCACACCGAGTCAGGAATTTAAAAAAATAAATAATAGCTCACATTGCGAAACGCTCGTTAACCGCGTTACTTGCAATCCGAGCTATTACTGTAAAGAGTATTTTAGTCCTTGAATAAATCCCATATAAACACTGCTGTCCACAATGCTTCTCATCCATGTGATCTACACGGTCGGCAGCTGGTGCCACCTGCCGGAGACTTATCTATATGCTTTTTGTCAAATAACTGATTAAAGCGTTCCATGTAGCAAATTGCAAAATTCTAAATACACAAAAGAAATATTGAATTGGAACCAGGTAAGACGATAAGCAATTAGAAGTTTAGTCCTATCCTCGAAGAAAAGGAGATTTACATAAACCTATGCTAGTGAAAGCATAATAAGTTGGAACCTTTTGCAAGAAAATAAAGGGTTGGAGGGGGGAGATATACTAAACATCACAGAAGATAAGTGCGCAGCCAAGATGCCATATTTTGACAAATCATCAATATTTTTTTTTTTTTTTTATTACTGTTCAGATGTGAGTGCATATTTGTTTTTCATTTCATAAATGTGTTTTTAATATGTGCTACACTTAGGTAGTGGTGCTTTTCTCTTTTTGTTTTTGCTTAATTTTCTCCATCTGCAGGAACAAAGAAAAACGGTAGGTTTGTAAGACTGCAAAGGTAACTCAAAATGCCAAGCTGGCATCACGGTTGGTGATCACAGATGGTTTCTCACAAACTGAAAGGTGGTGGTGGAATGGAAGGAGGGCTGTCACGGTTTACACCTGTGTTTTACTTTGTGCACTAGAGAAATGTTTTTTGGTTTTCCCTCATAAATACAATTCTTGAACTCTAAACACGATTTCCATTCAGACTGGACAAATAATATAACGCCAATGAGAAAAAAAAAAAAACTTAAGAGGTTATACACTTATTTTTGAGTCCCGAGGCTTCAACAGTCATTTGTGCGTTTGTGTGGAAAAAAATATATCTACGAGGTTGCTTCAAAAAATGTCCGCACTTCTCCTCCTTTTTTTTTTCTTATAGTTTAATGGAGTCAAAAAAAAAAAAAAAAAGTGGAAACTTTATTTTATTTATTTATTTATTTTTTTTTTTTGAGACCCCTCCGATTATGTATCGTGTGTGTGTATTCCTTCCTTAACCCATGTATGCCATACCTGATTAGGTCTGAATCTGGAGCTTTTGGCTCCCCTTACAAACACTAGCTTTCCTCTGTGTGCTTTATGTCGCTCATGATGACACATTCGTGTGGGAAGGAACAGATCCAGCTTTGGTACCAGTAATTCCAATTGATCTTAAAGTGAACCTGTGCTTTGCCCTCTCTCACCACTCTTTTTTCACATGCCAAAAGCCAAGCCCTACAGGCCTATACAAGCTTTGGGGTGCTCCAGTCTGAGCTTACATATGGCTGAAGACTCTCTGCTGCCATGTGACAGGCCAGTTACCAAACACTTGCAATGCCACATGCTCCTCTGTAAGCAAATCTACTGGGTATTTTCTTCACCTCTGGCAGCTGAATGAAGTAGCATTGAAGCAGCAATGAGATAAATATGCGCTATTGTGGAGGGGTGCATTTAGGATTCTTTTTGATTCGGCCTTTGTAGACAAAGCACAGGTTTGCTTTCAAGCAGGGTAGGCACAAACCTATACTCCCCAGGTGTGTATAGCTTAGAAGGTTCACTCCTTTCTTGTTAACAGCCCTAACCTTTTCAGAAACCAGGACAGCATTTTTTTAATTTGCTTTACTTTACTTTATTTAGAGGTCTAAACATTAGAAACTTTAAGAAGTGTGTGTTTTTTTTTTTTTTTTTTTTTTTTTTTTTTATTGATTTTAGTTTTAGACCAGGGTTAAGAAAATCTAAATGGCACTTTGTACTATTCTGGACATTGTTTTCCAATAACCAATCCCCTGAATTTCATTTTTTTTTTTTTTTTTTTTTTTCTGCAGCTGCTATATCCCAGGAGCTGTGTCAGATCACAACATCTGAACATGAGCCTGTTGTACCTCGTGGAGGCTTTGATTCCCCCTTCTTTCTTCATAACGAGAGCCAGCCTACCCCTCCGAAAAAGAACTACACCTGCAATGTGACCCAGATCTGTGACAACCGCGCTGCTGACAAGCTCAACTGCCACGGGTCCCAGGACACTTCTAAACAGGCATTCACTCCCATTGAGCCACCAAACGGCGCAGAGAATGACAACTCAGGGAAGTCGCAGACTACTAACTCTTTGCCCAGTGACAGAACCATCCTTACCCCCAGCCCTTGCAAATCTCAGGCGCACTGCAGAGCCTGCTTCAATCCTGCCCCTTATGAGCACCTTTTTGAGCTGGCTCTGCCTAAAACTGCAAGCCTTTTCATCTCCAAAAAGACAGAAGAGCTGTACAAAAAATTCAAAGGGAGCAACGAGGAAGTCGAGGACGACAGCACATCAGTCTCTCCTGCGGAGGTGCTCGACCGCCTCATACAGCTAGGTGCTGACGCCCATACCAAAGAGCTGAACAAGTAAGCACTTGCATTTGACCTCTAGACCAGTACTAAGAATATATGTCGGCACATCAAGGTAATAGCTGACTGCTCCCTCTTCTGACCCGTGAACAGTGTTTGAGGAGAAAAGCCTTCCTGCACAAACTTACTTTATGGCTCTGAGATGTCACATGTAACTGAGTATGGAGAACTGTAAAGTAAGATTATACAGGAAGGTTGCAAAGGTGTGAAAAAGTCTGCCATTTTAGGAGCACTCACCTTTTCTTGGTTGCATGAAAGAAATTTACTCAGTCTATTGCCAGCTTTATCAAAACTGGAGCAGCTGTGCAGGGTAACCAATAAGCTTCTATCTTCAGCTTGTTCTGGCAAGCTTCAAAAATGAACGATAGAAGCTGATAGGTTGGCATGCACTGGTGCTGCAGATTTTGGCTGCTCCAGTTTTGATAAATTCCTCTCGCTATGTAGTTTACACATTCTATATCAAGTTGTTGGGCCTGCTGTTGACAAGGCCTGCTGTAAATGCTAGTTGCCTGGCTGTTATGCAAATTCACTGGATTGTATAATTCTGATTATACTAACCTGGAATTAAAATGCAGATTAGAAAAGCCAGCGTCAAATGTCCTTACCTGTTTTTGGTCTAGTGACTCATAAAGCAAGAAGCTCAGAATTTCAGCCAGGCAACTAGAAGGGAGAGGTCCATGATGGTGGCGTCAGTGTTTCTCACTTGAAACAGAAGTAGATAGTACAACCAGGTTATATGTAACCAACTTTGTTTTTATTGCAATCTGAATCCTCACTAAAAAGCTTTCTCTTTTTACTTTGGGTTCCAATCACTACCAGTTACCAAGATAGGATGTGAGGGGGAAATCTTCACAGTGGAAGCTAGAGCACAGTAGAGGTTCTCTTAACCCTTATCTCCTGTCAAAAAAAAACCTTGATTGGCTGGAGTTCAACTTTAAAGGCTAGGTTCACCTTTTTAGTAACCTGTTGCACCCATATGTAGGGTGTAACCTATTGCTGCACACCTCTCCCCGATTCCCCCCAAGTGACAGCGGGCGGAGTATCCTCTCCCTGCACCCGCTGTTACAATTTTAAAAACTGCATGGCTTCGCCTGCCCAGCCACATCATTCATTCACACAGATCTGTGAATAAATGAGCTACAAGTGCGGCAGACTGCTTATAGAAGTCAAACTATGAGGTGCTGATGAGCGCTCTTGTAGTTCAATACTCTTCCTGCACTTCAGTAACTGTTTACCCTTATGGGAGGTATGGGCAGACCAGGTGTACTGAGTATCTGCAGAAGCCTGACATTGCACCCACAATCTGCTGATCATGGGTGCAATGCTCTGAAAACTTCTGAGAAAAATGGTGCACTTTTTTCTTTGTCGTACATCACGGGACACAGAGCACCATAATAATGACTATGTGGGTTATACGCTTACCTTTAGGTGATTGGACACTGGCAACCAATAGTAAGACGGTTCCTCCCATATAACCCCTCCTATACCGGAAGTACCTCAGTTTTTTCGCCAGTGTCTTGAAGGTGATGGTCATGACTGTTGAAGCTCTTCAAATTTCTTCAAAGATGTCCCACTGAGGACATTATAATCGGATCCATTCGGATGGCTTAACAAAAGCTAAAGTGGATGGTACCCGAACCTCGGTTAAAGAACGAGGTGTTGCTTGTAACGTGTCCTATAGGCGCTGGACCCTTGTTAACCACTTAACGACCGGCCACTGTATATATACGTCATTTTTTTTAAAGATGGATATCTCGGTAACGGCAGCAGCTGCTGCCACAACCGAGGTATCCATCTTTAGGGCCGGCGTTTCTGTACACGATAATGGTGGTCTCTGCGGCGGGATCACCGTTATCGGCGGCGGGAGAGGTGCCACCCCCCCTCCCGCCGCTCTCCCGCGCCCTCCGCCGCTTACCGGAGCCGTCGGTAGCGGCGGAGGAGATCGGGACCTGTCACTGCTGAGGTATAGAGACGAGTGAGGCCAAGATGGCCCCCACCCGTCTCTATACCATAGGACGGCCGGAGCGACGTCATTACGTCGGCTCCGCCTACTTCTCTTAAAGGCACAATTTTTTTTGTAATTTTTTTTTAAACTACTTTTTTTTTTTTTTTTTTTTTTTTTGCATCTTAGTCTAAATATGAGATCTGAGGACTTTTTGACCCCAGATCTCATATTTAAGAGGACCTGTCATGCTTTTTTCTATTACAGGGGATGTTTACATTCCTTGTAATGGGAATAAAAGTGATCCAAATTTTTTATTTTTTTTTAAAACCGTGAAAAAATAAATAAATAAAAAAAAAAAAAAATTTAAAGCGCCCTGTCCCGACGAGCTCGCACGCAGAAGCGAACGCATACGTGAGTAGCGCCCGCATATGAAAACTGGTCAAACCACACATGTGAGGTATCGCCGCGACCGGTAGAGCGAGAGCAATAATTCTAGCCCTAGACCTCCTCTGTAACGCAAAACATGCAACCTGTAGAATTTTTTAAATGTCGCCTATGGAGATTTTTAAGGGTAAAAGTTTGACGCTATTCCACGAGCTGGCGCAATTTTGAAGCGTGACATGTTGGGTATCAATTTACTTGGCGTAACATTATATTTCACAATATTAAAAAAAATTGGGCTAACTTTATTGTTGTCTTATTTTTGTTTTGTTTTTTTTATTCAAAAAAGTGATTTTTTTTTTTTTCCAAAAAAAGTGTGCTTATAAGACCGCTGCGCAAATACGGTGCAAAAAAAAGTATTGCAATGACTGCCATTTTATTCTCTAGGGTGTTAGAAAAAAAACTATATATAATGTTTGGGGGTTCTAAGTAATTTTCTAGCAAAAAAACCTGTTTTAAACACCTAAAATCCAAAACGAGGCTGGTCCTTAAGTGGTTAAGTCGGTATTCCTGGTCAGTCTTGCCCAAGGTAAACCAGAAAGGGTGCTTTACAGGTCCAGGGGTGTGGACCCCAAGATATGGGGGACCCAGTCCCTGGAGGGGCTACCCGCCGTGATGGGGGGAGATTGGGCCTGCTAAAACAGGAGAAATATTTAAATGCAGTGCTAAGTAACATTTAACATGCATTCAGTGAATACAAAGATGTATCACCTTTCATAAGTGATATGTGTACTCATCACTAAGAGTGTAGTGATAATTCCAAAAAAATGATAAAACTTGTGCAACAGAATAGAATCTTTGACAAGAACCCTATGTTGCAAGGGAAAAAAACGAACGTGTTCAGTGCATACAAGGATGTGTCACCTTTCATAAATATGTATGTTCATCAGACACGTGTATGGTGATATATAAAATCAGAATAAACTCATAAAACCAAAATATAGTCCATAAGTGAAAAAATCTGTAACAGCAACACTATGTAGTGTATGGCAAAGAGGGAATCCAGTATATGTTGCTACATCAGGTGAATACTCCTCATGCATTCAGATTTCATTTAGGAGTGGTGGGGTAAATGCGCTTACCAGAAGGGATGGACACTCTCACCATGCGGCGGGGTGTCATACGAGCTTACGGATCCAACTGATCCTAAGGGTGTTCACTGGAGACTCGCTGGAACATGCCAATGGAAGATACCGATAAGTGCATACAAAACGACTTCAGGAGCAGGATGGACCGTGAGTCATCAGGTGGATGGATGGATTCCCTTCTCCCAGTACACAGGTGGCCAAAGAGATGTAGTTCTCACCACGTCATATAGCATCCACATAAGGGGAAAAAGGGAATCTCCACATGGTGCATGAACCAATAAAAGCAGGTTTATTTGAAACCATCAACAATAAAGCAGATGTTTCACAGGCATCGGATAAAAAAGTTGAACAAGTGATCACAAGTCAGAAAAAAAAAGTGGTTAGCGTGGTAACAGGGTATAAGCAATCAGCGACCCGACATGTTTCGGACGAATGTCCATCTACAAGGGGCATATGCCGAAACATGTCGGGTCGCTGATTGCTGTTACCGTTACCACGCTAACCACTTTTTATCTGACTTGTGATCACTTGTTCAACTTTTTTATCCGATGCCTGTGAAACATCTGCTTTATTGTTGATGGTTTCAAATAAACCTGCTTTTATTGGTTCATGCACCATGTGGAGAATCCCTTTTTTTTTTTTTCCTTATGTGGATGCTATATGACGTGGTGAGAACTACATCTCTTTGGCCACCTGTGTACTGGGAGAAGGGAATCCATCCATCCACCTGATGACTCACGGTCCATCCTGCTCCTGAAGTCGTTTTGTATGCACTTATCGGTATCTTCCATTGGCATGTTCCAGCGAGTCTCCAGTGAACACCCTTAGGATCACTTGGATCCATAAGCTCGTATGACACCCCGCCGTATGGTGAGAGTGTCCATCCCTTCTGGTAAGCGCATTTACCCCACCACTCCTAAATGAAATCTGAATGCATGAGGAGTATTCACCAGATGTAGCAACATATACTGGATTCCCTCTTTGCCATACACAACATAGTGTTGCTGTTACAGATTTTTTCACTTATGGACTATATTTTGGTTTTATGAGTTTATTCTGATTTTATATATCGCCATACACGTGTCTGATGAACATACATGTTATTTATGAAAGGTGACACATCCTTGTATGCACTGAACACATGTTGGTTTCTTTTTCCCTTGCAACATAGGGTTCTTGTCAAAGATTCTATTCTGTTGCACAAGTTTTATCATGTTTTTTTGAATTGTCACTACACTCTTAGTGATGAGTACACATATCACTTATGAAAGGTGATACATCTTTGTATTCACTGAATGCATGTTAAATGTTAGCGCTGCATTTAAATATTTCTCACATTTACTATACGGTTATTATACTGGTGATGCTGGCTGCTGATTTAACCTAAAAATAGAATTTTTTTTTTAGTAGCGCAACAATATCCCTCTTTTCAGTCCTTCTAATCAGGCCCTGCTGCTTGGGATGGCGAGTACTCCCTTTGGGAGTTTGAGAGAGAGATAGGTGGGGTGTGCGCATGTGCGCCGCTGCTGTGCGCGTCAGATGCGCCGCGTGTGTCAGGACGGCGCGCGGCGGACATGCCGCTGATCACGCTAATGCGCGCTCACTCTCAGGCTTTAGAGGGATGGAGCTCCTGCCACGCGCATGGACAGCACAGAGCGGTATTTGGGCACGTGAGTCTGGAGGTCTTGGACACAGTTGTGACAGGTTGAAGGCTGGTTGTAGTTTGTGGGGAGTACTCCTTTTCTACCTCGTATGTAAGCAATGTCTTCCAGAAAACGAGGTATAGGGAACAAGGCAAGCACAGGGGTAAGAGTACCTCCTTTAAAAACAGGAGACCATGCTGATGCAGCCTCAGTTTCTCCCGAAAGACCTGCGGCATCTGGCCTGGCTGAGCTATTACATTTGTCAGGCATAGTGGCCACTACCAATATACCTGCCTCGGCTTATGTTACAAATAGAGGTCGACCGATATATCGGCCGATATTTGGCGTTATTTACTTAATCGGCATCGGCCCATTGTGCTGATAAAAAAGGCCGATTGTAACTTCAGCCGTGACTTGTAAATGACTTCTGTAATAGAAGTTAATGCAAGTTTCCTGAGGTTGTCTGTGAAGTTTTCTTCTCTCCTCCTCTGGGCAGCCTGCCAAGTCTGATAAGAAGATACTTTTGTATCTTTCAGGTTCTTTTTATCAATAGACTGAACTCCATGGAGAAGTTTTCAGTTTAACCATTTAAAGACTAAATCTTTTCTGACACTTGTTGCTTACAAGTAAAAATCCTGTATTTTCTGCTAGAAAATCACTTAGAACCCCCAAACATTATATATATTTTTTTAGCAGAGACCCTAGGGAATAAAATGGGGATTGTTGCAATATTTTATGTCACACGGTATTTGCGCAGCGGTCTTTCAAACGCAATTTTTTTTAAAAACAAATACAGTAATGAATTAAAAAAAAAACCTAAGCAGTAAAGTTAGCCCATTTTTTTTCGTCCAAAAGTTTTGATTACCTGTTTTTGTGTATTTAATATTTAAGATAGTGTTTTTTTTTTTTTTTGTTTTTTTCTAAATTATACATAAAAGTGAACTGATTGGAGGTTTGTTTTGTTTAATGTTTAAATGAAAAAAATTTTCTGTATTACTAAGGCCCCTTTCACACTGGGGCGGTGGGGGCGTCGGCGGTACAACAGCGCTATTTTTAGCGCTGCTGTACCGTCGTTCTTGCAGCGGTATTCGGCCGCTAGCGGTGCGGTTTTACCCCCCGCTGGCGGCCGAAAAAGGGTTAAAATCCCTCGTACAGCGCGGCTATAGCCGCGGTATTGCCGCGGTATAGCCGCGCTGTCCCATTGATTTCAATGGGCAGGAGCGGTGAATACACCGCTCCTTCCCCGCTCCAAAAAAGCGGTTTGCAGGACTTTTTTCACCGCCCTGCCTGCGCACCGCTTCAGTGTGAAAGGCCTTGGGCTTTCACACTGAACAAACAGCGGAGGCTGTTTAGGGGCGGTTTTCAGGCGGTATTTTTAGCGCAATACCGCCTGAAAACCGCTCCAGTGTGAAAGGGGCCTTAAGGCTGCTTTCACACTGGAGCAGGCATGCGTTGATGGTAAAACGCTGCTAGTTTTAGCGGCGCTTTACTGTCATTTTAGAGGCGCTATTCGGCTGCTAGCGGGGCGCTTATAACCCAGCTAGCGGCCGAGGAAGGGGTTAAATGCGCCGCTGCCAAAACGCTTTGCAGGCGCTTCGGCAGCGGTGCACATTCATTTCAATGGGCAGGAGTGGTGGAGCAGCGGTATACACCGCTCCAAAGATGCCGTTTGCAGGACTTTTTTTTACATCCTGCCAGCGCATCGCCTCAGTGTGAAAGCACTCGGGCTTTCACACTGAGACTGCAGGGGAGCCGTTTTACAGGCACTTTACAGGCGCTATTTTTAGCCCAAAAGCGCCTGAAAAACGCCCCAGTGTGAAAGGGGTCTAACTGTTAGATTTTATGAGATGAAGGGAAAAAAGAAAAAAAAAAAATCGGCCAAATATATCGGCCCAAAAAAATCGGCATCACATATCGGCCATCGGCCACCGCGATTTCTAAATATCGGCATCGGCCAGAGAAAAACCCATATCGGTCGACCTCTAGTTACAAGGGATGATTTGGCATCTGCCTTAGTGGGCCTTGAGGGCAAAATAGCTGGCATGATTGCCAATGTAACACTGGGGGGAGGAAGCGTAATAGATCTCCCTCCCCTGAGCCTGGACCAAGTGGAGAGTCACTAGAGCACCAGGACTCTTATAGCCAGATGGGTCCAGGTGATCTGGAACCAGAATGGGTGGAGGATTTGGAAGAGGTGGTCATAAAAGACCGGGAGGAAGGAGAGGCTGAAGAATCCTCGGCTGAGGATTCCAGCTCTGAGGAGCCAATTTCAGCCTCACATTCCCAAAAATTGTTTATCCAATCTCTAATTGAGATGGTACGAATTGGGTTTAAGTTACCCCCAGTTCAGGAGTCTGGACTCTCCTGTTCTACTTTGGGATCTTTGCGTCCTCAGCAAATTTTCCAAGCATTCCCTTTGCATCCGTTACTGGAGCAGGTGGTTTACACGGACTGGGTGCACCCTGACAGGATATACTTACCTCCAAAAAGGTTTTCTATCTTATATCCTATGGAGGAGAAGTTCAGGAAGAAATGGGGGACACTTTTGGTGGACGCCGCCATATCTTCGGTAAATAAAAAAAAAAAAAAGTTTAACCTGCCCAGTGGATAATGCCCAGGTATTTAAGGATCCGGCGGATAAAAAGCTAGAGTCCTTATTAAAAGCCTTCTTTTCGGTGGCTGGTGCAGCAGTTCAGTCAGCAGTTGCAGCTATTGGGATTTGCCAATACCTAAAGGATTGCTTTAAAAGATGGGTAAAGGACCTACCTTACCAGGAGGAATCTGCTGAGGAATTGTCAGAGATCCCTCATGCCTTATGTTTTGCAGTAGACGCATTGAAGGACTCGATCCAACAAATGTCTCCTTTTGCGTTACTGTCAATCCATATGCGCAGAGTCCTGTAGCTGAAGAACTGGTCTGCTGAGACGCCATGTAAAAGGCTACTCGCAGCTTTTCCATTCCATGGAGAGTGCTTGTTTGGCGAGGATCTGGATAAATATATCCAAAAGATCTCTGGAGGAAGAAGTGCCCTACTCCCTATTAAAAAAAAAAAAAAAAAAAAAAAAAAAAAAGGGGAAGCAACTCTCATAAAATTCCCAATGCTCCAGGACCTAGTGCTTCTTCCCCTAAGCGGTATCGACGGCCTCAGCCGTCTGGGTTTAAAAGACCCCAGGGTCAGAAGAAACCCTGGACCCAAAAGCCACCCAAGCCCAACTCCAAGTCTACCTTGTGAAGGGGCGCCCCCGCTCTCACGTGTGGGGGGCAGGCTTCGGCTGTTTGGGGATGCCTGGGAAGAACTGGTTCAAGACAGATGGGTCATTTCCACCGTAAAAAACGGTTACAGAATAGAGTTCCAGGAAATCAAACCTATTCACCGTGCCGAAACCAAATGGGGAAGTAAGGCCCATTTTGAACCTCAAGGCTCTCAACGTCTTTGTAGACGTCCGATCCTTCCGCATGGAGTCGGTTCGCTCAATAATAAAATCCCTGAGAAAGGAAGACTATTTAGCGTCCATAGATATGAAGGACGCGTACCTTCATGTGCCGATCTTCGGTCCACATCAGAGGTTCCTACGCTTCGCTGTAGAGGGCAATCATTTCCAATTCGTGGCACTACCATTCGGTCTGGCCACGTCCCCCAGGGTTTTCACAAAGATTCTGGCCCCAGTGTTGGCTTCCCTAAGGTCTCAGAAGGTCTCCGTAGTAAGATATCTGGACGATCTTCTCCTAAGGGACTGTTCTCGCCCCATACTGGTTCAAAACGTGTCAAGAACAGTACGGGTTTTACAACACCTAGGTTGGATTCTAAATGTGGACAAGTCAGTGCTTTGTCCGACCCAATCCTTGGTGTATCTGGGTCTGGTCTTGGACACCGCCCAAGAAAGGGTGTTTCTGCCCCCCTTAAAGGTCGCCTCCATAGTGGAACTTGTCCAGAAGGTAAAAAAAGAACTAACGCCTTCTATTAAGCTGTGCATGAGGTTACTGGGCAAGGTGGTGTCGTCCTTCAACGCAGTGCCATACGTTCAGTTCCACTCCAGAGTGTTCCAGAACAGTATTCTAAGGGCCTGGAACAAGTCTGCTCGAACCTTGGACCAGCCTTTGGTTCTATCTCCACAGGTACTTTGGAACCTCTCTTGGTGGTTAAGAACCAGCAATTTGGAAAAAGGGAAATCTTTCCCACCAGTAGCCTGGAAAGTAGTAACTACAGACGCCAGTCGTCTCAGCTGGGGAGCGGTCCTAGAGGAGGCGTCTGTTCAGGGAATATGGTCCCAGACAGAAAGCACCCTGCCCATCAATCTATTGGAGTTTCAGGCAGCTCGTCTGGCTCTGCGATTCTGGACATCCAGATTACGGGGTCTTCCTGTCAGTCCAGTCCGACAACTCCACGGTAGTGGCATATATCAACCACGAGGGAGGTACCAGGAGTCGGGCAGCCCAAAGAGGTAAATCCTATATTGACTTGGGCAGAAAAACATGTGCCGTTTCTGTCTGCAGTGTTTATCCCGGGGGTGGACAATTGGCAGGCAGATTTCCTAAGTTGCCAGAAACTGTTGCCAGGGGAATGGTCCCTGCATCCCGAGGTTTTTCTACAGATCTGCCAATACTGGGGGACCCCAGATGTGGATCTGCTGGCATCCAGATTCAATGCCAAGCTGGACAGGTTTGTATCCAGGACCAAGGATCCGCTTGCTGTCGGGATAGACGCATTAGTAGTTCCTTGGGATCAGTATTCTCTGATATATGCCTTCGCTCCGATCCAAATCCTGCCGCACTTATTATGCAGAATACAGGAAGAACAAAAACCAGTGATCCTAGTGGACCCATTGGTCCTCCCGTGCCGTCCAGACCTGTTGTCTCAAGGACCCATATTCCATCCTTCTTTACGGTTGCTGAATTTGATGGCTTGGCTATTGAGACCAGACTATGGAAATACCGTGGGTTCAGTCTTGTCTACTTTGATAAACGCTAGAAAGTCAGTTTCTAGAGCCATCTATTAGAGTATGGAAATCGTACATTTCTTGGTGTGAGAAAAGGAAATGGAACCCTCGTAGGTATACGGTTGGAAGAGTTCTTGCCTTTCTTCAAGCAGGAGTAGACTTGCAGCTGGCTTTAGGGACAATTAAAGAGCAGATTTCAGCCTTATCGGTCTTTTTCCAAAGGTCAATTGCATCCCATTCTTTGGTGCGAACCTTTGTCAAGGGAGTAGCACACCTGAGGCCGCTGGTTAAACCGCCTTTGTGTCCCTGGGACCTAGAGAGTCAACCATTTGAACCTATTAGGCATATTCCTTTTGTCCTATTGACCAGAAAATTGTTTGTTTTTTTTTGGTGGCTATAACATCGGCTAGAAGGTTGTCAGAATTGGCTGCCCTTTCTAGCAGGGAACCTTTTTTGATTCTTCATCAGGACAGAGTGGTCGTGCGCCCTCGTGCGGATTTTCTACCGAAGGTGGTTTCCAACTTTCATCTGAATCAGGATATCATTTTACCTTCCTTTTTTCCAAACCCTAAGACTAGGGAGGAAAGATCACTTGACTCACTGGATGTGGTGAGGACGGTCAAAGTTTACTTGAAAATGTCAGCTCCCTTTCGCAAAACTGACTAATTTTTTGTCTTGCCTGAGGGTCCTAAGAAAAGAAGCCGGCAACAAGTTCAACTATATCCAGGTGGATTCGTCAGACTATTATCCAGGCGTATGGATTAAAGCGCAGGGTTCCACCTTGGGATTTAAAGGCACACTCCACTAGAGGGTTAGTGCATCATGGGCAGTACGCCAACAGGTGTCTATGGCTCAGGTTTGCACAGCGGCCGCTTGGTCTTCAGTTCATACGTTCACCAGGTTTTACCAGGTGGATGTGAGATCTCAAAGGGAGACTGTTTTTGGCCACAGCGTATTGCAGGCAGCTTTATAGTCTCAGGCCCGTTGGGCTTGGGGATAATGTGCCCCCCCCCCCCCTCAGGTGCATTGCTTTAGGACATCCCACATAGTCCTTATTATGGTGCGCTGTGTCCCGTGATGTACGATAAAGAAAAACGGATTTTTAAAGCGGCTTACCTGTAAAATCCTTTTCTTGGAGTATACCACGGGACACAAAGGTCCCTCCCCTCTTTCTGGGATCATCATTGCTTGCTACAAAACTGAGGTACTTCCGGTATAGGAGGGGTTATATGGGAGGAACCATCTTACTATTGGTTGCCAGTGTCCAATCACCTAAAGGTAAGCATATAACCCACATAGTCATTATTATGGTGCTCTGTGTCCCGTGATGTACTCCAAGAAAAGGATTTTACAGGTAAGCTGTTTTAAAAATCCGTTTTATTATTTTTTTTTCCCTTCACCTGCAAAATATATATTTTTTTTTTTTCTCCCCCCCCCCCCCCCCCCCCTCCTTTTTTAGAATTGGACTTATCCTTTTAAAGATGTTTCATGTATCTCAGAAGATTACAGTTGCAGCTCTGTTCATTGTTGGAAAACCTGTTTAACATTTTCATGTTTGTTCTACTTTGTTTAGGTTGCCTTTACCCAGCAAATCCGCTGACTGGACTCATTTTGGAGGTATGCCTTTTTTGTTTTAGTTTTTATGGCAGACAATTGTGTAGACGTTTTATAGCCATACTTATGTCTAGGTGAGGGCTTCATGACGTTGGAGTTTAGCTACACACACGGCCAGTAACAGTGACCCAAATAAGTCTCCTTACCAGATTTTCTATCCTGAATCCTTTACCTCTTACTTCAGATTTTCAAAATTTTTCTTTTTTTAAATGACCTGATTTATCTGTAGATAAACTGCCTTGGGAACAGTCTGCTTCCCAAATACTCGTCCAGTAGGTGAAATACTGAGAGGAAAGAAACATCAGGAGGAAGGGAATTCCTCAACTACATGTGCAGATTCGTTTGCTAATACTGACAACTTTAGTGACGGTTAGGTGATCACATGTGCCTATGATGTGTAATAAAGCATCGCCCCTCAGAGTAAAATTGGTTAATTTGCCTTTTTCACAGTGGATCACAGAAATCTGATTTAATCACAGGAAACTTGATGATGTGTGTTTGTGTGTATTTGTCTGTCTTTAATGTCAAAAATCTAAAAAGATTTCTGTAAATGGATGTAAATTATTTACAATGAAGAAACACTAAAAGTTGTCTACAAAGTCTGCACCCCCTTTAAAGTGCTTGTAAAGGCAGAAGGTGTGTTTTTTGTTTGTTTTTTTTTTTAATATCTAAGAGCCCTTGCACACTGGGGCGGGGGGCGGAGTCGGCTGTAAAACGCCGCTATTAGCGGCGTTTTACCGTCGGTATTCGGCCCGCTAGCGGGGCGGTTTTACCCCCCGTTAGCGGCCGAGAAGGGGTTAAATACCACCGCAAAGCGCCTCTGCAGAGGCGCATTGCCGGCGGTATAGCCGCGCCGTCCCATTGATTTCAATGGGCAGGAGCGGTAAAGGAGCGATATACTCACCGCTCCGAAGATGCGGCTAGCAGGACTTTTTTTACCGTCCTGCCAGCGCATCGTTCCAGTGTGCAAGCCCTCGGGGCTTTCACACTGGAATGCAAGGAGCGGCACTTTCTGGGCGGTTTGCAGGCGCTATTATTAGCGCAATAGCGCCTGCAAACCGCCCCAGTGTGCAAGGGCTCTTAATGCATTCTATGCATTAAGATAGGGGGGCTGCTGCACACAAAATGTTTTTCTAATACTTACCTGTGCCTCATCTAGATCCAGCGATATTGAAGCAGTGTCTCAGCTGCTCAAACGCCTATGCAAATGATACAATGGACAGTGCTGTTCACATTATCAAAAAATGAAGTGTTAGCATTGCATCGCTCCAAATTGGTAGGTGTTTGTGGTGCTGTTCCGGGGCCTTAAAATGTATTTCCTGTAATGCCGCTTCCTTTTTAAAAATAGGTTTACGGAGCGGTTTTAACGCACCTTGCGCTCAAACACTTTAAAACTGCTGATAAAGCATTTGGGGAAACATTTTTAACTCTTCAATGACGCTTGTAAAATGCCAGTCTAACGCCCATACTAAAGCTCCTTAACATGAGTCTAAAGTCCTGACTAACTATAGGAGCGTTTGTTCAGAGTTTAGTGTGAACAAGCCCTTAGTGCTGCCAGCCATTATCTCTGATCAAGGACACAGCAGTACAATGTCACCTGGCTGCACCAGCCACAGTGTCCCTAATCCCTGTTGCACAAGTATCGGTGTCGCTGATCACCACCACACCAGACTAATTCACATATGGGATGCTGTCTGATGAGCGATCTGTGTTCAGATGGCTTACTTATATGCGTGGGTTCAGGGCCTTTAACCCCAGGGCTTCTCTGGGATGCAGTGTAGCCAACCTAACAGATTGAAATTTACTGACATGACACCCAAAATTTACTGGCACCGCCACGTTTTTACTGGCATTTCCAAAAGTTACAAAATTACAGTTTTAACCACTTGACAACTGGGCACTTAAACCCCCCTCGTGACCAGACCAATTTTCAGCTTTCAGCGCTCTCACACTTTGAATGACAATTACTCAGTCATGTAATACTGTACCCAAATGAATTTTTTGTCCTTTTTTTCATACAAATAGAGCTTTATTTTGGTGGTATTTGATCACCTCTGGGTTTTTTATTTTTTGCGCTATAAATGAAAAAAGACCGAAAATTTTGAAAAAAAAACGCATTTTTCTTTGTTTCTGTGATAAAATTTTGCAAATTAGTAATTTTTCTTCATAAATTTTGGCCACAATTTATACTGGTACATATCTTTGGTAAAAATAACCCAAATTAGTGGATATTATTTGGTCTTTGTGAAAGTTAGAGAGTCTACAAGTTATGGTGCAAATCATAAAAAATTGATCACATCTGAAGTACTGACGGCCTATCTCATTTCTTGTTACCCGAACAAGTCAGGAAAGTACAAATACCCCCCAAATGACCCCTTTTTTGAAAGTAGACATTCCAAGGTATTTAGTAAGATGCATGGTGAGGTTTTTGATGTTGTCATTTTTTCCCACAATTCTTTTCCCACAATTCCCACAATTCTCTTTCTTACACCCCAAAATACATTCTGCTACTCCTCCTGAGTATTACGATACCACATGTGTGGGACTTTTTCACAGCCTGGCCACATAGAGAGGCCCAACATGCAGGGAGCGCCATCACGTGTTCTAGGAGCATAAATTACACATCTGACTTGTTGACTACCTATTACACTTTTGAAGGCCCTGGAGAACCAGGACAATGACATGTGACACTGACGTGGCACTGATGACAAATGGCACTGATACGTGGCACTGATGTGGCACTGATGACAGATGGCACTGATACGTAGCACTGACACTGATGTGGCACTGATGACAGATGGCACTAATACATGGCACTGATGACAGATGGCACTAATACGTGACACTGATGACAGATGGCACTAATACGTGGCACTGACAGATGGCACTAATACGTGGCACCGATGACACGTGACACTGATGACAGATGGCACTAATATGTGGCACTGATGACATGTGGCGCTGATGACAAATGGCACTGATGACAGATGGCACTAATATGTGGCACTGATGACACGTGGCACTGATGAAAGATGGCACTAATACATGGCACTGATGACAGATGGCACTAATACGTGGCACTGATGACAGATGGCACTAATACGTGGCACTGATGACACTGATGACAGGTGGCACTGATACGTGGGACTGATGACACTGATGACAGATGGCACTGATACGTGGCACTGATGACACTGATGACAGATGGCACTGATACGTGGCACTGATGACACGTGACACTGATGACAGATGGCACGTGACACTGACAGGTGGCACTGATGACAAATGGCACTATGTGGCACTGATGACAGATGGCACTTATACATGGCACTGGGGACAGATGGCACTGGGGACAGATGGCACTGGGGACAGATGGCAGGTCAGATGGCAGGGGCAGATGGCAGGGGCAGATGGCAGGACAGATGGCAGGGGCAGATGGCAGGACAGATGGCAGGGGCAGATGGCAGGACAGATGACAGGGGCAGATGGCAGGACAGATGGCAGGACAGTTGGCAGGGGCAGATGGCAGGACAGTTGTCAGGGGCAGATGGCAGGACAGATAACAGTGGGGACACTTTTATTTTTCTTTTTTTTTTATTACACTTACCGCCGCAGCGGTTCGCTCTCCCTCCTCACACGCTGTCTCTGTGTGAGGAGGGAGAGCCGGCGATGAGAGATGATCTCATATGTTTATATATGAGATCCTCTCTCATTGGTAGAGCGATCACACTGTAAACGGCCGCTGTCATTGGCCGTTTACGGCGATCTGTGACTGGCTGTGTCCGAGGGACACGGCCAGCACAAAACTTCCGCGATGCGCGCCCGTGGGAGCGCGCAATGCAGAAGTAAACAGGAGGACGTCCAGGGACGCCCTCCCGGCAATTGGAGTCCGCACTGTAGCCGTCTTTCGGCTATAGCACGGGCGCCTAGTGGTTAAGTACAAATTTCACTATTTAGACAACAAACAAGTACAATATGTAATTAGCAATGTGATTTAAGGTAGATAATAAGGCAAAAAACATATTATTTTCTTTTCGATATAGTAAGTAGCTCAGGGACAGAACTCAGGAAGGCAAGAAATTAGAATGGGCAGCACACACATGAAATTGACTCTCACAGTGATACTGACAGCAGTGTGCAGCACTACAGATCACCGACAGGACACAACCCCTCCTGAGTCACAGTGACAGTCTCTCTCCAAGCCAGGTGGTCCCTCCAGTCCAAATAGCACTGATGGTCCCGCTCCTGGCCTGCCTTGCTCCCATCCCGCAGACCCACACACAAGGCTCTGGCCGATCTGCTTGGTTCCCTTGCACCATGACATCCCAGGACATGCTCAGGCACCGCCTCCACCAGAGCTGCCTGAACACACTGTAGCAGGCACTTTTATGGTCTCGGCTGGCTCCAGGCCGAGCGTCACAACCATATTTTTTACTGGCAACCTTTTCTATTTACTGGCAGGAGAAAATTGCCTGTTTTTTACTGGCTGCCAGTAAAAATACTGACGGTTGGCAACACTGCTGGGATGGATTCTCTCACAGATGTAATAAAAAAACGTTCAATGGTTTATTTAACAAAGCAGAAGGGGCAAGAGAAATTCATTGTTAGGGTTGACATACCCTTTAAGTCACTTTGTAGATATCTGTTTTATCTTTGATATTTAAAGAGTATATTTCTGTCGATCAGGGAAACAAAAAAAACCACACTGAAATCCTCTGTGATGCAATGTTCTGTGGACAATAAGACTTTAAATGCTACATTTACAATTTACACTGGTGATTTTAGGCCGGTTAAATTGTAGTGGCCGGAAACGGATTACTGCAACAGCTCACTGAGGCCACTGGCCTCGTTCTCTGTAATGGCAGGTCGCTGGTGGCCGCAGCTGTTTACGACACTCTGCACAGCCAGTGATTACTTGCAGTGTGTGCTTCCAACAGCGATCACTGCAGGTAATAGCTGGCTGTGGACAGCAGCCGCAGCAGGAATCTGATTCCTGCTGCTACAATTTGCACCGGCCTACATTGCCAGTGTCAATGTAGCCTAAATCTTCCAAGGGAGTGATAATCTATCTGATCAGTTGGTTTGGACAATTAATCTTTTTTTTTTATTATATTGTAAAAAAAAAATTGTATTTCTTATCGTACATCACGTGACACAGAGCCATAGTAGTTACTATGTGGGTTATAGGCCACCTTCAGGTGATGGACACTGGCACGCCCTAAATTAAAAAGGGCACTCCCTATATAACCCCTCCCACTGGTGGGAGTACTTCAGCTTTTTTCGCCAGTGTCTAAGGTGTTGGTAACGAGTGAAGATGTGCTGTGCTGAGCTCCACTGGAGCAATCCTTGCTGGGGCTAGCCATGCAGCCGGATTCGTTCAAAGTGTCTTTTTTGGCCGAATTAAATGGTACCCGGGCCTCGTATCCGAAGAAGCAAGGTCTTTCCTGTAATGCTTCTCTTTTAGAGAGCTGGACCCCGGGATCCAGTACTGTTTGGTATTAAGGCCATAAAGTTTTTACTGGCGGTGGTGCTATTGCAGGTCCAGGATTGTGGGTTTCCTCGAGGATCCCCAGCTCCTGAAGGTTTAACGGAACCCACCGAGAAGGGTGAAGATTGGGTCTGTTGGTTTACCACAGAAAACCCTTCACCTTTTCACATTTTTACTGCCAGTAACGCAGTCAGTGGATGAGCCCACTTCTGTTTTTTCCTATTCATTCTTGGCTAAGGAAGCTAATGTATTCTGAGTGGGAGCACCCAGATAAACAGTTTTTTCCTCCAAAAAAGTTTTCAACTTTATCCTATGGAGGAAGAGTTTTATAATGGGGAATTCCAGCAATTGATGCTGCTATATCCTCTGTAAACAAAATCATGACTTGTCCAATAGACAATGCTCATATGCTAAAGGATCCAACAGATAAGAAGTTGGAGTTCCTTTTTTCGCTCGCAGGTTCAGTCAGCGCTGGCAGCGATAGGAGTATCTCAGTCCTTATAGGACCAGTTTATAGAGGTACTCAAAGTTATTCCTGATCAGCAGGCCGAGGATTTGACCGGGATATCGGCGTTGTGTTTTACAGTAGATGCTATGAAACATTCTATTCTCCAGGCCTCACAGCTCATGCTAGGACTGGTACATGTGCGTAGAATCCTATGGTTGAAAAATTGGTCAGCCGAAGCGCCATGCAAAAAGCTCTTGGCTAGTTTCCCTTTTTATGGTGAACGGTTATTTAGAGACTTATCTGGATAAGTCTATCCAAATAATTTATAATGGCAAAAGTTCCCTTTCACCGGTTAAGAAGCTTTTTTTCTTTTAAACGTGCTTCTTCTCCTGTGCCAGCGGCATCCGCCTCCAAGCAGTCACGACGGCCTCCACCGTCGGGTTCAAGAGGTAAACCTCAGGTTTAGTCTCGGGGTCAAAGGAGGACCTGGGGGAGGAAGCCCACAAAACAGAATATTAAAGCCTCCTTATGAAGGGGCACCCCCGGTTGCTCAAGTGGGGGGGAAGGCTTCTACAGTTTTCAAGGGTCTGGCAGGAACAATGTCAGGACAGATGGGTGGCTTCCTCAATTGCTCTAGGTTACAAACTAGAGTTCTGAGAGTTGCCGTCTCCTCGTTTTCTCAGATCAAACGTTCCCAGAGATCCAGTGAAAAAAGTCTTTCTAGCTTTGGATCATCTCTTGTCTGAAAGAGTGATGTCAATGGTCCCCTTGGAAGAAGCAAGGTTTAGGGTTTTATTCAAACCTGTTTATGGTTCCAAAGCCAAACAGGGATGTCAGACCCATTTTAGGTATCAAAGATCTAAACCGGTTTTTGAATATCCGTTCTTTTCGCATGGTGTCAATTTGATCAGTAGTCTCCATTAGAGGTCGACCGATATATCGGCCGATATTTGGCGTTATTTACTTAATCGGCATCGGCTGATTGTGCTGATAAAAAAGGCCGATTGTAACTTCAGCCGTGACTTGTAAATGACTTCTGTAATAGAAGTTAATGCAAGTTTCCTGAGGTTGTCTGTGAAGTTTTCTTCTCTCCTCCTCTGGGCAGCCTGCCAAGTCTGATAAGAAGATACTTTTGTATCTTTCAGGTTCTTTTTATCAATAGACTGAACTCCGTGGAGAAGTTTTCAGTTTAACCATTTAAAGACTAAATCTTTTCTGACACTTGTTGCTTACAAGTAAAAATCCTGTATTTTCTGCTAGAAAATCACTTAGAACCCCCAAACATTATATATATTTTTTTAGCAGAGACCCTATGAAATAAAATGGGGATTGTTGCAATATTTTATGTCACACGGTATTTGCGCAGCGGTCTTTCAAACGCAATTTTTTTTAAAAACAAATACAGTAATGAATTAAAAAAAAAACCTAAGCAGTAAAGTTAGCCCATTTTTTTTCGTCCAAAAGTTTTGATTACCTGTTTTTGTGTATTTAATATTTAAGATAGTGTTTTTTTTTTTTTTTTTTTTTTTCTAAATTATACATAAAAGTGAACTGATTGGAGGTTTGTTTTGTTTAATGTTTAAATGAAAAAAAAATTCTGTATTACTAAGGCCCCTTTCACACTGGGGCGGGGGGGGCGTCGGCGGTACAACAGCGCTATTTTTAGCGCTGCTGTACCGTCGTTCTTGCAGCGGTATTCGGCCGCTAGCGGTGCGGTTTTACCCCCCGCTGGCGGCCGAAAAAGGGTTAAAATCCCTCGTACAGCGCGGCTATAGCCGCGGTATTGCCGTGGTATAGCCGCGCTGTCCCATTGATTTCAATGGGCAGGAGCGGGGAAGGAGCGGTGAATACACCGCTCCTTCCCCGCTCCAAAAAAGCGGTTTGCAGGACTTTTTTCACCGCCCTGCCTGCGCACCGCTTCAGTGTGAAAGGCCTCGGGCTTTCACACTGAACAAACAGTGGAGGCTGTTTAGGGACGGTTTTCAGGCGGTATTTTTAGCGCAATACCGCCTGAAAACCGCTCCAGTGTGAAAGGGGCCTTAAGGCTGCTTTCACACTGGAGCAGGCATGCGTTGATGGTAAAACGCTGCTAGTTTTAGCTGCGCTTTACCGTCATTTTAGAGGCGCTATTCGGCTGCTAGCGGGGCGCTTATAACCCAGCTAGCGGCCGAGGAAGGGGTTAAATGCGCCGCTGCCAAAACGCTTTGCAGGCGCTTCGGCAGCGGTGCACATTCATTTCAATGGGCAGGAGTGGTGGAGCAGCGGTATACACCGCTCCAAAGATGCCGTTTGCAGGACTTTTTTTTACATCCTGCCAGCGCATCGCCTCAGTGTGAAAGCACTCGGGCTTTCACACTGAGACTGCAGGGGAGCCGTTTTACAGGCACTTTACAGGCGCTATTTTTAGCCCAAAAGCGCCTGAAAAACGCCCCAGTGTGAAAGGGGTCTAACTGTTAGATTTTATGAGATGAAGGGAAAAAAGAAAAAAAAAAAATCGGCCAAATATATCGGCCCAAAAAAATCGGCATCACATATCGGCCACCGCGATTTCTAAATATCGGCATCGGCCAGAGAAAAACCCATATCGGTCGACCTCTAGTCTCCATCCTACAAGGGGGAGAACTTCTGGCGTCAATCGACATCAGGGATGCTTATCTCAATGTGCCAATTTTCCCCGCTCACCAGAAATTTCTACGCTTCAAAGTAGAAAATCTTAATTTCCAGTTTGTAGCTCTGCCTTTCGGTCTAGCTACTGCACCTCGAGTGTTTACAAAGGTCCTGGCTCCACCTTTGGCCAGGTTAAGGGCTCAAGGTATAACAATACTAGCCTACTTAGACAATTTCCCCTTAATAGATCAATCGGTAGCCCGCTTAAACCAAACTTTGGTCACTGCAGTTGGCTACCTGGAATACCTAGGTTGGATTCTCAACCTGGAGAAATCCTCCTTAAAACCATAAAGGAGATTGCAGTACTTGGGGCTGATCATAGATGCAGCTCAGAGTGTTTTTTTGCCCCGGGAAAGGATCAGTTCCATAATAGAACTAATTCAGTTGGTCAAAACAAAGAAGAATCGTTCCTTATGCGCAGTTTCATTCAAGACTGCTGCAAAACCATATCCTGTCAACTTGGAACAAAGGGTCCAAGCTCTGGACTTTCCAATGCATTTATCCCCCGATGTGCGTCAGAGCCTCAATTGGTGGTTGATATCCAAGAATCTTCAAAAAGGAAAAATTCTTTCTACCAGTTACCTGGAAGGTGTTAAAAACAGATGCCAGCCTTCTGGGCTGAGAAGCAGTCCTGGAAGAAGCATCTGTCCAAAGGAAATGGTCCAAATCAGAGATGACCTTTCCCATCAATATTCAAAATTCAGGCAGTAGACCTGGCTCTCGAGGCCTGGACGCCCAGAATACCGAATTGTCCTGTCTGGATCCAATCCGACAATGCCACAGCTGTGACCTATATCAATCTCCAAGGGGGCCCGGGAAGTTGTGCGGCCCAGAAAGAGGTGAATCACATTCTATCTTGGGCAGAAAACAACATTTCTTGCCTATCGGCAATTTTTCATTCCAGGGATAGAGAATTGACAGGCAGACTACTTGAGTCGCCAACAACTGTTCCTGGGGGGAATGGTCCCTTCACCCCAACATCTTTCTGTCAATATGTCAAAGATGGGGAATTCCGGATGTGGACCTGTTTTTTGCATCCAGGTTCAACAACATCGACAACTTTGTGTCAAGGACAAGGGATCCGATGGCATACGGAACAGATGCCTTGGTTTTTCCGTGGGATCAGTTTTTCACTGATCTATGCATTCCCTCCTGTTCTGCTGCTTCCGTGCCTTCTTGCAGGATCAAGCAAGAAGGGAAGGAGGTGATTCTTGTGGCCCAGGAGATCTTGGTTTGCCAAGATCGTAAAGATGGAGGTAGGGGACCCTTGGATCCTACCACTATGGCCAGACCTTCTCTCTCAAGGTCCGGTGTTCCATCCTACCTTACAAACGCTATAATTAGTGGTTTGGCTATTGAGACCCACATTCTGAAAGATCATGGGCTGTTAGCTTCAGTAGTTTCTACTTTTGTTAATGCTAGGAAGCTGGCCTCCAGAGTCCTATACTATAGAATCTGGAAAGCATATGTCTCCTAGTGTGAATCCAGGGGTTGGCACCCCATGAAATATGTCATAGGTAGGATCCTTGAATTCCTACAGATAGGATTAGGAATGAAGCTGGCCTTGAGTACTATCAAAGGCCAGATGTCGGCCTTATTGGTCTTTTTTCAATGACCACTTGCTTCACTCTCTCAGGTTCGTAACTTTTTTCAGGGGGTAGCGCGGATTAATCCCCCTCCATTTTGGTCACCCCTTAACCCTTGGGACTTAATTTTAGTCCTGTCGGCTTGCAGAAGCAGCCTTTTCAGCCAATACGAGATATTCCCCTGGTCCTCTTGACTGGGTAAAAATTTTCTTGGTTTCCATATCTTCTGCAAGAATATCAGAGTGGGCTGCTCTTTCTTGTAAAGAGCCATATAGGTTTATTCATTAGGATGAGGTTGTATTGCGGCCTCATCCTGAATTCCTACCGAAGGTAGTATCGGGTTTTCATTTAAACCAGGATATTATTCTGCCTTAATTTTTTTTTTTTTTTTTTTTTTTTTTTTTACAGAACCTTGTTTCTGTAGAAAAAAAAGTCACTACATTCTCTTGATGTGGTGAAGGTCAAGGTCTATTGAAAGTGTTAAGATTCATAAAACAGATGTTTTTGTTTGTGTTGCCAGACGGTCCTACAAGAGGACAGGCAGTGTCGGAATCTGCAATTTCTAAATGGATTTGTCAAGTGATTGTTCATACTTATCTTTTAAAGAGAAAAAATCCTCCTTTTCATATTAAAGTGCACTCCACCAGGGCTGTTAGTGCTTCTTGGGCAGTGCATCACCAAGCCTCCATGGCTCAGATCTGCAAGGGCGCAACTTGGTTTTCAGTCCATACATTTACCAGATTTTATCAAGTAGATGTAAAAGGCATGAGAATATCGCCTTTGGGCGCAGTGTACTGCAGGCTGCAGTATAAGTCCTCTAGTCTCTTAGTGCCCTACTTTTGTTGTGTCTCCCTCCCTTCAGTTGGCATTGCTATGGGACATCCCACATAGTAACTTCTATGGCTCTGTGTCCCGTGATGTACGATAAGAAAATAGGATTTTTAGAACAGCTTACCTGTAAAATCCTTTTCTTTGAGGTACATCACGGGACACAAAGGTCCCTCCCTTCTTGGTATACACGTGTATTGCTTTGCTACGAACTGAGTTACTCCCACCAGTGGGAGGGGTTATATAGGGAGTGCACTTTTTAATTTAGGGTGTGCCAGTGTCCATCACTTGAAGGTGGCCTATAACCCACATAGTAACTACTATGGCTCTGTGTCCCGTGATGTACCTCAAAGAAAAGGATTTTACAGGTAAGCTGTTATAAAAATCCTATTATCTCCATCTCTCTCTCTCGCAATACACACTGGCCACTTTATTTAGGTATTCCTTGCTAGTGCGGGGTTGGGCCCCCTTTTGCCTTCGGAACTACCTTAATTCTTCGTGGCATAGATTCAACAAGGTGTTGGAAACATTTCTCAGATTTTGGTCCATATTGATACAGCATCACGCAGTTTCTGCAGATTTGTCGGCTGCACATCCATGATGCGAATCGCCCGTTCTATCACATCTCAAAGGTGCTCTATTGGATTGAGATCTGGTGACTGTGGAGACCATTGGAGTACAGTGACCTCATTGTCATGTTCAAGAAACCAGTTTGAGATCATTTGAGCTTTGTGACATGGTGCATTATCCTGCTGGAAGGAGCCATCAGAAGATGGGTACATTGTAGTCATAAAGGGATGGACCTGGTCAGCAACAATACTCGGATATGCCTAGGCGTTTAAACAATGCTCAATTGGTACTAAGGAACCCAAAGTGTGCCACCCGGTATGTTCTGCTGCTGCTGTATCCCATCTGCTTCAAAGTTCAATGTGTTGTGCATTCAGAGATGGTATTCTATATACTTTGGTTGTAACGAGTTGTTATTTGAGTTACTGTTGCCTTTCCGTCATCTTGAACCAGTCTGTCCATTCTCCTCTTGAGGCGACATTTTTTGTCTACACAACTGGCGCTCACTGGATATTTTCGGACAATTCTCTGTAAACCATAGAGATGTTTGTGTGTGGAAATCCCAGTAGATCAGCAGTTTTTGAAATACTCAGACCAGCTGGCACCAACAACCATTATGTATGTATGCATGCATGCATGTATGTATGTATGTATGTATGTAGCTTTTTTTTTTTTTTTCTTTTTTTTTTTTTCTTGCAAAAAAAGTAAACTGCCCTAATCAACTGATCAGATAGGTTAACCTTAAAATGTGACCCTCAGTTGGGTACTTTGTGGACTTTTTCTTTCCAGTGATTACAGTAATTATTTATTGTTAGAATTGGAATGCAGCCTGAACCTTTTCCTCCATTGTGGAACTACAAATCCCAGCATTCCTTTCCAGGTTTTCTACTCCTATTTATATTTCATCGTACCAACTGTATAGACTTGATTTTACTCATCAGGTTCCCCCCCAACTGATGAGATCCACACAATGCGAAACCAGTTGGTGCTTCTACATAACCAGCTTTTGTATGAGCGATTCAAGAGACAGCAGCACGCTCTGCGCAATCGCCGTCTTCTGCGAAAGGTCATCAAGGTGACATCACTTGAGGAACAGAATGCCGCCATGGTGAGTTCTTTCTAAGTCCTGGGGGAAAAATATTTTTAGACAGGAACACAGGAATGTACTCTTTTGGATCTCCTGATGGCTAAGAGAATCTGTGTTAAAAAAAGAATTTTATCAACGGCCATAACATTTACACTTCACTTTCTGTAATCGTGACATCAGTTCAATTGAAAAACTGTACTCAGATCTCCAAACATTTTCACACTAACTACATAACTAACCCAAATTATATTGCAGAGCAGATAGAGGTTTGTCTTCAAGCATACAGGTTCTAATCTGCTTTCTGCATCAAACACATTTATGGTTCCAGTTGAAAGAAAATTAGGAGTATCAGGTGTATTTTATGTCTTGTTACACTTTTTTCTTTAGTTAGGGACACATATTGTAGTCGGGTAGCTCTGGCATAAAGTCTGTCTATAAAGTTCATAAGCAGCTTGGTAAAAGCTGAGTATTTCACACGGGCTACTTACATTTTTATCTTTTTTTTTTTTTTTTTTTTTTTTTATATCAGAAAGGCCAGTTGAAGTTGCAGGAATCTGATCTCCAGACTATGAAACACAGCCTTCATAAGGAGCAGGCACGGTACAAGACGTTACAGGAAGAGAAGGACACAGTGGTCACCCAGCTTCACAGCCAGATCCGGCAACTCCAGCATGACCGAGAGGAATTCTACAACCAGAGCCAGGAATTGCAGGTAACATTTCAAATCTGGTCAACATCTATTTATCTTTTTAAAACAAGGGTACCCTATCCCCCCTTGCAGTTTGTTTTTAAAACGAAAACTACTCTTGCTGTGTTACTTACTTGCTGTACAACAATGTCTTTTAATTCTTTTCTGCGACTAAGTGAGGAGCAGACTGAGGAAATTCTGTAAGTGCAGGGTGTCATGTGTCCACTCCCTCACGTGGCATTGCTTGTGGCATCTTGAAGGCCTCATGCACACGAGACGCTGTTAAACTCGTGTTCAGAGGCAGTTGGACACTTTTCAACTGCCCCTGAACCCATTCAATGTTATCCTATGTGTCCATGTACACAGTCTCGTTTTTTGGCGTTTTTAGGCAGTTGCGTTTTAACCTTGTTTTTCCAGAAGCAAAAAAGTGGGTTCAGACGCAAACGTTTTCCACGTTTCAGATTCTAAACGCCGGTACCGCGTTTGCGTTTTTATAAGTGTTTTTTTTACAACCCGACTTTGGGGCCCCATATCTCGAGGCTACTTGGTGCTAGGAACCCCAAATTTGGATATGTTATATTGTTAGTCCAAATTTGGGGTTCCTAGCACCAAGTGGCCCCGAGATACGGGGCCCCAAAGTCGGGTCGCAAAATGTCAAGCCCTTCTGCAGCAGAGAATGACATTTTGTGGGCCCCATATCTTGGGGCTACTTTGTGCTAGGAACCCCAAACTTGGATATATATATAGATATATCTATATTATAGATATAGATATCCAAGTTTGGTGTTCCTAGCACAAAGTAGCCCCGAGATATGGGGATCCAAAGTCGGGCCACAAAATGTCATTCTCTGCTGCAGAAGGGCTTGACATTTTGCGACCCGACTTTGGAGCCCCATATCTCGGGGCCACTTAGTGCTAGGAACCTCAAATTTGGATATGTTGTAGTTAGGGCTGCAACTAATGATTATTTTCATAATCGATTAGTTGGCCGATTATTGTTTTGATCGGTTAAGAAACTTAAAAAAAAAAAAAAGTGTGGAGTATAATTTAGTTAATATGTAAAGTTTTAAAAAAAGGCAATTTATTCTTACATATCTCTATGCAGCGGTAAATATAGATAACCAACTATATGGATAGGGAGCAAAATATCTAATCCACTCTGAGAATAACAGACAGAAGAGATATACTGTATATACTATTAGAGGAGATATACTGTATAAACTGTTAGAGAAGAGATATACTGTACATACTATTAAAGGGTGAATCTGATAAATATTATCAGACTCAGAGATCAAATGTCTTCCTTCAAAAAAAAAAAAGTCATTTTAAGAACGTTCGTTCGATTTTCTAATCGTTAGTGGGGTCAAGTTGACGTTCATTTTCAACCACAGTGACGGGAACATTTGGAAATAGAAAACTTCTTGGTGAAAGAAATTTTCAGACAGTGTATGTGGTTTTCGTTCAGAAATTACATTCATTTTAAAAACAGAATGTTAAAAACAAGTGAAAATTTCAAACAATATTCTTTCATTCAGCGAATGTACAAAGATTTTTCGTCTGAATATTCTCGTCTGAAAATTGATCCGTGTGGCCAGAATAAGGCTCGCCACACACCTAGGCAACTTGCTTTTGATCTGTTTCTGCAGTGCTTTTTGCTGTGCGTTTTGATTTTTGCGCACGTGATTTTGCGGCGATTTGCGTTTTTGCATTTTTTTTTGACCAATTTGTTGTTGGGCAGATTAAAAACACAAATTGCTGCAAAAACGCATTAAATGCTTTTCTGCAGCTTCTCCATTGAAGTATATTGAACCAAAAAAGCACAGTTTTTGCGTTAAAAAAAAGTCCCTGACCCTTTCCAAATCCGCAGCAGCTGAAAAAAGCATAGATGGTGAACGTGTCCAATGGGAAACCATGTTGATGAACTGCAGTGCGCTTCTACAAAAAAGCACCAAAAAACACATAGATGTGAACCAGGTCTAAGACGTTTAGTAACATAATGGGGTTAAAAAAACTAAAATTAGCCCTTTATAGTACAAAAAAAAAGCAGATCACTACTACTGTAGGGTTAATTTTTTTACTGTAGAACTGTGAAAGTAACACCTACAGTAGCGATAATTTGCTCTTTTTGTACTATAAAGGGCTCGTTTTAGTTTTTTTTAACCCCATTATGTTACTGGCCGATTAATCGATTATGAAAATAGTAATCGATTAATTTCATAATCGATTAGTTGTCGATTAATCGATTAGTTGTTTCAGCCCTAGTGCTACTGTGTTTGCATACCAAATTTTGGGGTTCCTAGCACCAAGTGGCCCCGAGATATGGGGCCCCAAAGTCGGGCCACAAAATGTCATTCTCTGCTGCAGAAGTGCTTGACATTTTGCGACCCGACTTTGGGGCCCTATATCTCGGGGCCACTTAGTGCTAGGAACCTCAAATTTGGACATGTTGTAGTGCTACTGTGTTTGCATACCAAATTTGGGGTTCCTAGCACCAAGTGGCCCTGAGATATGGGGCCCCAAAGTCGGGTCGCAAAATGTCATTCTCTGCTCTGCAGACGCTTCTAGACGCAAACGCGGCTAAACGCGGCATGCAAACTCGGCAAAACGGGCGTTTCTAAACGCCGGTTTCAGCTTTTTAAAAACCTGTGTTCAGCAGAGTTTGCACCAGCGTCTCGTGTGCATGAGGCCTTACTCAGTGTATTGATGCAGAGAGAAGCTCTGTCAATACTTTAGTGCTGATCTTTGCGTCACTGACTGCAGGAGCAGACTGGATGAGGACTCTGTGGTATTGTATTACCAGCCTGTAGACTTCTAAACAGGGTAAGTCACCACAGTGCCCTGCACCCCCATACAGAGGTGTGCAGAGCCAGGCTGACCACTCCCTTCAGTCAACCAGTCTTAAAGCGGAAAGTTACCCATAACTTAAAGTGGAACTTCAGTCGGAAAATGAAGTCCTGCTAGATCACTTCAGGCTGGCCCCTTTTGCAGGTATAGCTATGTAAAACATTAAAAATAAGTGCCTATGCTGTTTTAAAATCCAATGATACACTGTTTTTGCCCTGCTCTGCACATGCTCAGTTCCTCTTCATTTTTGAGGCATAGCCGAGTTTGTGGAGGCCGATCTGCTGACCGCCTTAATGTGAAATTGAACCCTCCTATTCTTTTACAGCCAAGGAAGATGCTTCTGTTTGAACTGCAACTGCCATGATGCTGCACATGTGATCAGTTATGTCACCAGCCATTTGATGGTGTGACAGTTTGGTTGAGGACACAATCAAATGTGCAGTTTGCACTTCCAACATTCCAGGAATATAACTTGTTTTTCCCTTATCGTCTTTCAGGACAGCACCTTGAGAGAGCGTGGCTCCACCCACTTGACAGGAAACACACCTCCACCAAACTTTAAAAGGAGGCTCCTTCCCACTTATCAGTTTATGTGTTTCCTTCGGCGGGAACACATGTGGGAGTTTGGAGCTCTCAAGGTTCTGTCCTGAGAGAACAGGCTCCCTACTCCACTATTTTTACCTACCTCAGGAGAGCCGATTCCTCCCATTTTCCACAGGCTTACGGGTGCCGGGTGGATGGGCTCCTTCTCCCTCGTCGGTGCTCGGGGAGAGCCAGGACTGCTCCGGGTATTGCTGCTCCCAGGCAGAGGCGTCAGGCATGTCAGGCATTTCTGTTTGTTTTTTCTTGCCTGCACATGTTTTTTCCCTGACGCCGCCGCCATCTTGGGAAGGGCAGTCAGAGGACTGCATCCGCCGGATGTGAGGTATCCGGAAGTGGGGCGGCATCCATGGAGCAGGCGCCAGGCGTCATTTCCGCCGGAAGCGCAGGGGGAGGAGGGAGGAATAGGTCTGGTGCCTATTTATTGCCGGTTCCGGTCCGGCGCACAGGTGCTATTGGAGTCCGGAACCGGCATTTTCGCCACAGGCATCACGCTGCTGCCTCAGCATGGATTCAGGAACCGCAGCGAGTGGAACAGGCACAGGCACCAGCAAGGCCCAGGTAAGGAGCAGACTGTAGTTTCTGCTCAGCTTTACTGTGGGGTCTCTCTCTAGCCCTCTTCTCTCTAAATGTTAGTGAAGTTTGAGGGTATTTTTTCCCCCTGGTGGCGGAGGGGCCTGTCAGGGTGCATGAGTCTGACAGCTTTTCTCACTGTGCACCTGTGGTGAGCAACCTTGAGTAATCAGGCTGACTCCAAAAGATGGTTTGTCTTTTTTCTCTCTCTTTTTTCCCATATCATGGCAGGCCAAGAGCTCTGACCCTGGGATTAGAAAGAAATGCCCTTCATGCAAAATTAAGTTAAATGAAGGCTGGAAAAAGGCTTTATGTCAAGCATGTATTGACTCCTTGGTGAGGGAAGAAACCACTTCCGCATGCAGTGATCTAATCGCATCTGCCAAAAAGGAATTGGATACTACCATTCAATCCTTCAGATCCTCACTCACCTATCCATCTGCAAGTCAGCCCAGTACCTCACAGTCCTCTCAAGGCTCACTATTAGTCCCGGCAGTAGAGGCGGAAATGGGTCCTCTGAACCGGGAAGGGCTTTCCCCATCCCATTCTAATGAATCGAATGAGGATAGTGATGAGCTGGAAAATATGTCTTCCAAGTATAAATTGTCTTTGGATCAGGTGGATGGCCTTTTAAAGGCTATTTATGCTACTCTAGGCCTTGAGGAAGAGCATAAGGAGATGTCTTTACATGACAAGATGTATGCAGGGCTTAGTGAGTCTAAGTCCCGTACCTTTCCAGTCCATGCAGTGATTTCTGAAACAATCAGAAAAGAATGGGCTGACCCTGATAGGAAACCATTTTTCTCTAGGGCTCATAAGAGAAGGTTCCCTTTTGATGAAGACCCAGCAGCTCTTTGGAATAAGGTTCCAAAACTTGATGCAGCCTTTTCTCAAGTGTCAAGATCTACTGATCTAGCATTTGAGGACATGGGGATCTTAAAAAACCCCATGGATAAAAAAATGGATCAACAGCTCAAGCTGACTTGGCAATCCATTATGGGCAACCTTAAGCCAGCAATGGCAACTACTTGCATCTCCAGGAACTTGGAGTATTGGGTAAATCAGCTTAAAGCTCATATAATAGCAGATTCCCCTAAGCAAGAAATCCTTGACTCCTTTTCTACCCTCTCAGCAGCCGTAGCCTATCAGGATGACAGCTAAGGCGGCAGCCCTTGCTAATTCGGTTAGACGGGCTTTATGGCTAAAGACTTGGCAAGGGGAGACCGCATCTAAAAACAAATTATGCGGGGTCCCTTTTCTAGGAGACTTACTGTTCGGCCCTGATTTGGATTCAGTTCTGGACAGGACTGCAGATAAAAAGAAATCTTTTCCTGTCAAAAAGAAGAAACAACCAGTCAAACTGTTTTTTCGTCCTCAAAGGGCTCAGGAACAGAACAAGTCTCAAGAGAAAAAGAAAAGCTGGTCAGGGCAGAGGGGTAAGGGCAGAGGAAATGTCCTTTTCCATCCTCCTGCGTCAGCCAGCAAGACGCAATGACAGTCGGTTACAAGTAGGGGGAAGACTACAAGACTTTCTCCCCTATTGGGCAAGCATAACAGAAAACCAGTACATTCTGAATATGCTAGCCCAGGGTTACAATATAGAATTTTCAGATCTCCCCCTAGAAAAGTACTTGGTGACAAATCTTCCAAGAGATGTAACAATGAAGCAATGAAGAGCCTATTAAAGGATCTGATAGATCAGGGGGTTATGACTTGCGTCCCACAGGGGGAGCTTTATCAGGGATTTTATTCCCGTATATTCCTGATAAAGAAACCATCCGGAGATTTTCGGTTAATCCTAAACCTGAAACCGCTGAACAGATCGGTCCAATACAAAAGGTTTCGTATGGACTCCATCTTCACGATCAAGAATCTATTGACGAGGGAATGCTTTATGGCATCAATAGACCTTCGAGATGCCTATCTGCATATCCCTATAGCCCCGCAGTCCCAAAGATTCCTAAGATTGGCGATAAATTTGGGAAAAGAGGTTCTGCACTTGCAATTCAGGGCCCTCCCCTTTGGCCTGTCTTCTGCCCCACGAATATTCACAAAAATAATGGCAGAAGCGCTTGCTCCTCTTCGCATGCAGGGGATTGCGGTAATTCCGTACTTGGACGACCTACTCCTTTTTTCCCCCTCCAGGGAAAGACTGCTAGACAACCTCGGAAGGACCCGAGGTCATCTAGAAACCCTGGGTTGGATCATAAATATGCAGAAGTCAAATTTCGTTCCAGCCCAGAAAATACTATTCCTGGGGTATCAGATCTGTTCAAGGGAACAAAAGATTTTTCTCCCAGAAGAGAAGAAGGGGAAAGTCCTGAAGGTGGTAGCGTCCTTGCAGGCAAGCCAGCAATTATCAGTCCGACAAGTGATGTCATCCCTAGGAACCCTAACCGCAACCATACCAGCCATTCAATGGGCAAGGTTACATTTCAGGCCTCTCCAGAGCTTTCTCCTGAGAATATGGAATCACAGGTCAGAATCTCTGGAAGCAAAGGTAAAGATACCCACCAAAGTCAAGAGATCACTTTGGTGGTGGAGAAGACAGGAGAATCTGTCAGAAGGCCTGCTCTGGTCATTTCCAATAGAAAAAGTGGTAACGACAGATGCCAGTGTATGGGGTTGGGGAGCTCACATAGACCAAGACTTTGCGCAAGGAATGTGGTCTCGGACAGAGGCAAGGAGGTCCTCAAATTGGAGGGAACTAAAGGCAGTCGCCTTAGCTTTAGATGCCTTCTCTCCCATCCTTCAAGGTTCTCATGTCTGGGTCCTCTCAGACAACGCCACTACCATAGCCTACCTAAACAAACAGGGGGGTACAAGAAGCAAAACACTTCAGTTGCTAGCTTCAAAGATCCTGGTTTGGGCAGAAAAGCATGTTCGGTCCTTATCAGCAGTCCACCTCAAAGGCACCTTAAATGTAGTGGCAGATTATCTAAGCAGAAGGCGGATTCAGGAGTCAGAATGGAGCCTGAATCCGGAAATCTTTGCAATGATTACCAGGGCCTGGGGTCAACCGTAAATAGACCTATTTGCATCACAGGAAAATACACAACTCCCAGTATTTTTCTCTATTCACAGAAACGACAAGGCCCAGGGGACAGATGCGTTAATCCAGCCCTGGAACTTCCATCTGGGTTACGCATTTCCTCCTTTCCAACTTATCCCGTTGGTGTTAAGGAAGATACAGAGGGAGAAGGTGGCAGTAATCCTAATTACTCCATTTTGGCCAAAGAGGGCATGGTTTTCCACCATTCTACAGATGGCAGTCAAACCATTTTGGCGGCTGCCTCTCCGGCAGGACCTGCTCCTACAGGGTCCAATACAGCATCCGGGAGTGGCCAGTCTAAGCCTCACGGCCTGGTTTCTGAGGAGCAGTTGTTAAGAAACAAAGGTCTGTCACAACCCTTGGTAACTGCCTTACTTTCCAGTAGGAAAATAGTGACCAGAAAAATCTATGCTAAATATTGGAAGGTCTTCAACTCTTTTTGTCATTTGACTAAGAGAAAAGTTAAAAATTTAGTGTCAATTTTGGAATTTCTTCAAGAAGGGGCAGACAAGGGATTGTCAGTCAGCACCCTTAAAGTTCAAGTAGCTGCTTTGGGAGTATTTCTAGAAAGACCAATCTCTTCTGAGCCCTTGGTTATAAGATTTTTCAAGGCACTTACCAGATCTAGACCAGCTCCGGCTAAGCACTTTCCCAATTGGGATCTATCAGTGGTCCTGCAAGCCCTTACAAAGGAACCTTTTGAACCACTACAAGGAATCTCTCTAAGGAACCTTACTCTTAAGACCTTGTTCTTAGTTGCAATAACGTCAGCAAGGAGAATTGGTGAGCTGCACGCCCGATCTGTTAAGAGACCCTTTTTAACCATCTACACAGATAGGATTATACTTAAAACCGTATATGTAGTAAAAGTGCTGCGCAAATAAATTGTCCATAAAATATAAACTAAAATAAGAGATGAGATGAGATCCCCAGTGAAAAGTCAGAACGCCTAGGGTAGGATCGGGGGTGACCAAGAGATCCCTTCACCATAGATGGATGGCCCCTCACCTGCAATCTTCGACCTGAAACAGGTCACACAGCATGTAAACCAAGTAGGTAAGCTGAGAGCCGGGCGGTAATAACTCCACAAAAGCTGCTCTCTCTCTCATCAGATGGCATATGAAATGAAGCAAAGATAATATAGTGCTCTCCGTTTCTAAACTTTATTAAATGAAGTAAAACAAACTGGTGCACTCACATAACACAGCACTCAGATCCGAGTGCCGGCTGGATAGCGTGTAATCGTATGTTGACTGACAGCCGCGGGTGACGTCATGCGCTCCTGGCCCCCGTACGCGTTACGTCCTGTGGGCGGGACTTCATCAGCGTGGGGCGGGACACGCAGTCGTCAGCCCGCACAGTTGATATAGAGTGGCATGGTAACCAATGCTCCAATCATAGCAAAGATCAACTCAACCAGAGGACGCGAGCCCGCACGTCACTCCGGCCACGCCTATTGCATAAAGACACACATCCTCTCACAAAGTGCTAGGGTAGTGAAAAACAAAGCCATTATATCCCAGACGTATAATAATTATAAGGCTGTGAAGGGATTACAGCTCAAAGAAAATGTCTGAAATAAAAGAAACCACCCTTAAAAAAGAGAAGTATCAGGCTAGTTAAACATCCCTTACTTACAGGGAAAATATAAACAATAAAGTTGCACTAAAATCGCTAAAAATCGCATATATAAATGCAAATTATTATTAAAAAAATTGTTAAAAAAATATGACAATCACGCCACGGGTGTCACCCAAATACGATCACACTTACATATTCCATACAATAAATTGTACACAAATAAATAATACAGAAATTAATAAAAAATTAACAAAAACTCATCTATTAGAAATAAAACAATTTAGGTCAAAATCCACGTTCATACCTGCCGAAGATAGGACCTTGGTCTCATAGATCCAAAAGGATTCCCTACGGCTAAGTTGTCGGATATAATGACCCCCTCTCCAGTGGCGAGGAACCTTTTCGATCCCCCAAAATTTGAGACATTTGGGGTCTCTATTATGGCATAGGCGAAAATGCCTAGATACACTGTGGGTTTTAACCCCCCGTTTGATATTACTGATATGTTCGCCGACCCTAACGTGTAAAGCCCTTGAGGTGCGGCCCACATACTGGAGTCCACAATCGCACTCCAGCATGTAGACCACCCCTACCGACGAACAAGTAATAAGACCTTCAATTACGTATTTTTTCTGCGTGCTGTTTGAAATAAAATCTTTGCGCCTTTTAATATTCTTACTGGCCTTCCTACAAGTGGCACACTTACCACAAGCATAAAAACCCGAAAGAAAACCAAACATTTTGTTGATTCCAGTTTTGGGTGGGTCAATGACTCCCGGGGCCAATCGGTCACGCAAAGAAGGAGCTTTACGATATATAAACCGTGGACGCTCCGGCAGTACAGGACCCAAAGTACGGTCACTTTTTAATATAGGCCAGTGTTTAACTATAATCTGTTCAAGTTTTTTATACTGGATATTATAATCAAGTATGATCCGGTAACTAGTAGTGGCTTCTTCACTTGAGAGGGGTTTCGGCCTATCTGCCACTATAGAATTCCTGTCGGTGGATAGTACTCTCGAAATTTCAGAGTCAACCATGGTCTGCGTGTAACCTTTTTCTTTAAACCTAGTTGCCAAGATTTGGGACTGTGATAGGAAATCTTCATCGGAGGTACAATTGCGACGTAAGCGGATAAATTGTCCACTGGCAATGGCCCACTGGGAGGAAGATATTATTTTTCATGACCCTCCATCGGAATTGCTGTGCTATAGAAGGTACATCGATGATGTAATCATGGTGTGGGAAGGTGATCTAACTAGTTTGCAATGTTTCATGGGAAAGCTGAATGATAACACCAAAAACATTGAGCTGACATGGACTATAGATAAACAACAGATAACATTTCTAGACTTAGAAATATTTAAAGGAGAGGGAGTTTTTCAAACAAGGAATCACTTCAAAGCGACGGACAGGAATGCGTACATCCCACTGACTAGTTGTCACCACAAATCGTGGCTCTGTAACATTCCGCGTGGACAATTTATCCGCTTACGTCGCAATTGTACCTCCGATGAAGATTTCCTATCACAGTCCCAAATCTTGGCAACTAGGTTTAAAGAAAAAGGTTACACGCAGACCATGGTTGACTCTGAAATTTCGAGAGTACTATCCACCGACAGGAATTCTATAGTGGCAGATAGGCCGAAACCCCTCTCAAGTGAAGAAGCCACTACTAGTTACCGGATCATACTTGATTATAATATCCAGTATAAAAAACTTGAACAGATTATAGTTAAACACTGGCCTATATTAAAAAGTGACCGTACTTTGGGTCCTGTACTGCCGGAGCGTCCACGGTTTATATATCGTAAAGCTCCTTCTTTGCGTGACCGATTGGCCCCGGGAGTCATTGACCCACCCAAAACTGGAATCAACAAAATGTTTGGTTTTCTTTCGGGTTTTTATGCTTGTGGTAAGTGTGCCACTTGTAGGAAGGCCAGTAAGAATATTAAAAGGCGCAAAGATTTTATTTCAAACAGCACGCAGAAAAAATACGTAATTGAAGGTCTTATTACTTGTTCGTCGGTAGGGGTGGTCTACATGCTGGAGTGCGATTGTGGACTCCAGTATGTGGGCCGCACCTCAAGGGCTTTACACGTTAGGGTCGGCGAACATATCAGTAATATCAAACGGGGGGTTAAAACCCACAGTGTATCTAGGCATTTTCGCCTATGCCATAATAGAGACCCCAAATGTCTCAAATTTTGGGGGATCGAAAAGGTTCCTCGCCACTGGAGAGGGGGTCATTATATCCGACAACTTAGCCGTAGGGAATCCTTTTGGATCTATGAGACCAAGGTCCTATCTTCGGCAGGTATGAACGTGGATTTTGACCTAAATTGTTTTATTTCTAATAGATGAGTTTTTGTTAATTTTTTATTAATTTCTGTATTATTTATTTGTGTACAATTTATTGTATGGAATATGTAAGTGTGATCGTATTTGGGTGACACCCGTGGCGTGATTGTCATATTTTTTAACAATTTTTTTAATAATAATTTGCATTTATATATGCGATTTTTAGCGATTTTAGTGCAACTTTATTGTTTATATTTTCCCTGTAAGTAAGGGATGTTTAACTAGCCTGATACTTCTCTTTTTTAAGGGTGGTTTCTTTTATTTCAGACATTTTCTTTGAGCTGTAATCCCTTCACAGCCTTATAATTATTATACGTCTGGGATATAATGGCTTTGTTTTTCACTACCCTTTCACTTTGTGAGAGGATGTGTGTCTTTATGCAATAGGCGTGGCCGGAGTGACGTGCGGGCTCGCGTCCTCTGGTTGAGTTGATCTTTGCTATGATTGGAGCATTGGTTACCATGCCACTCTATATCAACTGTGCGGGCTGACGACTGCGTGTCCCGCCCCACGCTGATGAAGTCCCGCCCACAGGACGTAACGCGTACGGGGGCCAGGAGCGCATGACGTCACCCGCGGCTGTCAGTCAACATACGATTACACGCTATCCAGCCGGCACTCGGATCTGAGTGCTGTGTTATGTGAGTGCACCAGTTTGTTTTACTTCATTTAATAAAGTTTAGAAACGGAGAGCACTATATTATCTTTGCTTCATTTCATATGCCATCTGATGAGAGAGAGAGCAGCTTTTGTGGAGTTATTACCGCCCGGCTCTCAGCTTACCTACTTGGTTTACATGCTGTGTGACCTGTTTCAGGTCGAAGATTGCAGGTGAGGGGCCATCCATCTATGGTGAAGGGATCTCTTGGTCACCCCCGATCCTACCCTAGGCGTTCTGACTTTTCACTGGGGATCTCATCTCATCTCTTATTTTAGTTTATATTTTATGGACAATTTATTTGCGCAGCACTTTTACTACATATATGATTTTTGAGGTGTTTGTTGAATTTGCCTTTGTGCTTGTCTGCATTTTATTTTTATTGTCTTTGTGTCAGCGCTGAGTTATTTAATTTTTTATTTATACTTAAAACCGATCCAGGTTTTTTGCCAAAGGTAGCGTCAGCACACAATAGGTCGCAGGAAATCATCCTGCCAACCTTTTGCTCTAACCCTTCGGGGGAAAAAGAAGGCAAATTCCACAATTTGGATGTAAGAAGGACTTTATTACAGTATCTGGAGGTAACCATTAACTTTCGGTCCTCGGATTCTCTATTTATACTTTTTTCAGGTAAAAAGAAGGGCCAACAAGCTTCTAAGGGGTCTATAGCTAGATGGCTTAAATCAGCTATTCTAGCAGCCTACTCTCAGTCGGGGCTATCTCCCCCGCTGGGAATTAAAGCGCATTCTACCAGGGCTCAGGCCTCTACATGGGCAGAAATGGCTGGTGCCACCCCAGATCAGATTTGTAGGGAGGCTACGTGGTCAAGTTACCTTACGTTTGTCCGTCATTACAGACTGGATCTTCTGTCAGCCAGTGAACAGGCTTTTGGCAGAAAGGTCTTGCAGGCTGTGGTCCCTCCCTAAGTGGGTAAGTCTCTGTTATCCTCTCAAGGTGCTGTCCTGAAAGACGATAAGCGAAAAATCAAGTTAGACTTACCGGTAACTTGTTTTCCATGAGTCTTTCAGGACAGCAGCAACCCGCCCTTATTGTATTAAATTACTATGCTGTGACTAACCATATTCTGATTATGTGTTCCAGCTTGGGCCGGAGGTTCTCTACTACTACTACTACTGATAAGTGGGAAGGAGCCTCCTTTTAAAGTTTGGTGGAGGTGTGTTTCCTGTCAAGTGGGTGAAGCCACGCTCTCTCAAGGTGCTGTCCTGAAAGACTCATGGAAAACAAGTTACCGGTAAGTCTAACTTGATTTTTTTGAAACCAGTAAATCAATAGACTTAGTTCCACTTTATCATTTACTGCTGGGGCTCTGGGCTTCAGCAAAATGGCAGCATCCAGCAAGAAGAAACAGGAGCAATGCTGGAGGCAGTTTACAGCACACACACTAATTTTGGTAGCATCATTATTAATTTAAAATGTATGTTCCTTGCTAAAGAACATTATTTTTTATCTAGCTTTTTGGGTAAAGTTACACTTTTAACAAAAATTTTCTTTAGCAAGGAACATACCGTATTTTTCCGTGTATAAGACGCCCCCATGTACAAGACGCCCCCCACTTTTTCAACCCAAAATTAAGAAATCAATATTTTAAACATAGGTAAAACAGAACACATTACAGTTCATGTTTAAATACCAGCATATTATGCAGGGGTTGTTCTTCTTGTTTTCTCCACTGTCTGATTATACACTCAGTGGAGGGAGCTACAAACTATTTATCTGCAGCTCTATTCATATGCTCTTTTGCATAGCTGGTTACATTTGGTTTGACTTTTGCAGAGTAAGACAATCACTTACTTTTGTATTTTCTGACATCTTGCTCAGAACACTCCAGTCCCTGTTGCATCTGCGCACTCTCTACTTCCCCCCTCACCTCCAGCTGACGTCAGTAACACAGTAACATACGGCTCGTGATTGGAGGAAGCCGTTTGACAAGCTATGGGCAGCAACGCACCTGCGCGGCTGTCTCCTAGGCTGACTGACCGTGTATAAGACGCTGCTCGATTTTCAGGCTATTATTTTAGGAAAAAACAGCGTCTTATACACGGAAAAATACGGTATATTCCACATTAATAATGATGCTACCAAAATTAGTGTGTGCTGTAAATTGCCTCCAGCACTGCTACTCTTTCTTCTTGCTGGAGGCTGTCATTTTGCTGAAATCCAAAGCCCCAGCCGTAAATGAAAAAGTGGAACTAAACTCATCGATTTAACAGTTTGAAAAAAGTTACATTCCCAGAATGCCAGGATTGCTAACTGTCACATTTGCTTGTGACCTCAACCAAACTGTTAAACCATCAAATGGCTTGGATCATAACTGATCACGTGCAGCACCATGGCAGTTGCAGATAAACCGAAGCAGCTTCCTTGGCTGTAAAGGATAGAGTTTTTAATTCTGCTTTAAGACTGTCGGCAACTGAGTATGTGCAGAGCAGGGTGAGACAGTGTATTACTGGATTTTAAATATAGACACTTAATGTTTTACATAGGTATACTTGCAAAAGAGGCCAGACTAAAGTGATCCAGCAGGACTTAATTTTCTAACTAAAGTTTCACTTTAGGACACCTGAAAAAGGGTGTAATAAAACTTAATTTTTTTTGGGGGGGGGGGGGGGGGGTTGCTGCTATTTGAGTCATCTATGAGAAGATAATGAAAACCATAATCTAAATTCAATACTTCATACTGACGCTTTGGGGGCAGCAGGTTTATAAAAGCTGGTAGAAAGTTTGAGCAGTTGGGAAGGTTTAGGGGGGCGGTGGTTGGTTTACCTTAAAATAGACTTTATTTTTCTTTTTTTTTTTATTGAGAAAAATTTCATCTATATCTATCTATATCTATCTATATCTATGTATGTTGTGGCAGTAGGACCCTGTGCTACCTGGAAGATTGCTGGTTTACGCCAGATTTTGGAGAGAAAGGCACGCTGATTGCACAGCTGTGTGCTGGGCTATTTAATTGTGACCTGGCTATGGCTCAGGGTTCCACCCAACAGACAGGAAGTCTGTGCATGGGAGTCAGGTGGGCTCCCATTCCTCTGAGAGGAGTCAGAGGCTGCAGGAAGCAGCCAGGGTATGCATGTCTGCAGGAGGCAGACGTACTTGGTGACAGAGCAGCAGGAGTAAGCTAGGAGAGAGCTTCACTCTAGGAAACTCTTTTGGGTCTGAGGAGCAGACCTAAGGCCTAGGCTAAAGGCCGGAATCAGCCGTATGGCAAGAATGTACGCCAGGAGGCTAAAGTATTGAGTGTGCAAGATACAGTAATGGTGGAACCCCCTGCGTGGGCTACTGATGTCTTTGTGAACTTTTCCGTGCTTTTAAATAAAAGTGGGCTACCAGGCCCTTAAAAATACAGTTGTGTACTGGAGTACTCACTGACAACGCACCTACCATTTGAGTCTGATACCCCAATCTTACATATGGTGGAGATATTGCTTCGGGCAGATTTGGAAGAGTTCCAGATCCTCGCATACCAAAAACAGTGAGTAGCAAGAAACTGTGTTTTGCAGCAATGCTGTGAGGAGCAGCTCATGTGAACCAGTGGAGTCTGCATGTGAAAGTGTGCTGTTTGCAAGTCTTAAAGAGACGGTACGCAAAATTTTCCTGTGTTAAAAGGAACTGTGTTAAAAAGCGTTGTGTGCCTGACTGCAGAGATGGGGCGGTCAAAGCGCAAAAAGGAAGCGATGTTTGCTGAGATGAGAGACAGAACCTTGTGGCTGGAGGGGTTGTTACCGACAGAACAAGCCCCAGACTGGTGCAAGATGCATTTGGCCGCACTGGAGCAAAGGAAAAAGGAAAGCAAGCCGTCCTTTAGTGCAAAGAGTGAGCAGATGGGTGCGGTTGTCCATGGCAACAAAGCAGAAATCCATACAGCTGACTTCATACGGCCTATGCTGCCTTCTGAACATGTTATAGACTTTTTGGATGATTTTGCGATGATTGCTTCCTACAGAGGATGGCCTAAAAGTCGCTGGGTTGAGTTGGTGCAACCTTTTTTGATGGAGGAGTACCAAGAGGTGTACCGCGGGATGTATCATAACCGAGATGACTACGACAATTTCCTAGGAGCAATCCAATCTAGAGAGCGCTGGAAAAGATCAACAGGGAGAAAGTGGTCTCCCATGGCAACCGGAGAAAGTCTGTTTGCAGAAAAGAGGAGCTACAGCGGAGATGTGGCTCAAATTCTAAATGAAGAGGTTTGTGCAAAAGTGTCTGTTGTCACCCCTGGCAACCGTGAAGGAAATTTTGTTCAGCCTGCAGGGGGTGATGGAGAGCACAAGAAATCAATGGTTTCAAGTTATGGCTGCTTGTGTGAAGTGGTCAGCCCAGAGAAGAGAGCACAGTATCCAGCATCCTGCAAGGGGTATGACCATATGTGTAAGTCTGCTGTTACCCCTGGCAACAGAAAACCTGTTTGGCCTGCAGGGGATGTTGGAAAATCCAAGAAGGATGCAATGTTGCCCTGTGTCCATGTGGGGGCATTAGCTTGTGAGAGCACAGCAAAGAAGGGACAACGCCCTCAATTGAAGCTTTCAACACCTTCCAAATGTAATGGTAAGACTGTTGCAGTTACAAATGTGAGAGAGACTGGTTATGGGACTATTCCCTGTGAAGTGGGAATAAGTCCAGTGAGAAAAATTGCTTTCAGAGACTTGCAAGTGAATTCCCTGTGTAGTAACAAAGCCCAGTTTGAAGCTGAACCTGCAGCAAGCTTGAGGACTGGTAAGGACTTGTCTTCAGGCAGTGTATTGTTTAGCAGGAAGACAAGTGGTAAAAATGAAGATATGTTGCTTGCTAATGCAATTAAAAATGTGATATTGCATCCAGAAATGTCAGGGGTGACCACTGAGAAATGTGTGCCGTTGCCCCTAGCAACCATGGCAGGTGTAGCAGAGGTGTCCCTGGAGACCGCCCAGGAGCTCATGGTGTCTGAGCTCAGAGTTTCCCAGGACAACTGTGTCGCCGCACCGACTGACAAGTGTGTTTCACATGAGGTGAAAAGCAATGTACTAAATATCCTACAATCTCAAACTGCTAATGTGATAACGCAGCCTATACAAGGCAGGAAGGTTGATAATGATGATGTTGAAAAGTGTATTACTGACAATGTTGATGGTTTGGTGTCTCCCATGGTAACCACAGGTAGTGCAGCAGAGTTGTCCCAGGAAATCTCAGGAGGACTCCCAGTGTTGGAGCCGACGGGGCTCCCGGACAGCTCTGATACTGCTCAGGTGGAAAATGATGGGAAAATGGCTCAAATGAGGGAGTATGTATTATCACAATCTGATGTGGTTGACAGTGACTGGTGCAGATTGTCTGCTGCTAAACCACTCTGTCCACCTGTGTCTCCATGGGCAGAGGGAGCAGTACTACAGAGTGCTGATGACTGGAGCACAGACAGGATAGACTGGGATAGTCTCGCCATTAAGGTGATAGCGTGGTGGAAAGAAATTTCTGAAGGTAATAGTAGGCTGGACACTATTGCTGCTGTGACAAATGGAGAGGCTGCAAAGCCAGTAGACACAGGTGCGTTGGCTGTTGCAGAACTTAACCCCCTCCAGGCGGAAGGATCGGAAAAGGGCGCATATATAGCAGAAGTTTTGTCCACAGCAAAAGAGATGAGTAATGTTGAGTGTCAGGATGATGGGATAATGGATAGGGCCTTGGAAGGGCTCAGTGTTGCTGAAAATGAGACGATGAGTGTGACACATGCATTTAGCGGTGCTCATGGGGAGCTGCAAGTTTTGTCAGTGGCCTCTGAGGTGGAGGTCTCTTTGAGTGTCTCGGCCTCTCAAGCCTTAGCAAATGAGCCCCTCCACGTTGTTAGTAAGGGAAAAGTCCCTAGAGTTCTGTGTTTAGATGTGGCATGTCTAGAAATAACTGAGATGTTGTTGGAATTGGTGAAAACCTTTCCGCTGTATACCTGCATGTATCCACCGCAGATGGGTGACCTGGTACTGCGTAGTACCAATCAGTGGAGACACGTGGTACAGGCGATGTTAAGCAATGTTGATAAAAATTGGTTACTGCAATGTTGGTTACTTTTGCGGAAAGTGGTCTCGCAGTTCTCTGCGAGAGTGCTTCCAGCGACAGTTATGTGCGGAAGGCGTTCAGGGGAACTGCTAGAGGAATCAAAAATGATAGACATAGTGGAAGTCTCTCCGTATGCTGGTGTGATGAGGTGCATTCCTGTTGGTGCGGTCCGAGGTGCAGCTGAGCAGTGGTTGGTACATGGTGCGTGTGCTGTCTCACCCGCTAGACCTCATGTAAAGGAAGGGCCCGGAAAAGACGCGGCAGTAGTGGGAATTCAATCCATCACTCGCAGGGAGGTGCAGTTTGAGGTACCCGGAGACACTTTGACAGGAAATGACAGTGTTGGTAACTGTAATAAAAAAGTGTATGAGAAGCACTGTAGAGCACTATCGGACAGCTCAGAGGTATTGGTTGAGGTACCAATGGACACAGAAATAGTTAAAGAGATTGGTGTGGAAAAATGTGTCGAAAAATGTGCGTTGGTAGGACAGTCGCTATTGGAGTGTTGGACAACAGGGAGCGATGTGAAACTGCGGGAATGTCCCATAGGGAGTAACTGCTTGCCTGTAGATGGTCCCTCCCTAGACACTGTCCTAGCAAACAAGGTGACAAGAGGTCTTGATGATAATAATATTGAGTTGAATAACCCCTTGTGGAACATTGCTATTGAGGTTAAACAGAAGTATGTGGTGTTGATCTCAGATGATTTGGTTGCCAAGGGTAACCACACAGGGGTCAGTGAACCTGATAAACGGATGTTGTTGGTTAGTGTTGCATCAGGTAGTGAGAGGGGTCAGTCCCTGACAGATTTCATGGAAGTGGGTCCCCAACAGTCCCAGGAGAGTAGGTCTGTGGGAGGAAAAAGGAGGATCCCGTGGCCAGAAGGTGGAGGGGATAGAGAGATTAGTGGGAGCCCACGGTTCAGGAAGAAGTGCTGGTGGAAGCACACCCGGAAGAAGATGTGGGTGGAGTGCCCCTTTAGAGAAAAGGTTGGGCAGATTAGGACTCCTACTGCTGATAGTTGGCACAGAGGTGCCAAGGTGAAGTGCTGGTGGAAACATACCCGGAAAAAGAAATGGGCCTACGCAGCTAATGGCTGGCACAGAGGTGTCCCATTCTTGGTGACGGGTTTATGTGTTCCTCCCTCCGGTTCGAAACAAGGGGGGAGGATATGTGGCAGTAGGACCCTGTGCTACCTGGAAGATTGCTGGTTTACGCCAGATTTTGGAGAGAAAGGCACGCTGATTGCACAGCTGTGTGCTGGGCTATTTAATTGTGACCTGGCTATGGCTCAGGGTTCCACCCAACAGACAGGAAGTCTGTGCATGGGAGTCAGGTGGGCTCCCATTCCTCTGAGAGGAGTCAGAGGCTGCAGGAAGCAGCCAGGGTATGCATGTCTGCAGGAGGCAGACGTACTTGGTGACAGAGCAGCAGGAGTAAGCTAGGAGAGAGCTTCACTCTAGGAAACTCTTTTGGGTCTGAGGAGCAGACCTAAGGCCTAGGCTAAAGGCCGGAATCAGCCGTATGGCAAGAATGTACTCCAGGAGGCTAAAGTATTGAGTGTGCAAGATACAGTAATGGTGGAACCCCCTGCGTGGGCTACTGATGTCTTTGTGAACTTTTCCGTGCTTTTAAATAAAAGTGGGCTACCAGGCCCTTAAAAATACAGTTGTGTACTGGAGTACTCACTGACAACGCACCTACCATTTGAGTCTGATACCCCAATCTTACAATGTATATATATATATGTGTGTATATATATATATATATATATATATATATATATATATATATATATATATGTATATATATATATGTGTGTGTATATATATATATATATATATATATATATATATATATATATATATATATATATATATATATATATATATATATATATATATATATATATATATATATATATATATATATATATATATGTATAAATTTTTATGTAAATCTTTCCATTAACACAGACCAAAGGGGTTCATTTTTTTTGATCCATGGTGCTATTGCCTCTCAGAATGCTTTAATCTTTGGGCAAAACCACCATAAATGAGGAAATGAACCCCTTTGGTTACATTCCCTCCAGCCATTAACATCTGCTGATGGGTACATCTGTGCCAGCCTAACCGGTGTACGGTACCATCTTGTCAAAAATGTGTATGACATTTTCTGTATATGGGAACTTATTGAAGTATGGTGTGTTTCCCCAATCAATCTTTGAATTTGTTCAGATGTAAAATTATGGCCCATCTCTTTCCTATTCTCTAAAGTAGGGATTTGTTGTACACTGGTCACTCGGAACTAATTTTTACATTCTGGACAAAATGTGGCCCGACTCTGATATATTGGCACACCTTAATTCAAAAGTAGTAAGCGAGTTTGCTGGCCTTATCTGATGCTTCCACTTATAAAACAAATCTACCATTTGACGGTATCTCCATATGGCCATTGGAACTTCTCCTAGAGTCAAAATTAACTCTGCGAAGGGTAACATTGTTTGCCCTGTGGGGCCACTCCTGCACAATTGTCCTTCCCACCCATTCCCCATTGATCTAAATTTCCCTTCTCCTCCCCCAGGGGAAACCAGGGGAATCCCTCCAATGGTGTCATAGAGGATAGGGGGGCAAACTTTCCAGTATTCATTCTATCCCATATGGATAGTGTTGTTCTTGTTGGTGATACCCATTCCGATAAACCCCTATAAAAAGCCGGGATCCATGGGGCTCCCGCCAGGTCCCTACCTGCTAATGTCTTTTTCCAAAGGCACCCAAAGTTTGCTGACGGAATCATGACACCAGTTCATAATACGCACCAGGGCCATGGCTCTGTAGTATGTCGCTATATCCCACTCCCCCCTTTCGTTTTGGTCTCCACAAACTCTCATATGCCAGCCTAGGGTGCTGATCTCTCCACTCAAATGTCGTAAATGCCTTTCGTATCTGTTTAACCACTTCAATACCCGCCTATAGTCATATGACGTCCACAGATGGGATCTCCCATCCCGGGTGGGCGTCATATGACGTCCTGGGATTCCCGGCCGTCTAGGGGGCGCGCGCCCGCCGCGTTGCTCGGGACCCGGTGCGCGTGCCCGGCGGCCGCGATGTCCACCGGGAACCCGCGATTGCCCGTTAACCGGGCCGGCATGTGGATCTGTCAGCTCTGAGGAGAGCGATCTGTGTTCCCAGAACGGAGGAACACTGATCTGTCTCCTCCCCGTGTGTGTCCCCTCCGCCTTCAGTTAGAATCATTCCCTAGGGAACATACTTAAACCCTCCCCGCCCCCTAGTGGTTAACCCCTTCACTGCCTGTCACATTTACACAGTAATCAATGCAATTTTATAGCATTGATCGCTGTATAAATGTGAATGGTCCCAAAAATGTGTCAAAAGTGTCCGATGTGTCCGCCATAATGTCGCAGTCAGGAAAAAAAAATCGCGATCGCCGCTAAAAAAAAAATATATATTTTTTTTAAATGCCATAAATCTATCCCGTATTTTGTAGACGCTATAACTTTTGCGCAAACCAATCAATATGCGCTTATTGCGATTTTTTTTTTTTTTTTTTTTTTTTTTTTCACCAAAAATATGTAGAAGAATACGTATCGGCCGAAACTGAGGAAAAAATTTGTTTTTTATAAAAAAAAATTGGGATATTTATTATAGCAAAAAGTAAAAAATATTGTGTTTTTTTTCAAAATTGTCGCTCTTTTGTTTATAGCGCAAACAATAAAAACCGCAGAGGCGATCAAATACCACCAAAAGAAAGCTCTATTTGTGGTGAAAAAAGGACATCAACTTTTTTTTGGGTACAACGTTGCACGACCGCGCAATTGACGTTTAAAGTGCGACAGCGCTGAAAACTAAAAATTGCCCTGGGAAGGGGGTGAAATTGCCCTGTATTGAACCAGTTGAAGAATATCTGAGGGAGTGCTATAGGTACTGTATGTAAGGTGTAAATAATTCTAGGAATTATACTCAGTTTAAAGTGGTTGTAAACCCAAGATAAAAAAAAAAATGCAAGACAAAGGCATTATGAGCTAGTATGCATAGCATACTAGCTCATTATGTATTACTTCCCTTAGTTCGAAGCCCCCGCAGCAGTCCTCGTTCACCGTTCCTGCCGGCGACATCGTTCGCAGTGTTACTTCTGAGTTACTGACGTCACTACCGCGCAGGAGCCGCCAGTAACGGCACAGTCTAACTGAAGCAACGGCAAGTAGGTGCCCTTGCTTCAGTTTGCATGTGCTGATATCGGCACATGCAAATACGGGGGATATCTCCTAAACCACTTTTAAGAGCATTTACCCTGCCGAACCATGTCAGAGTATAACTTTTCCATCTCTGCAAGTCCTTTTTAATATAGACGCTACCAAGGGTCCATAGTTTGTCATATAGGCGTTTTGCATCCGGAGAGCTATAAATACCCAAATAAAATATAGAATCAAAACGCCAAAGGAAAGGATTGTTGCAGAGTGGCTGTTAACCCTGAAGAGACATGACTCGGCATCAGTACTGACCTCTCAATGTTTGGTTTTGTATCTAATTTTAAAATAAACTTACTTATTTCTAACATCAATTCAGTAAGGGATTCTTGAGGGGAGGAAAGATAAAACAATAAATCATCAGCGTAAGCTGAGATATTGTTCCATTGATCCAATACAGATTCCTCCTGATCCTTTTTATTTCCTCTAATCGTTCGCAGAAAGGGCTTCAGCACCATAGCGAAAAAAACTGGGGATAGTGGGCACCCCTGCCTAGTCCCGTTCCGTATCTCAAAATCTGATAACCTACCATTGACTTTTACCCTTGCTCTGGGATCTGTGTATAGTGCCATCATCCGTTCTCTCAGGCCCATCTCCCTCAGAACACCCTACCGAAATGCTTTTTCATCATCCATTGAAATTACTACACTCTGGGTCTGATTCAGTCCATTATGCATCCAGTGCAATAGTGTCGGATAGTGTTCTTTAGCCTCTCGACCTTTCATAAAGCCTGTTTGGTCTTGGGTGAATCAGTTTTACTATATGATCTTGTAATCTAAGGGCAAGAATCTTAGCCAGGAGTTTAGTGTCAGAGTTAAGGAGGGAGATGGTTCTATAGCTGGCACAAAGCTGAGGGTCCTTCCCCGGTTTCAGAAGAACCGTCACATGGGCCAGCAATGCCTCTGGGGCAATGGATTTGAAACTAAAATGGAATTTAAGGTACCTACAAAGTAAAATTTGAGAAACTTTTTATAGTACATATTTGTGAAACCATCTCGTCTGGCGCTTTTACCCATTGGCAAAGCGGTAATCTCTCTACCCAGCTCCTCCATAGAGATTACTTTTTCCATTTTTTCCAGGGCTGCAGACGGGATGGACTGCAGATCTGAAGCCTTAAGATATTCCTGAATTCTATCCACACATCCATCCTTTGCAGCTCATGTAGAAACTGGATCTATATTATACAAAGACCTATAGAAGCTGTGGAATTCAGCTGCTATTGCTTGGGAATCCACTATCTGTCGCATACTTTTAAAGTGTGAACATGGCGTAAGTCTTTTTTCTCTTTAATTGTCTGGCCAGTAACGTCCCACCCTTATTCCCCTTTTCATAAAAGCGGTGGGCGAAATACCTACGCTTACTTTGAACTTTACGGTCAAGAAAATGCTTCAGATCGATCTGCAATTTCTCCAATCTCTGCACATCCCCAGGATTTAAATGGGCATTATGTTTAATTTCAAGTTTTATGTATTTCCTCCAAAAGCTCTACAATTTCCCTCTGTCTCTCTCCAATACGTGTACACATTTGAAATCAATTCCCCTCCAATAACCAGCTTATGGGCTTCCGATACCACTTGATTGGATACCTCTTCGGATGTATTAATTTTCAAAATAGAATGATAATGTGGGAGACAGGGACTCCGCATTCTGCTCATCCAAAATAGATTTGTTCAAACGCCATATTCGTTCCACTACCAACAGATGTCGAACAAATTTTGTTAAGCTTATTGGAGCATGGTCTGATATAGTGATTGAGTCGATGAGCACACCTAATTCATGTAATGCTGATCTACCATCAACAAGTCAATCCTTGAATATGCATTTTATTTTGGAATAATAACTGAAATCCCTGTTTCGCTCATGCAGCACCCACCAAATGCAGAGAGCGAAGGCGCTGCTTGATATGCTTTAAAGCTCTATGGGACAAAAAGGTTTTCCCCGAAGAGGTATCCAAACTGGGATCCAAAATTATTAAAGTCCCCTCCAACAACAACAAAAACCTTCCCTAAACTTCCTCAAAATATCTAAAGTTTTCGATAGAAATCTAACAGTATGATTATTGGGGGCATATGTAGTAGCAAAGGTGTAACACTGGCTTTGGATCTTGTCCTTAAAGAGAAAACGACCCTCCGGGTCTACTCGTATTTCTGTGGGTACCAAGTGGCATGATTTATGGATAGCTATTGTAACACCTCTAGCCCTTGGAACTGGTGATGGTGCAGGGAACCATTGATTATATGGAAAAAGGAATACAGGGGGCCGACCCTGTCACAAAGTGCATCTCCTGCAGAAACACTATCTCTGCCTTCATATGACGCAGTTCATGCCAGAGACGGCACCTCTTACCAGATGAACAAAGCCCTCTCACGTTATATGATACAATCTTTATTCTACCTGTCATTATCTCTACATATAGTTCCATCAATCTCTTTTTGCGCTGTTGAACTCGTTGAACCCTCTAAGTTTTTTCCCTTGGGTGCATCTGATGAGAGGGAAAGGGGGGAAAAAAAAAAACATAAACCACGACAAGACTTCCACAACAAATAACCTAGTATACCACTGTATATGAAACACCCCTTAAGGGGAAGACTAGTCCGGGCAGGGGTGTACCACCCATGCCCGCAGTCCCCCTCCTTTCTGCCCCTTGGTAGAAAGCAAAGTCCCTTTTCTCGGGACCGACCTATGGGGGGAGAAATTATTAAAAACGTGAACAGACCTCGTGCTCCCCGGACTTCCATTAATAATCCTATAGCACTATTAATTCACAGTACTTCAACATTTTTGTTATCAGGGATTCAAAAAGGATAGAGGAAAGGGGGGGGGGGGGGAAAGAGAGAAAAAAAAAATCCCCCCCCCCCCCCCCCCCCAATCCATATCTTTACAATCTACCTATTCATATATTTCCCTCTAGGGCCAAGTTGTAATCCTATCTGTCCAAATGATTTATCCGTCAGCCTTTAACAGGCACTTGTTGCCATCGTTCTAGTTGTTGTAATGATGATTTACAATTATTCAATCTCCAGTCTGGAAAATCCACCTGAGGTAGCTCCAGCACTTCTATGAAATGCTGCACATCATCTTTAGTTTAAAGTGTTGCTGTTTTCCCATTCCGTGTTGCTATAACCTCTTAAAGGGATCCCCCCAACGATATTTAATATCAACTGCCCGTAAGGCTTCCAGCAGAGGTTTAATCATTCTTCGTTGCATACGTGTTCGTGATCTATCTGGGAACAAATATATTTGTGCACCCTCAAAATCAACCATGGGTCTATTACGGACTGCTTTCATAATAGCTATTCTTTTACTGGATATCTGTGCATTTTACAAATTACATCTCTTGGGGTCTCTCTGTTTTGGGGGGGTTTGGGAGAAGAGCACGGTGCACTCTATTTTAATCTTAACCGGTGCAGATGTCCCCAGAATTGACTGGAAAACTCTGATCCTTTTAGGGAGCAGTTCAGTATGTTTTATTGCAGGCAGGCCCCTTATACGTATATTCTGCCTACGGTCTCTATTTTCATGATTATCCATCTGATCCAACAGAGTTCAACACTTCTTCATGATTTTTTTTTTTTTTTTTGTCATATCTTGAATATCGATCACTACCTGTCTAATGTCCTCCTGTCCCGTCTCCATTTCTTCCACTCTGTGTCCCAGTGCTCCTATATCCTCCCTTAACCCCTCCACAATCTGTTTACATGATGTTTCAACAGCAGTCATAAGTAACTGAATATCATTCTTTGTTGGGAGTGCTCTTAAATGTTCTCTTAAATCCCAATCCACAATAAACTCTGGTTGAGATAAAATTGGTTCAATATTAGGGTCACAATTCAAAGAATTGGTGTACTGCACCTTCCCTGTAGAGGCTGTCCCTGATTTAGTCGGTTACTCCACCGGTCAGTGTTCATTAACTGCTGGGCTCTGTAGTACCACTTTTTCCTCCCAGACATGCACTTTCCACAGATTCGGCTACCCCTCCTGGGAATCCTTCCACCTCATGAAGACCCAGATCTGCTCCTGCATGTTCCCCATCTAAATTAGCAGCCTCCTAAGCGTGGGCCCATCGGACCCCCACCCTCTCCCAGTAGATCCACCTCCGGGATTGTAAGGCTTTGTTTTAGGCTTAGGGGTGAATGGCCAAGACCAGGTGTTCTATTACCTATCCCTAGGCCAGCCGCTCCTTGACCCTGTGCGGGGGTGATCCGGCCATCCTCGATCCTCACTTAAGGTCAGGTGAGTCGTGCTTCTTTCTCTCCTGGACCGGTGTCCTCTTTGCCGTACACCCGGGGTCTATGCTCTGCGCAGTGAGGTAGGATATGAGCCCATTTAGCTGGCTCTTTCCACCGCTGAGCGGATGTGCAGCTGTACGGCGGCACGTGGGTATGTCTGTCTGTCAGGAGCCTGCCATGCTACTGCTGCCTGTTCTGCTGGAGCTCGGATCACGGCGCGCTCAATCAGCGTGTCTGTTCATGTCACGCATCCCCCCCCCCCCACAGCTGGCCCTTCTCCGCCTGAAAATAGACTTTAAGTGATTCTTAAATCAGGAGTGCATTCACATGGGTGTCCCCATAGCAAGCGGCTTGCTAAGGGGGCACTTGGAATAAGAGGGAGCGGACAGCACCGAGGGGAGGGACTGCCTATGAGGAGGTAAGGGGTCTTTGCACAGAACAGGTAAGGAGAAAAAAAAAAGTTTTGACTTTATCACTTTAACTGAATAAACTTGCGTATTGTTTTAGGTTAATACTAACCTGCTCCTTATTGCATTCGTACAGACTAAGCTAGAGGACTGTCGTAATATGATAGTTGACCTGCGGTCTGAGGTGAAGCAAGCTAACAACAAGGTGTGCAACACTGAGCTCAAACTCGGTCAGGTGTCTCAAAAGGTGAGAATTGTCTGTCACTAGTGTGTATGTTGTGGGTGTGTGTGTTTTTTTTTTTTTTTTTTTTTTTTTTTTTTTGTCTGAGGTATCTAAAGCCCTTGTTTACGTATATCACAGTGCCCATCTGCAGGGCTGTATTAGTTCAGAGCTAGAAAATGCAGTTCCTGCAAGCCCGGAGAGTCTCACAAAGTCCTTCTTGGCCTCAAATTATGGTTTTGTAGCGTAGCATTAGTATTCCTACTATTAAGTATAAATGGGTACATGAGAGAGTAAATTGTGTGAACTCTATCACTCACATTGTCCCAACGTTAAGTCATGTCGTCGGATAAGGAGGGTTCCTCATAGCTAAAACGTGCCTGAGCAGAGAGCAAATGAGATGATTCAGCATTAACATAAGGTAACTTTTACACTGGTAAGTTACTAAAATGCCCTATAGTTTACCTTTTTGTATTGGTCCTGTGCCTTTTTTATTTACTTTACAGTTTTTTTTTTTCTTCCATTTTTTTTTTTTTGTCTTATACTTGATGCCTTACCCACTCTTTGTTGGCATAAGAGCCTCCTGTGTGTTCAAATCAGATCTTATCCAATTTAACGTAAGGTTTTCATGGGAATGTTGAATTTTAAGTGTACTTGCATCTCAAATTTAATCAGTTTTCAGGGAAGAGCTGAGGGCTGTGTAAAGTCTGAGCCCTTATCTGGGATTACCAGTACAACTGTATTTCTTTATTGTCTGTAGTCCAGGAATACTTGGAATTATAAATCCCCGTACACACAGACAGAATGTTGGGAGACATTTGCCGGTACAAAAATATTGGCAGACATTCTGGCCATGTGTATGTCGGTCTGTCCGACAGAAGCCAGCCGTTTGAGTTCTGTCGGGCATGCATGCTGGAGAAACCAGCAGCTGACCAACACCCTATCAGCTCTCTTATCCAATGGCAGAGAGCACTGATCGAGTGTTCTGGTGGAGGGCGCGCCTCCCCTGTCAGAGCACAACAGCTCAGCGCGGGGAGATCGCTGGACTAACTTCGCATTGTTAGTACAGTGGCTCCCGACTAGAGTTGTCAGGTTTTTTTTTTTTACGATCGGCCTATGCTGCCTTGCCTACAGCAGAATGGATTCTGGCAACAAAAGCCATTTGCCAGTACAGGGTAACCCCCACCACAACCATTAAACCTGTTTTTTTGCTAGTGTACTCTGGAGAATGGACCTGTGAAAGGTCTTCTATCAACAACTGCTGCTAGCTTCATGCTGGATTAATTTATATGAATTCTACTTTGTCAAGACGTGGGGCTATCCTATTGGTGACACCTCCAAAATATAAAGAGAAACCAACAAATCAATGGAAACCTAATGGACCAGAAACACAATCCTTGCAGTGGATTCTCTGGTGACTCTGCGGGATCAGTACATCATGCGTTAGTCCATGGTTTTCTTGTTGTCAGTGTCCATTTCATCTGTAGGCAGGACAGTATAACCCAACAGTCCAAGAATTCCTGTGTCCCTTAATGGACTTCCAAGAATAGTATTTTAAGGCGAGTGCAAAAAATACTTGGTTTTAGGGGCAGGGGTATGCTTCCATAGATGACTCTTCGACTGACCTGTCTTTTTTTTTCTTTGTTTGGAAAGCTGTCAAACAGCGAGTCTGTACAGCATCAGATGGAGTTCCTGAACCGGCAGCTTTTGATTCTCGGGGAGGTGAATGAACTTTATGTGGAACAGCTGCAGCATAAAAACACCAATGCAGATAAGGTATGTTATATTCTGCATACATTATGACTTCTGAAATAGCCTTGTAACAAGCCTACTATTCCCTTGTGTATCCATTTTTGAAGCCTCACCCTATCCAAAATGTTTCCATTTATTTGCGTAAAGCAGGTAAGGGTTAAAGCCTGTTGGATTTTTATTGTGGTCTGTGTCCCTATTTAAAAGATTGTCTTTATTGTATAGGACACAGAAATCTGGGTTGTAAATATCTACCTTCAGGTGATTGGACATTAGCAAAAGCTTTGCTGGGTTTGCCCCTTCCTGTCCCCATATAACCCGGCCCACTCCATGGGACTCCAGTTTTTTTTTTTTTTTTATAGTGTTCTTGGGTACTAGATGTCTTCTCTTGGAGAAGAATTCCTACAATTTTTTATTTATTTTTTATTTTTTATTTTTTCGCCAGATTTATTCACCTCTTTAGACTGACACGTCTATCGGTATCTTATTGCTTTACTGCCCTCAGGGCTCACTAGCAGCTTCCAGGTTGGTAGGGCAACACTTTGGGAATTGTACCCAGCCTCTGCAGGAAAAAATCGGGGCTGGCCTGTAATGTTTGTTTAGGAGCTCTGCATACTGTGTTGGCTCGTCACCTTGATAAGTGGCACAAGAAGTGAGTTAATAGCAGGGTGCCTTACAGATCCAGGGTCATGGTTCATTCCTGTGAAACCCAGACCCTGAAGACCTGTTTGGGGATACGCCTGTCGTAATGGGCAAAGCCTGGACCCTGTATGAGACCAGAAATTTGAACAAGGTAAGACAGAATTTCCCTATACTCTTATACATGCTGGTTCCTGGCTTTTATGTCTTGACTGCTCTGTAGTATTAACTACATCCTTATCTTGCAAGACCTTGCCATGCACACAGGTTCAAAGGGCACAGGTGTAGGGAGATTTGCACTCTTATGCCCCGTACACACGGTCGGACATTGATCGGACATTCCGCCAACAAAATCCTAGGATTTTTTCCGACGAATGTTGGCTCAAACTTGTCTTGCATACACACGGTCACACAAAGTTGTCGGAAAATCCGATTAGTCTGAACGCGGTGACGTAAAACACGTACGTCGGGACTATAAACGGGGCAGTAGCCAATAGCTTTCATCTCTTTATTTATTCTGAGCATGCGTGGCACTTTGTGCGTCGGATTTGTGTACACGCGATCGGAAATTCCGACAACAGATTTTGTTGTCGGAAAATTTTATAGCCTGCTCTCAAACTTTGTGTGTCGGAAAATCCGATGGAAAATGTGTGATGGAGCCTACACACGGTCGGAATTTCCGACAACAAGGTCCTATCACACATTTTTCCGTTGGAAAATCCGACCGTGTGTACGGGACATAAGTCTTTTTAACTTTATTATCTCACTGTTTGGCCCAGTGGCTATTTTAATATTTACCTATTCAAATTTGGCAGTCTTTCTTCATCTCCCTACCGGAAGTTCTTCTCCCAAAAGTGACAATGCTTGTATAAGATTCCTAACTGCACACTTCTGGCTGCCATTTTCTGCCAACAACGCAAGCTGATCGTTTGCCACCCCACCTGTTGCCAGATTCATCAGTCAGACACGGCCATTAGAGCTCAGTTGGTATTGCTGTGCTTCTGTTTTTCTGGACACCCTCATCTCTTTATCCACATCCATTCCATGAGTATCCTGCATCATAGACAGTGGTGAGTCCACTGCAGGCCCTGTGGAAGCTGTCAAGTTTCTCCCAAATTAATAGCAGTTCCAGAGCAAGTTATCGCCCCAACACCAAAACATAGAAAACAAGAAAAATACTGCGCTACCACTAAATCAAAAAACCCCCCTAAAAGCAGCAGTTTAACAGTGAGATGTGCACCAAAAATGACAAAAATAAAAGGAAAAAAACGCGCTAAATTACCTAAAAAATACTGATGAAATGATCATACAAACATATCCCAAGAACCAGGGGCGTAACTAGAAATAGCAGGGCCCCATAGCGAAATGTTGTATGAGGCCCCCCTGCAAACAGCCCCCCCCCCCCCCCCCCCCACAGCTGCCCTAGTGTCAATGCAGCGTGACCTGTGCCCAATGCAGCATGACCTGTGCCCAATACAGCCTGGTCTGCCTGTGCCCCATACAGCCCCACCTATGCAGAGGAAGAGGCAAGCCACCCGGATCAGCAGAGAGCGGCATTGCCCGCTGTAATAGCTTTCATTTGAATGTCCTGTCTTCCCGGGGCTCATTGTCACATAGCCCCACCTCTTGGCCGATGCCTTTTAATGACGTCACATGTCCCGCATTGGATCGGCGTTCTGTCTATCAAAGGCACCGGGCCAAAAGGTGGAGCTATGTGACGTGAGCCCCGGGAACTCTGGAAGTTCTAATGAAAGCTCTTACATCGGGCAATTCAGCTCTCTGCTGATACGGACAGCTCGCCTCTTCCTTTCCTCTCTTCCCCTGGCTGGGAGACTGTGCCGGCTGTACTCTTATCCTCACTGGGCCCCACTCGGCTGCCGGCCCCATAGCGCCCGCATAGGTCGCTATGGTGGTAGTTACGCCCCTGCCAAGAACTCCTCTTAGGAAATTAATAAACCATATTGATAATCAAAAAATGTTGTCCATACAAATAAATGTGAATCAAACAATAGTGTCCATAAGATTACATGGGAATCCTTATATATATATGATGTTATCAAAAACAGTCCCAGAGGAAAGCCCATAGATGAACACAACAAAACTCGATGGTGAAGATGGAAAAGACACCCCACTCCATGATCCGCCACCATACAGATTTTGCGCTTACCACAAAGCAAGCAAAAAGTAGCCTGTAATCCGTCTCAACACGGGAAATCCAGCTGGTGATACTGACTGCAAGCAACGTGGCTGGGAAGATACCACAGGGACCCCAAACACTTGTCTCAGAGGCATGTGAATAAAAGAAAACGGGCCATAGTGTATATCTGGCAGGATATTTTATTAAAAAGAGGTAGAAAACTTACATAAGGTATAAAAACAGCAAAACGCCGGCCGGCATAGCGAGCACCCGTCCACAGTAAGGATGGCAATGACGTCAGAGCGTCAACCTCCCGACGTACGTTTCACCACAAATGGCGTCGTCTGGGGAACGGCGCACATACCTTCACATGCTTGATCTGTCTCAGTGTTCACGCTGCACAAGCTCCTCCAGCCAAGCTCCAGGTAGGATGGGATGGGGGGCTCTTCCTCAAGGATTCACCCCAAGATTAGGGGGGGCGCAGTGGTCTGAGAGGCGGTAGTATACCGCACTATCACTGCCACTGCCGCCATTACTATGTGACAGATCCCATCTGCCGGCCTCTCTCCTTCCTCCTCCACCCCAGCCTCCCCTCCACGCTTGTCCCGGAGAGTCGGCTCGCGCGGGAAAGTGCCATTTTTTAAAAAAACGAGGGGGGGTGGTCAGAGGAGAGGGGGCGGAGCGTCAGTACGACGTTCGGCGTGCTTAGACGCCCACATCGCCGGCTGCACAGGCTATAAGAAGCACACTTTTCAGGTGCACACAGCCTATGGAGGGACACAGAGCTGACGGTCGCATGTAAGGTGGGACACAGGCATTCTCCTAGGCAGCATTTACTAAGAAACATTTGACTGGGCATTGGTAGCAGCAGCAGTTGCTGGACTACATCGCTCAGCAGTCAGTGTTTCATTTTTGTGATACCTCCACCTTGTTTGCTGTGCACTATGGGTAGAAGAGGTACAAATACCCCAAAAACCAGAGGCTCTAGGGGATCTCCCTCAGGCTCTGAGGACCCCCCTTCTGCAGCACCTCCCCCCCCCCCCCCCCCCCTGAAGGACCTGGGATGGCTGGCCAGGGAGAGCTGTTGGGGTCGGGGGCTGCATCTGCTTCTGGCACTTCAGCCCCTGTATATATTACGCAGGAGGTTTTTTCCTCAACCATTAATGGACTAGAGGAAAGATAATAATGGCCTTAATCGCATCTTCACTCAGTGGAAGAAAACGCACTAGGTCTTCCTCTGTTACCCAGGACCCTCAGGCAGAGGAACTCTGGGGGAAAAAGGAGAAGAATCCCTTTCAGAGGATCGGGATGGGACTGATGATTCCTCCTCTGAGGAATCAAGTGGAGAAGGGCCCTCTTCAGTTTCTCAGGATGAGAAGGTCTTAGTACAGATCCTTGCTGGATTGGTCCGCTCCACATTTAAGTTACCCGTATCTGAGTCAAAGAACCCTCTTCTTCTTTGGGTTCACTGAAGCCTCCTCAAACACATGCTTTTCCTGTTCATAATTTGCTAGAAAAGCTCATTTATTCTGAGTGGGATCACCCAGATAAACGTTTTTTTTTCCGCCTAAAGTTTTCAACACTTTATCCTATGGAAGAAAAGTTTATAAAGATGTGGGGGATACCAGCCGTTGACGCCGCCATTTCCTCCGTAAATAAAAGTCTGACTTGTCCTGTAGACAATGCTCAGATGCTCAGGGATCCGGTTGATAAAAAAATGGAATCCCTGTTGAAGGATATTTTCTCCTTGGCAGGTTCAGTAGCTCAACCTGCAGTGGCAGCGATCAGTTTGTCAATACTTGAGACCATGTTAAGCAGGTCCTTAAAGTTTTACCTGAACAGCAGGCCCAGGGGTTGGCTAACCTTCCAGCGGCCTTATGTTTTTGCTTTTGACGCCATCAGAGATTCTATCATCCAAACCTCTCGTCTTTCACTTGGGTTGGTGCAAATGCGTAGAATCTTATGGTTGAAAAATTGGTCAGCCGAAGCACCATGTAAGAAACTTCTGGCTGGACTTCCATTTCGTGGTGCAAGGCTGTTTGGAGAGGATTTGGACAATTATATCCAAAAGATCTCTAGTGGGAAAAGCACTCTCTTACCTGTTAAGAAAAGGAGTAAGCGTCCCTCTTTCAAACGGGCTCTTTCCCCAGTGCCAGGAGCATCAGCCTCCAGGCAGTCGCGACGGCCTCCTCTGTCAGGGTCTAGAAATAAATTTCAGAGTCGACCCCAGGGACAAAAGAAGTCCTGGGGGAAGAAGCCTACTAGACAAGATGCTAAAGCCTCTTTTATGAAGGAGCACCCCCGCTCGATCGGGTGGGGGGGGAAGACTGCTACGGTTCTCAAAGCTCTGACAGGAGGATTTCCAGGACACATGGGTAATCTCCACGGTAACTCTAGGTTACAAACTGGAGTTCCAAGAATTCCCCTCTCCTCGTTTCCTCAGATCAAGTGTCCCCAGAAATCCAGAGAAAAAGCAGTCGCTCCTTCTAGCGTTAGAGCGACTATTTTCGCAAAAATTCATCATGGTGGTTCCCACGAAAGATCAAGGATTGGGATTTTATTCCAACCTTTTTACAGTTCAAAAACCAAATGGAGATGTCAGACTCATTCTGGATCTAAATCGATTCCTAAGGATTCGATCCTTTCGCATTGAATCAATTCGGTCAGTAGTCTCCATCCTACAGGGAGGAGAATTTCTGGCATCAATAGATATCAGAGATGCGTATCTGCATGTACCCATTTTTCCTGCTCATCAAAAGTACTTGCGCTTCGAAATAGGACGCCATTTTCAGTTTGTGGCTCTGCCTTTCGGGCTAGCTACTGCACCTCGAGTGTTTACAAAGATCTTGGCTCCTCCTCTGGCCAGATTAAGGGCTCAGGGTATAACTGTCATAGCATACCTAGACGACCTGCTCTTGATAGACCGGTCGGTAGCCTGTTTGAGCGGGAACTTGATGACCACAGTCAACTACCTGGAACACCTAGGTTGGATTTTCAGCCTAGAAAGGTCTTTCTTAAAACCAGTAAGAAGACTAGAGTATTTGGGCCTGGTCATAGATACAAGCGAAGAGAAGGTATTTTTACCTCAGGCAAAGATCAGTGCCTTAAGAGAGCTGATTCTGGTAGTCAGGACCAAAAAGGGTCCTTTTGTCTGTCTTTGTATGAGGCTGCTGGGAAAGATGGTGGCTTCATTCGAAGCAGTTCCCTATGCTCAGTTTCATTCAAGACTACTGCAACACAGTATCCTGTCTGCTTGGAACAAGAAGGTTTAGGCATTAGATTTTCCGATGCACCTGTCTCGTGCAGTGCGTCAGAGCCTCAGTTGGTGGTTAATACCCGAAAGCCTGCAGAAAGGAAAATCCTTTTTACCGGTTACCTGGACGGTGGTAACAACGGATGCCAGTCTTTCGGGTTGGGGAGCAGTTCTGGAACAGTCTGCGGCCCAAGGGGAATGGTCCGAAATCGAGAGGACCTTACCCATCAACATTCTGGAGATCCGTGCGGCATATCTAGCCCTAAAAGGCCTGGACTCTCAGGCTACGGGGTTGCCCTGTCAGAATCCAGTCCGACAATGCCACAGCAGTGGCTTATATCAATCATCAAGCAGGCACCAGGAGTCGGGCAGCTCAGAGAGAAGTGAACCAGATTTTAGTCTGGGCAGAAAAGCATGTGCCATGCATATCGGCAGTTTTCATTCCAGGGATAGAGAACTGGCAGGCGGACTATTTGATTCGCCAGCGGTTAGTCCCAGGGGAATGGTCTCTTTACCCCAACATCTTTTGGGCCATATGCCAAAGATGGGGGATTCCAGATGTAGATCTCTTTGCATCCAGATTCAACAAAAAGATTGACAAATTTGTGGCAAGAACAAAGGATCGTCTTGCATGCGGGACAGATGCATTGGTGATTCCGTGGCATTGGTTCTCACTGATTTATGCATTCCCTCCTATTCTGCTACTGCCACGACTCCTTCGCAGGATCAGGTAGGAAAAGAAGTCGGTACTTCTAGTGGCCCCAGCTTGGCCCAGGAGAGCTTGGTATGCAGAAATAGTAAGGATGACCAGTAGGTTCCCCGTGGACCTTACCGTCACGTCCAGACCTGTTATCTCAGGGTCCAGTGTTCCATCCTGCCTTAGAAACGCTAAATTTGAGAGTTTGACTATTGAAACCCACGTTCTGAAGAGTCGTCGGCTTTCGGGTCCTGTGATCTCTACCTTGATCAATGCAAGGAAGCCAGCTTCCAGAGTGATTTATCATAGTCTGGAAAGCTTATGTATCCTGGTGTGAATCCAGGGGTTGGCATCCCAGAAAATATGTAATGGGTAGAATTCTTGACTTTCTACAAATGGGATTATAGATGAAGCTGGCCTTGAGTACCATCAAGGGCCAGGTCTCGGCCTTATCAGTATTATTTCAACGGCCACTTGCTTCACATTCTTTGGTCTGAAACTTTAAACAGGGGGTGATGCGTCTTAAATCCTCCGGTTAAGGCTCCCCTAAGCCCCTGGGACTTAAATTTTGGTTCTGTCAGTTTTACAGAAACAGCCTTTTGAACCAATACGTCAAATTCCCTTGGTCTTGTTGACAAGAAAATTAATTTTTCTGGTAGCCATTTCTTCTGCTAGAAGAGTATCAGAGTTAGCAGCTCTTTCCTGTAAAGAGCCTTATTTAATCATACACAAGGATAGAGTGGTATTGCGCCCTCATCCTAGCTTTCTACCGAAAGTGGTTTCAGATTTTCATCTAAACCAAGATATTGTTCTGCCTTCCTTTTTTCCAGATCCCTGTTCCACGGAAGAAAGGTCACTACATTCTTTGGATGTAGTAAGGGCAGTCAAGGCCTATCTGGAAGCAACTGCTCAAATTCGCAAAACGGATGTTTTGTTCGTACTGCCAGAAGGTCCCAATAAAGGACAGGCAGCATCAAAATCTACCATTTCAAAATGGATTCGACAAATGATTATTCAAGCTCACGGTTTGAAACAGAAAATTCTACCTTTTCAAATCAAGGCACACTCCACAAGGGCTATTGGTGCTTCTTGGGCAGTGCATCACCGGGCCTCTGGCTCAAATCTGCAAGGCCGCAACCTGGTCTTCAGTCCATACATTCACCAAATTTTATCAGGTGGTTGTGGGAAGGCATGAGAATATCGCCTTTGGGCGTAGTGTGCTGCAGGCAGCGGTACAAGGTCCTCAGGTCTGATTACACCCTACGTTGTGTGGTCCCCTCCCCTTAAATAGCATTGCTCTGGGACATCCCATCAGTAATTACTGAGGCTGTGTGTCCCGTGATGTACGAGAAAGAAAATAGGATTTTTTATAACCGCTTACCTGTAAAAATCCTTTTCTTTTGATGTACATCACGGGACAGAGGTCCCGCCCCTCTTCTAATACACTTATATTGCTTAGCTACAAAACTGAGGTATCCCTGTAAGGGGAGGGATTATATAGGGGGTTGAACTTCCTGTTTAGGGTGTGCCAGTGTCCAATCACCTAGTGATACCCTATATAACCCATCAGTAATTACTGAGGCTCTGTGTCCCGTGATGTACATCAAAAGAAAAGGATTTTACAGGTAAGCTGTTATAAAAAATCCTATTTTTCCTAACCCTTTTTTTGACTTCATTGGTGCAATGGGTGTTCCTCTTGTTTCCTTCTTGAAAGGAAATCAAGGACTTCTCAACTCCTACATAGCCCCTGTCCTTGAAACCTGTACATACGACCAAGCATATGATGTATTGGTATAAACGATTTCAGTAGTCTTGCTCCTACAAGGTCACCTCTGGCCCAGCCATTTGTCTACCCTATAGTTGGGCTTTGCCAAAATGATGGAGAGTTGCTACTAGTGAATGTGACTTATTGTCTTCTACCCCTCAATTAGTGCTTGGGGATGTTTCATGGTCTGTGAATAGATTTGTGTCCTGTACTGTGTGATAAAGATGAGTTTTTTTTTTTTTTATGTGCCTTTTTAAATTCTGCATTTTAGGATACAGTAAAGGACCTGGATCATTCCTGAGACTGCTCTGATTTCTTGCTTACTTATAAAACTGGAGCCTCACACAATAGACAAGGTTTTATATAGGGACACTAGGGAGCAGACCCTGTAAAGGTTTTGCCCAAAGCCAATTGCACAAAGGCAGTGGCATATAATCCATAGTCTATGCATTGATGCCAGGGTCCTGTATTGCTCAAAGTAATGCGCTCTCTACAGACCTCAAGTGGATCTTGTATTAGAATTTAGACATCTAACGAGCCTTTCTGCTCACCAGTTGGAAGACCTAACTGTTCCCCAGTTATTCCATGGCTATAGTTGGCCAGTAGGGTGGTTTGGGCTATAACCATAGTTCAAAGGGTCACCTTTACAAGTATTTGAAATCAGGTGGTTGGTAAGTATTTGTCAGTAGCTTTACTATTAATAGAGAAGTTTGGGATTTAGAAGAGAGAAATTCTACTCGCCTGGTGGGTCCAGCATCAGTCCGATGCTGCATCTGTCCCCTGCTGGCTCTGATAGAGCTGAGCGATCAAAGACTGCTCAGTTCTCAGCATTCTTTAAGCAGAGAGCCGGGGCCAGTCACTTGCTTTCTGCTCTCAGTGGAGCGCAGAGTTGGGCAGGGGAGTGGCTGTCTCGGGCAATAAGCGGCTTGCTGAAAGGCTAAGCCAGCTGCTGGTCCGGCTTGCTGAGGTCAGCTGACAGCAGGCTTCAGCCCGAGGTAGGCTGAAAACGGGTTACTGGAGTGCAGAACGAACTGCACTCCTGTGATTCATACAAGAAGTACAGCCAAAATGGCTTTGGCTATGTTTCTCAAACTTTTTCATGACCTAGGGAACAGTGTAAAATATAAAAGGTTGATCTTCCCAGAAATCCAGTGAGCTTGTAACCCTCCTGTGTGCTTTGCCTCTGCAGCACTGAAATTACAAGCAGTGTTCTCAACCCTTCCCAGTTCTTCCCCAATGTTTTGAAGATGAAGAATGAGGGAGGTGTTCTATAGTCTAAATCAGGAACCCTGAAAACCAAAACAAATACAGTCACCACATTGAAGGGCTGGTAATCTAATGTTATGCTTTTCTTACTTTAGGCTTTCAGACAGGTTTCTTTCCTGTTCACATGACATAGGAATTCAGATACTCAGGTTGTACTGATAACTACAGGAGAATTGGATACTGGCAAACAAATTGTGTGGCAGCCCCATATGCCTCAGTCTTTTGCTAAAATCCCTTTAAGATGGATGCCTTTTCTCTAATCTGTGTAAGATCTAACCTCCCCTGGCTTTTTTTTTTTTTTCTTCAATCAAGATTCCTACTACATTGCTGCTGAGCTGGACTCTTTATGCAGCCATCTGTATCAGTCTTTCCTGCTCTGACTGCTGGACTGGACATTGCAGGGTTAGCCTGGAATGTGAACTTTGCGCGCTGGGCACTGCATTGTGTTGCTTTCCAGACCAGAGTGTACTAGTTACGTTGGCCACGGAGCGCTCTCCAGGTCCTGAGCTATGGCACAGTCCAAGGTCTGACCTGGTCTCAAAAGATTTGGGGGTAGGCCATGCAAGCCGAGCACTCAGTGCTACCTTATTATGAAGACAGATGGGCACTGTTTAAAATTGCTTTTCTTTGGTATTACTGCAGAATTGAGAAGTGCTAAGTTCACATCCCCGGCATACTTTCCACAGAGGATTGTTTGCTCTGCACCACTGCCATTCACAGAACAAGTTGTATTTTTTTTCAGTGCATGCAAGATGTTCTCTAATTGAGCAGGGTGGGGAGGAGGGGCTGTAACTACACAATAAAATACTATATGTTCTATGAATGGCGTTTGGTGCCAATTAAAAGCTCTTTTCTGTTCACACTTTTCTACCTGGTGGATGTTCAGGCCTCCTCTGATGCCAGCTTTAGGCATAGGGTCTGTCGGGTGGCTTTGTGAGCTGCGGACAGTCTACGGTTTTGTTGCTTTTAAATACGCTTGCTAGTGTTTTCTTGCTGCTGCCCACATATCCAACTGCATCTGAATTCCTGTGTCCCTCAATGAACAACAGAGAAGGGGATTTTTGTACTTGATGAAAGGTCCTTTTCTTGGGGTTCATTGGAAGACCCAGGTCTCGCCCCTCTACAATTGTGCTCTTTGCCACAAAACTGAGGCATGCTCAGTAGGATGGTTTATACTGGACTGCCCCACAACTTTTCTGTGTGCCTGTGTCCAATCCTCCTGTAGGCTGCAGCATAACCTGACTTTATCTGAATTTCTGTTTCCATCAAAGAACACCCTAGAAATCGATTTTATGGCAAGTTTAAAAAAAAAATCCTATTAAACATTTGTAGTAACATTTTATTCAACTAAAATTCAAATTCAAAATGGTCAATACCTTTTTTGGAACACATGGTATGTCACTATTTAAATATTTGGATAATAGCGTGTCATGGCTCAATAGATGTACAGTTAGAAAAACTAGAGAATTGGGTAGAAACTCTGGAATCTAGAACTGGATAAGGCAAACTTGGCAGTGGTGGCTGAAACAGAATGTCCCTTGTAGTTTCCTTACTGCCTGGTGGTCTTTAGATTGCTGTAGCACATGTGACAATGCAGTAAATAATGACTGACATAAATCATGTAATCTGCACAGGAAGTGGAGATGTTGCAGGTCTCCTTTAAGAAGGAACTGGAAAAGGCTCGCTGTATGGTGGTTCAGCATAATCAGAGGCTGGAGAGCACCCAGAAAAGAATAATGGAGATGGAGGCGCAGCTGGCAAAAAAGGAACTGCTCTTCCAGGAACAGAAGAAGTTTCTGGAAGATATCAAAGTCAAGAACCGGTAACGGTTGTGAATCTGCATGTGTTTGTATGCTTATCCTGATTACTGTATCCCATGGAACTGTCCTCCTCAACTAAGCCAGTTTTTATGTCTGTGTGTAATGTGACATCACTGCTTCCCTCACCCTTCACCTCCATAGCTGTTCCCAACCTGAAATTACTACTGTGCCCTATAGCAGCGCACACACAGGTTATATCCAGCATTACAGCTTAGCTAGAGAGGATATTGGCTTATTCTAACACTACAGATGGAAAGTTCCATGACCAAAAGCAACCAATCCGAATTAGAGGTCGACCGATATGGGTTTTTCTATGGCCGATGCCGATATTTAGAAATCGCGGTGGCCAATGGCCGATATGTGATGCCGATTTTTTTGGGCCGATAAATTAGGCGGATTTTTTTTTTTTTTTTCCCTTCATCTCATAAAATCTAATAGTTAGACCCGTTTCACACTGGGGCGTTTTTTCAGGCGCTTTTGGGCTAAAAATAGCGCCTGTAAAGTGCCTGTAAAACGGCTCCCCTGCAGTCTCAGTGTGATATCCCGAGTGCTTTCACACTGAGGCGATGCGCTGGCAGGATGTTAAAAAAAAAGTCCTGCAAGCGGCATCTTTGGAGCGGTGTATACCACTCCTCCAGCACTCCTGCTGATTGAAATGAATGCACACCGCTGCCGAAGCGCCTGCAAAGCGTTTCGGCTGCGGCGCTTCAGGGGTGCATTTAACCCCTTCCTCGGCTGCTAGCTGGGTTATAAGCGCCCCGCTAGCAGCCGAATAGCGCCGCTCAAATGACAGTAAAGCGCCGCTAAAACTTTTACTGTCAACGCATGCCTGCTCCAGTGTGGAAGCAACCTTAAGTGATACAGAAAATTTTTTACATTTAAACATTTATTAAACAAAACAAACCTCCAATCAGTTCACTTGTATGTAGAATTTAGATAAAAAAAAAAACTATATCTTAAATATAAAATACACAAAAACAGGTAATCAAAGCTTTTGGATGAAAAAAAATGGGCTAACTTTACTGCTTTCGTTTTTTTTTTTTTTTTAATTGGTGTATTTTTTCAAAAAATATTGCGTTTGAAAGACCGCTGCGCAAATACCGTGTGACATAAAATATTGCAACAACCGCTATTTTATTCCCTAGGGTCTCTGCTAAAATATATATATATATATATATATATATATATATATATATATATATATATATATATATATATATATATATATATATATATATATATATATATATATATATATATAAATGTTTGGGGGTTCTAAGTGATTTTCTAGCAGAAAATGCAGGATTTTTACTTGTAAGCAACAAGTGTCAGAAAAGATTTAGTCTTTAAATGGTTAAACTGAGAGCTTCTACACAGAGCTCAGTTCATTCATAAGTGTAAACATTGTATCCTTCAGGTTCTTTTTATCAGATTTGGCAGGCTGCCCAGAGGAGGAGAGAAGTGCTTCACAGAAGATTTCAGGCAACTTGTATTGACTTCTATTACAGAAGTCATTTGCAAGTTGATATCGGCCTTTTTTATCAGCACAATCGGCCGATGCTGATTAAGTAAAAAAACACCAAATATCGGCCGATATATCGGTCGACCTCTAATCCGAATTTACTTAAAGTTAGACAAGTGGGAGATGGATCTTAATTCTTAGCTATGGGTACCGTACGTATTTATTTATTTTTAATTTTTTTTTGTGGTGTTTTGCTGAACATGCCTAATGGCTCACTTGTCATTTCACAGACCCGCTTCTGTGTTTTAAAATCAATCAGAAATATATTTATTGCAGTGAGTTGGTTAGAGGCAATCCATGTTTCATAATTAGTTGGTCCTTAAATTCAATATGTAAGCCGTAAATGATCTTCTGTTCTCCTTCTGCTTGGCTCTTAGGGGTCAGTTGCAGGCAGTGGAGAGCAAGTACAATGCTCAGAAAAGGATAAGCCAGTCTTTTGAGAGAGAAATCTTATCTCTGTACTGCCAGCTGGAGAGTGAAGGTCTGTTAAAGAAACGAATGGAAGAGAAAGCAGAAACAGCAGAAGTTGCAGAAGAAAGGTAAGCACAAATAACAAACAGAAACTTTGCACTCTGTAAAACAAAAATTCATGATAAATCAAGTGTAAGGCAGCAGCACTTGAGCATCAGAATACTAGATACGTTAATTACAAAGGCAGGTCTGCTATACCTATAAACATTCCATAAGAAATAGCATAACTACATATAAACTAGTAAAACAATGCAATGTGCAAATCTGAAAAGTGTGAAGGTACAAATCCCGTGAAAATTTAAGCAACCACCGTATATAGGAAATGTCTATATAGTGAACTGGTGCTTTTTAAAATCACTCCAGTGACAAGGTGCCAACTGCTGCGATCCCAAACCTCCAGGTGCAAACACTCCTTACCAGATCAATTGAGGTTATAGGAGGTCATAAGTGCTCATACAACAAAGCATCCCAGCAGCCCCAGCCAGTGTCTCCTTCATAGCCCAGTATTAATATTGTAGTTCTCCGCCAAATGATCATATGCCACAATAAACGTAAGGAAGAGTCCCAATAGTGCAGCACCATTACAATTCCATAAAAGTTTATTACATAATTGTACTCGCAAAAGGAAAGAGGCATGTAAGCCTCCCCAGACTCGGACGGTGGGTGTGATGACATCACCGCTGACTTCGCACAGCATGTTCAATTGTATTTAGATATCGGGGAACCGGATCTAGCTGAAAATGTCCTTAGTTACAAAATAAAGCATACGACATAAGCAATGTACAGTGGTTCTCCTTCCACCTACCCACTGTCACATTCAGTGGGCAGTACTACCTGCTAGACGTGACCCATTAAAGCAAATGGAGCCATGCTGCAATTGCGTGCAATATGAGGTTGTGGTGCAGGCTGTTAGGGGTCAAAGCAGGCAGTGAGGATGTTACACATGCTTGCTGACATTGCAGGAAGAGGTTGTGGGATTGTGGGAGAGGGGGTTGACTGACATTGTAGGAGGGATCATTTAGTGCAGAGGGTAGTGTGCACTAAGCAGCAGCTACAAAGATGCTGCCAGCCTGGATGCTGATGGGACTTCCTCCCTGCACCAAGCCTGCCCTTTTCCCTGCTCACGCAACCAGAGATTCTGACAATTGGGATAACAGACTGCCTAGGAGATTTTTTTTTTTTTTTTTTTTTGCTGCTGTCTCAGCTGTCCTCAGCCTGCCTTCTCTCTACCGTGCCAAACAGCAGGCTGAGTAGGAGTCAGATGCAGCAGTAGTGAAGCTGTCAACATTCCCCTGGGGCTGTATATTTGGCAGGTGAAGAGGCAGGTTAAGAGGCAGGTTCTGTGCAGGGAGGGAGCTCTCCTATCAGTCTTCCAAGCAATATCAGTAGGGGAGGGAGTGATCCTTATAATTCATCTATGCTGGCTGACAACAGCAGTATTGGTAAAGGAAGGTAGGGCTGTGTACAAGGAGGAAGCCCAGCAGTTGGAATGATGTCCCTTCCTCTACATGCTCCTAAGCTCTGTAACAAGACTTCACAGAACAGCCAGACTTCATAGCACAGCACCGGTGGGGCTTAAGAGCAGGTTGCTGCTGTTGTGCTCTTCTCACGTCCTCTCAAACGAGCAAGTGCAAGATCTCTGGGGGCTGGCAGGGGCAGAGAAGAGATCCATGGGAGGAAAACTGCAGTGGGTTGGTGGAGGCAGCAAAACGGGCACGTCTGCTCAGATGAGGGCCTGACTGATCTGGAGGGTTGCACTGGAATTTTCTTGCATCCTGATTGGCCAATAGCAAGAAATGGGGCAATGGGAGGGTTTGGGACTTTAAATGAGGCGCATATAGAATGTGCCTCCATCCCTATTTCAAGGTTAATAAAAAAGTTTGGGACTTTAATTGAGGCCATAGACGTGGTGGAGATAGGTTCAATAGGTACACATTTATTGTCATAAAATCATGATACAAAATCAATAACAAAGCCCACATAGGTAAAACACATTATAATAAATGTAATTTCATGTTTGTTCATACACACTATTAAAAGTGTGCATGCAATACAGGCAACTGGGGTACATCCGAGTATAGTAGCCAAGTGCCCCACAGTGGTCTGATTGATCAGTAATACATTGTAATGAGTTCATAATGGTACAAAAATATGTTGACAATACTTGCAAATGAGACAGTGAGACCAAACATTGCATAATCAGAGCAAGAAGAGAAATTGTGAAGAAATTCATCGGGGTAAGGAGAGGCATCTCAAGACAACCCAAATTGCCCAAAACAGATAGTAACAATGGGGGCTTTTATCTGCATCCCAAATAGTAATGCCCGACGCGTTTCGCGTGTTTCACACTCATCAGGGGCGGGTGCTGATAATATATCTATGAGATATAATAAAATATTATTAGTGGAATATAATGGAACCTATCCAAGGGGTGATAGAAAGGTGTATCCCAAAATACTTACAAGGACTCACTGTAAATGAGGTATAGTACGTATGGCACCGGGGTCAGCCAATCTATGCCGGGAGCTGAGGTGATCAGACAGCGCGCTGGTAGGGCATACATCCAGAACTCCCCAGAAAGCACAGGACACAGCAAGGGATTATGTGTGGTAAGTCAGAATGTTGGAACCAAAGTGGCCACCAAAACCATCTGAAAGGATGAATAGTATCAAGATGTCATGAAGTCTACAAGGGTACATGGTATCAAGGTAGTATGATATTCATTCATGTTAAAAGGTGATATCTAATTATAGGGTAGTGAGTAATCATCCAAGAGAGCTTACCAGGGTCATTGCTGGGAGAGAGTGGAATAGCAAGAAATGGGGAGTGGATGTGACATTGCTAATGGAGGCAGAATCCCCCAGTGGCAAAATTATCCCCAGTATGAATCTATGCAGAGAAAACTAAACAAACTTAATTTATACTATTAGACATTTAATAGAGTTAACACAGAAAACTCTCTGCAGTGTGTTGGAATGTCTTGACCCTCCCAGTGACAGCGGTGAGTAATTACAGATCTTGAGGATTCAGCCCCAGTGACATTGGGACTGAGGTCAGGATAGGAAAAGATCAGTTGTAAAATGACAGGTTGAGAATGCCTTAGCCTGGGGGTCAGCAGCCAGGTGATTGGTAGATCGCGGTCGGGCTTGCTGACCCACCATCTCAAAGCATCACAGAGTGCAATACAGAGGGACTGCTTGTAAAGTTGGAGCTGTAGTAGTGGGCAAGAGCTGTATAATCTGATGCCTCCTCTGTAGTGCTGGCTCCTGTCCCATGAGAAGTAATACCAACTACACTCCATCTCTTATCCCTACTAGTGGTCTCCAGGGTGGTGCTAGCCGCAGAAAAGAGCTCTTCAGGTCAGTGTGAAGCAATACACTGGTATGATAGTACAGTGCTGCTTTCATACTGATGTGCTGCGGTTTAACCACACCTGCCAAACATGACCCATTCAAGTGAATGAGGTCGCTCTGCAAATGCCCTGCAATCTTGTGCAGTACAGCAAACAAGGGGTTAAAGCAGGCCGCATTGTTTTGCTTTCTCACCACCTGCTTTTTAACTCCTTGGACCCTGCATAGTGGCCTCATTTACTTGAATGGGTCGCAATTGGCAGGTGGTAGCACCCACCAGAAGCAACAGGGGATTTAATTCCTGCTGCGGCATGTGTACACCTTTGGTTGGGGGTGGTAAACCGCAATTCAACCACAGGGTTTTGCCGCTCCCAACTTTGTGTGAACGAGCCCTGAGGGTGCCACTGCCGAATGCAACTAAGGGCTCATTCACAAGTGCAGCAGGTACTGCTGCTCCCCTGAAAAGTGATCCAAGTGTGTTTGACAGGTGGTGGGGAGGTGATATGTTGCCTCCTCCACCGCCTGATTTAAGCCCATGATTGCTGTGCAATGCATGAGATTGGGACACAGATGAGATTGGGACACGGTAGTATGGCAACTGGAGCTTTAGATCAAGTGTGAGGAGGAGACACTGTGCCCGGTGATCTTTGACTTCCTCCACGTTGTTCAATTAGATCTCCACCTCTTTACAGAGGCGTTCCCATTTTTTTTTTTTTTAAATTAAGTCAGCAGCTAGAAATACTGCAGCTGCTGACTTTAATAATCGGACACTTACCTGTCCCACGGTCCAGCGATTCGGGGGTTCGAAGCCCCACTTGTCTCCTCCTCCGGCGGCGGCATTGCAACTGTGGGCGCTCGGCTGTGGCTTCACAGCCTGGCACCCACTGTGCATGCGCGAGCGGCGCCGTGATTGGCTGCTCAGTCATCTGGGACCTGTAATGTGTCTCAGATTGACAAAAAGGAGGGGCAGAGCTTAGCCCTTCCTGCGCCGAGTGGAAGTGATGTCACCAGCCCAGGCACTGAAGGAGGCAGACTACGAGGGACCCCCTAGCAACAGCCATTTACAGGTGAGTAAAAAAAAGGTGGGGGGGGGCAAGAAAAATTTGCAGTGCCACCTAGTGAAAAATAAGGGGACTAATTGCCACGTGAAGGGGCAGCCATTCTGTGCTGATGTCTTACATTTTAATATGTTCAGCTGGAAAAGTGTAAAGTGCTGATAGGAGCACTTACATTCATGCCTGGAGTTGGGCTCAAGTTTAAAACTCATACAATATCAAAACCATTATGTACAAATATCGGTGTGGCTAATAAATATATAGATCTCCTTCATTGTGACTGGATATTATCTATAGATGGATATATCTATATAATCTCTATCTATCAGTGTCCCTATGAGCAATAGGGGAGAAATGAGATGTTTAACTGGGTCTTACACCAGTCCCTCTCAACATGTTCCGTGGGGTTCCTGCTTCCTCAAAAGTTCGAGGAGTATAAAGTATAGGGGGAAAACGTGATACCAAACAAATGTACATTGTACATAGGTCCATATGGACACATGGAAAAATAGGATATATTAGACATACCGTATATACTCGAGTATAAGTCGTCCCGAGTATAAGTCGAGACCCCCAATTTACCACAAAAAACTGGGAAAAACTTATTGACCCGAGTATAAGTCGAGGGTGAGAAATGCAGAGGGTCAATGTCCATCTGCAGCTGCCTGCCTCCCTGTGTCCTGTGCAGCCTACCTGTACCCTGTACATGTGTGTCCTGTACATGTGTGTGTCCTGTACATGTGTGTGTGTGTGTGTCCTGTACATGTGTGTCCTGTACATGTGTGTCCTGTACATGTGTGTCCTGTACATGTGTGTCCTGTACATGTGTGTCCTGTACATGTGTGTCCTGTACATGTGTGTGTGTGTGTGTGTGTGTCCTGTACATGTGTGTGTGTGTGTGTGTGTGTGTGTGTCCTGTACATGTGTGTGTGTGTGTGTGTGTGTGTGTGTGTGTGTGTCCTGTACATGTGTGTGTGTGTGTGTGTGTGTGTGTGTGTGTCCTGTACATGTGTGTGTGTGTGTGTGTGTGTGTGTGTGTGTGTCCTGTACATGTGTGTGTGTGTGTGTGTGTGTGTGTGTGTGTGTGTGTGTGTGTGTGTCCTGTACATGTGTGTGTGTGTGTGTGTGTGTGTGTCCTGTACATGTGTGTCCTGTACATGTGTGTGTGTGTGTGTGTGTGTCCTGTACATGTGTGTCCTGTACATGTGTGTGTGTGTGTGTGTGTGTGTGTGTGTGTGTGTGTCCTGTACATGTGTGTCCTGTACATGTGTGTCCTGTACATGTGTGTCCTGTGTGTATGTGTGTCCTGTGTGCATGTGCAGCCTACCTGTGTCCTGTGTAGCCTTCCTGTGGCGATCTCCATCCTCAGACAGCGGCCGTGTGATGATACTGTTCGGCGGCCATTCCACAGTTCAAAAGCCGCGCCTCCTTCTCGTCTGTGATAGGCTGACCGCTGACTGCCTATCACGGACATTCTCTCATTCTCATACCACGGACGAGGATGAGAGAATGTCCGTGATAGGCTGTACACTGACAGCTGTTCAGCCTATCACAGAAGAGCAGGAGGCGCGGCTTTTGAAAGCTGGAATAGCCTCCGTGCATTATCAGCACACGCCGGCCGCCGTCTGCCTGCATGACACGCTGATCATGCAGACAGACGGCGCGGACTCGAGTATAAGTCGAAGGGAAACTTTCAGCCCAAAAAAAAGGGCTGAAAAATTCGACTTATACTCGAGTATATACGGTAAGTACAACACATGTATCTACACATAGGGCCCCAAACATCATTGCAGCCACCAACAATGCATATACAACTCCAGGAACTCACCCAGCCAGCACCCAGGAGGGGCAGAAGCATTGGACGGCGGGAGGTCTCCCCGGCGAATGTGGGGATCAAACAATGACTATGTAGATCTATTTGTAGCAAAAACGTAATTTAAGATCGTAATTGGGTCATAACAAATCTATTATATAATATATGACATAAAGTATAGTGTATGTGTATATACACACCTCATATACATATATATGTGTGTGTTATATATATGTAAAATGTGTGTGTATGTATATAGATATATATTGATATTGTATCTGCACTAGCTCCTGGCAGTATATGCAAAGAGGACTGAAAGAAAGGAAACGCAGGTGGTCTGTAATGGTGAGTATGGGTCAATAGTATCTAGATAAAATTATACAGCATACTGAGACAGTGTGTCTTTAAGAGTGAAAATACATATAGGCCACGCCACTCACCTTCCAGATACAGCTTTAGTTAAAGGGTTAAAGCCTAGTTAGGCAGATGTACCAGTTTCAGATATTTTATCGAAGTATAATCCTATAAGATTTATGCAGACCATCGCACCTTCATGATTAAGGGAGTGCCTGAAACCTTAAAACAATGCTATTAAACAAAGCTACTAAATGATCTTATCCCATAGTCTGACTTGTCAAAAATGCTGCCAGAAGTCATTGTACCTGCGGTCTCGGTCCAATTGCAGCACCACCAGGAGAGTGTCGAGTGTCTCGAGTGCCTCTGGGATCCCGCGTATGAGGGTGGTGGATGGCGTTGCCAGACGCGGCTCCCAAATGCGCATTGCTGCAGCATTCGTCAACGAGTCCCCTGCCATAACCGGGCTCACCGTCGCCAGTGACCGTGCGGCCAAACCGCACCTAGTGCAAGTGAGCCGCCTTGTCAACTAGGCAGAAGGTGAGGAAGCACCTGTCCGCCAGTGTCCGGTCAGTGGGAGACTCACACCTGCCAGGTTATGACCAAAGAGCCACACTCAACACACACTCAGGGCGCAGCAGGATAAGACCATTTCCATAGAGCCATACTGTCTCATGGATGAATAAATATGATGCAGGGTGCCCATGCATAGAGAACTTAACCACCTATAAAAAGGAAAAAGAAAAGGGGGGGGGGGGGACAAATATGTACCATAACTATAACATCTTTATAGCAATCAATTATTGCAAAATCCAAAGGAGAAAGAAATACAATGTAAGATCAAAAAGGTAGCTATATAAATCCTGCATAATTTTAAGAGAGCAATCCAAAAAACGAATTTTTCACCAAGAGGGTAAAGGAAGGGAAGAGAAAAAGGGCGGGGACAAAACACCAGGGTGGAAGGGAAAAAGGGAAGGTTTAAAAGACAGTGTAATTTTATTGTGCCCCAATAGGGGCATTTTAAGTACTTGGTCCATGTATAGGGAGATTTACCTCCATTTATTTTAAAGAAGGTTTGTATGAATTTTAATTCCTGGAGGTACAGTAGCAGACAATCTTTCAGTCCAGAGGGTTTTGTGCTGTAAAATGTGTCTATCTCAGTCTCCTCCTTGGATCAGGAGGGGTTACCTCCATTACAAATGACTACAGTATTGTCAAATTTATGGTGGCGGCCAATGTCTAGTAATTGGGGTTATGATCTTGCCACTACTCGAATAGTAAACATGGTCCCCAATCCTCTGGCCGAATTGTCGGATGGTCTTACCGACATTAAAAAGCTTTGCACTGGCAACTCATAAGAAAAATTACACCTTGGGGGCTATTTGTGAAAGGCACATCCACTTTGCGCTACAAGTACACTTGAAAGTGCAGTTGCTGTAGATCTGGGGGGGGGGACATGCAAGGAAGAACAGCCATTAAGCTTGCACATGATTGGATGATAAAATCAGCAGAGCTTCTCCTCATTTCAGATGTTCCTCTCAGATCTACAGCGACTGCGCTTCCAAGGGCACTTGTAGTGCAAAGTGGATTTGCTTTTCGTAAATAACCCCCCTTGTGTTCTGCAATCTGCAAAAGCATGTAAATTGGTGCCATTGACCGTCTTGGTAAATAAATTCCCCGACCCTCAGTTACCCATGGGCATCTTTGACATTCGCCACAATGGTAACTCCCTCTTGGTGAAGACAAGTAGAAGAATTATAATGACTAAGTGAGTTTGTCACTCAATGTTGTAGCTCGTCTAAAGACCAACTCCGGATCGGGTCGAAGGTATTTAGAAAGGGTATAATTACTGGCCAGTAAATGCCAGTTTTTAGACATGATTGATCAAAGGGGCTGCTCATGTGCAGAGAATCGGTTAACAAATTTAACTGTCCCTGAGTTAGTCTTTTGAGTATTTTTGTAAAACAGTTCTGCTCTTTGGTGGCTTTTGTTAAAGGCTTTTCTCAAGGGATTTTGAGTAGCCTCAAGCTAGGAGGCGTTGTTGCAGAAGATTAGCCTGTGTCTGAAAATCATCATCTAGCGAGCAATTCCTACGCAGATGTAAATATGTGTGTGTGAAATTGTGTGTGCATCATAAACATGGGTGAATTTAGGATTGTAATTGCTGCTGTTCAGTGCTGTCAGGAATTGTATTAGAAAGTTTTCTGGGCCCGTCCATATTATGCGCAGGTTATCTATGTAGGGGAACGAGTAAAGAACATGGGATAACCATGTGGAAGAGGAATCCTCCGAAAATCTATCTCTCTCCCAGCTGCCTAAATGTAGGTCATCGTAGGAGGGAGAACAGGAGGTGCCCATGGCTACCCCCAGTGCTTGTAAATGGCATTAATCCATGAATGTAAAGTGATTTTTAGTTGGAACAAATTCCAATAGTGCTAGGATAAATCTGTTGAGTGGCCATGTCATTTGGTCCTGTTCCGTAAAGGAAAGAACCCACCACCCAGATACCCTGCCCGTGTGGGATACTAGAGTATAAAGCCTCTGTCCACAGCCATGAGCGGGGCACCCAGGGGGGACATGAATGCCCTCTGTGTGTTTCAGGTCGTCAGCCATGTCGCAATCATAAGATGGAAGTTTAACCACGTGTGGCATGAGGTAAGTCTGCTAATCTACTTGCCCATTCAGTTAGTGAACCAATGCCAGAGATTATAGGTCGCCCTGAAGGGTTCCATAGGTCCTTGTGGACCTTGGGTAATGCATAAAACGTCACTAAACGTGGACATTTTGTAATTTAAATATTGGACAGTATTTTATCTATTAATCCCTCCAGAAAGGCATTAGTACAGAGAACTTTAAGATCATTCTTAAATTTAAATTTGTACCATTTGGTACTGTGAATGAGACATAGCCACAATGTTGTCCCCTTTATCTGATGGCTTAATAACAAATTCATCAGATGTCTAATTGTTTAAGGGCCAGTTCCCTAGACAAATGGGCAGCCGGTGGCTGCTATTTTTGGGACCTTAAGTCTAAGTCTTTCACAGTTGGAGAAATGCCCAGATGTCTGGGCAGGTAGGTAGATCTGGGAAGTGTTTGGATTTAGGATAAAGGAGGTATTGGGTGAAAAATTACAGAAGAAGTGATGAGATTCAGGTCCAGAGCAAGAGCTCTCCACCGTTGTCCCAAAGCAGAATCCAACTGCACATTTCCCTCCTCCATGCAAGAGCACTTGTAGTATAGTGCTTAATTTTTTCTTTTTCTATTCTTCTTTTGGTCATCATACATGTACTTATATGTCAGATTTCTAGAAAACATATATAGATCTTAATGGTTTCTATAATGTCTGTAGGTTGAGAGGGGCAGTAACCTAGACCCAGGCGCAGTACCGAGATTTGTGCAGGGGTAAGCTGCACATCGGTTAAATTAATAATTAATTCTGACTGGTTTGTATAGTTTGAGTGGTTGGGTTGCGAACCATACAGCTGCTGAGATTCCCCTCCTGCCAATGCCGCGGCTGAATCTAAAAAAAAAAAAAATCCCCTGTAATTGATGATGCCTTTAGTAGTACCACTAGTGTTAGGTGTACCCTTTTTTTGTTTTGAAGGATGGCAGTCAGATTACTTGTAGTGGAGTTAGTATCTCCCGCATGGGGTGCAGTACCGGGGAGTCTCTTGCTCTTAGTCGGTGAATGAATGCCCACCACCATACCTAGTGCGTTTTTGTAAGGACGTGATTGAGAAGCCTGTGTTCCAGGTAAGCTCCTCTTAAACTTCTGAGGAAGCGGTAACCCCGCAAAACATATTGAGAGAGACTGGTGCAAGATACAGTTAAACATCTTTACTCCCCTATTGCTTACAGGGTGTGTGTGTATATGTGTATCTATAGAGATTATTATATTATAATTTTTGACCACATAGATATTTGTATGTAAAAGTCTTTGGTCCTCCCTATTCCAATTTTTCCCATAATCCTGGGATGTAGGTACTAAGCATTTAAGGCTTTTTTTTTTTTTTTTTTTTTTTTTGTGTGTGGCTTACAAATTCTTCCGGGCTTATGTTTTAAGCCAAGCATTCTATTTATTTATATTCCTTTTGTATTTTGTTTTGTTGCAGACATGATGTGGAGTGCCCGGCTGTCTCCGGTCCTGATGACTTAATCAGAGAAGATTTGAATGGTAGCAATGATGCCAACCCTGCCATGCACAGCAGTGGAAGCAGTCGCAGTGGAAGCAGTCGCAGTGGAAGCGGCAGCAGCAACCTGTCCACGCCAGAGAAAGGGGGATCTAATCTACCGTTTAGCAGGCGAGAGCTGCTGGAGCTACCTTCTGAAGGTCCTCTGACTATTGGCTCTTATCCAAATGCCAAGAGCCTTCTAGGCATCCGAGCGCGGGAGCTGTTTCGGAACAAGAGCGAGAGCCATTGTGATGAGGAAGGGATCAGCAGTCTCTCGGAGATCCTGAAGACAGAGCTATGTCAGGGACCTGGATCTGAGGCTAGAGCTGTGAGCTCATCCGCTGGCAATGCTGGCCCCTCGAGTGTGCGGGATTTTCAGATAATGGACTACGATTAGACACATCATGCCCACAGTTGGGAGGCGAGCAGTGTTACTTTCCCTCTCACTCCTGGCCCTAATCAAAAGGTATCTGAACTTTCAGGAAAAGTTTCACTACTTCTGCAGTGCAACAGTAGCGGACCATCAGAACTGGAAGGGATGAAATCTCATTGTCACACCCCGCTTTTATTTTCCCCATCTCAACTACAGCCCAACTTCCCCCTCCACAGAAAACCATTTTCTTCCACTCCTTCTGTAAAACTTAGACCTATAATTGGCTAAATAATGCGGGTAACCTGGTCCAAGCACATACATAATCCTTACACTGTCCAGTTCAGACTAAGAGAGGAGCCCTGTTTGGTGGCTGTCATGACTTGTATCCATGTGCTGGTGTTGCTCACTGGGATGAGAGATTTCATTGGTCATGGATATATATATATATATTTTTTTTTTCTTATCAGGGCAGCCTGAATATTTTTGTCAGAACTATGCCATGTTCATCCAACAAGTGATAAATCATCCAGTGTCTTGCAGCCCTCCCCCTTCCCTGGCACTGGAAAATGGCAGCTTAGTCCAGCATAATGCTTGTTAGAAGTGGCCTTAATTTTTAGTTGAATGTCAAAAGGGACCAACAGCTTTTTTTTTTTTTTTTTCTGGGCTCTTCAATTAAGACATTTTATTTTCTGCACACAATTGTGTTAAAGCAAATCCCTGCTTTGTCCATTCAGGCAAAGCAAGAGGCTCACTGTAATGGCTGCACATACTTGCCTTACCCTTGCATTCCCACCAATCCAATCAGCCCCTGGGAGTAAAGGAAAATACTGGGTACTTCCAGGTATGGAGAAGCATGCGAGTCATTCTATTTCCTCACATATGCCAGCATTGATAGTTGGAGGGTAGCCGCTCTGGCACTTAATGCTTTCACCTTGGTCTGGGGAAAGGCTCCTAATCACCTGTGTAAGAGCCAAGTCTTGATTTGCAGCTTACACAAGGTTTCATCACTGTGCACCAGGTGACTGTACAGAGCAGAAAGACTAGTGTGGGCAGCTAGCAATGTCAGCATTGGAGTGAACTTTTTGCTTTGCTGTGTATGGGCAAAGCACATACAACTTTAAAGGTTGTTTCTAAACTGCTCTTTCTCTTGTCGGAGTCAAAGGGGCCTGAGACATCCTATGGTTTCTTAGATCTGTCAGTGACTCCATAGACCACTGTAGATTTTTTTTTTTTTTTACTACTTCTCTTGGAGTCTGGCTGCTCCTTCTGTTGCAGGGGAGTCTCTCCTAGGTTTAACTGTATTTTTCATAACATACAGTAAGTAGCCATTCTCTGACATGGAGCAAGAGATTATCTTGTAATAGCTCCAGGGGTCGTGCAGAGTCGTACATCCTGAAAGATATGGCAAAGCCGTTGGGTTTAGAGCGGACCTACCAATTTTGTGTGGACCTGCCCAGTAATTATAGCCTGTTTCTTTGCAACAAGCTGAGCTAACGTTTTGGTTCCTCCGTCATTTCATTCTGCAGTAAGCCCTAGGGCAGAGAAGCCGTTCCAGAACTAGGAACAGTTTCAAGGCGTTTTAGTCTGTACATTAAGCTCTTAAGGTGTGTGTGGGTTTTTTTTTTTTTTTTTGCACTTTGACACAACACTTCCCAATTTAGACACTACATTCTGAAACTGCTCCGATAACTCTGGGTCCTATGTATTAAATCTGTAGAAAATGCATATGTATTTTCTCATATTAACTGTTTGAAACCTGCAGGTTAAGAGCAGAATCTGGTACTACACTATATTACTTTTATTTTATTTATTTTTTTTTAGCTTTAGAAGCTGGTTTGTGTTCTATCCATAGGCCCCTCTGTTCCCTAAAGATGTTTAGGAATATTTCTCACACACAGCATTAAGCATTGAGGCAGTGCAAAAAGCAATGAAGATGTAGTGTCTTGAACAGCAGGTACTCTTAAAATGGACCTGTATATTTTTAAAGTGAACCTGTTGTATCTGCTGAGGTATATAAACTAAGTTCAAACACCTTGTGATATCTGTTCTTGTCTTCAGATCTGCTCCTTTGTGTCTGGGGAGGACCCTTGATCCTAGGCCCAGGCTAGAGTTTTGACTTCTCTCCCAGTGGATTACCAAGCCCCTGGTTCTGCTTGGCTATGACCCACCCTGTGTATTTCAACTGTGAAATGCCAGGGACTCTACTGGCTACTGAGACTTTGGTATTTAACAGCTGAATGACAGGGGACATGGTTCAGTACATGAAAGGGTCTCTGGCTTAACTTTAACTTGGGAAGACATTGAAGTTTTTTACACAAAGGCACTGATCTGAAGACAAGTGCAGGTACCTGGTAATGTTGGCTTTTACACTTTAAAGTCAATTTTTCAGGTCCCTCAATGTGGAGCTTTAGCCAGAATTTTTTTATTTATTTTTTTTGGTTTGTTTTGCATAGATGGGAGAAGGGTTGCAAACCCCTTTCAGATTTCTATTGCTTTCTGTGTATATACTGAGGTGAATTCCTTCAACTTACTGCCATGCCATTGTTGGGTATGTGTTAAGTGTGGTATACAGAAGCAATAAAAACCTCACTCTATCCATACCAGTGCAATTTAATCCCAAAAAAGTTTGGGCTGAAGATCTCCTCTTTAAAGCCTAACTCTAGCTCTCTGTCAAGCTGGTCCAAACAAACGGTTGCCTTCCCTACCAGATGCACCCGTTGGGAGGGCTGTATAAACATTTAGCTGTATATAGTATACAATGCTGTTCTTATGGCAGCAGTATGGGGACTTCCTGTCCCAGTCCCGGAACAAAATTGAATCTGGCTGAGTGCTGCTCCAGCCATTCACAGGAAGCCTTGTACTTTCTGGCTGAGCTGAAGAGGGGGCAGATGATGTCATAATCTCCACCTCAGCCAATCGGGGGAAGCCTTTCATTCATTTAGAAAGTACAAAGCTTTCTCTAAATGGTTGAGCAGCACTCGGCACAACTCCATTTTGTCCAGATACGGGACAGGAAGTCCCAGTCATGCTGCAGGAACATAACGTGGTATATTTTATGGAACTGATGCTACATACAGTTTATACAGTGCTGACAGTGAGCATATCTGTTAGTGAAAGTAATAGTTTGGTCAACAAGATCTGTTTTAAAGTGACAGAATTCTGCTTAAAACTGTGTTCCTTGGAGCACATGTGTCGAGAGTATATGCTAGTTGACATCTTAACCTCCTCACTTCTGTGCCACTCACTTCTTCCTTGGCATATGTCATTCCAATGCAAACATCACCATGTGTGCTGCTGACCCCCTTGTGATGTCTATTTTTTTAGGCATGATCTTTGCCAAGTACTGCAATATTGAAACTGTCAGTGGATTTGGCCCTCCAGCAGTTGCTACTTTTTACACATCCTTACTGCTGCTTGACCTGCCTTGATGAATAAGCCTGGTAGCCATTTTGCTTTTCAAGCAGTCTTATAAAATGGATTGCAAAATTTTGCCGGACACATCACAATTGTTTTATTTCATTTTTCAGGAAATACAGGTCTGGCCTTCTGAAAGAAAAAGCACCTTTTTGCTGCATGTAACAACCATTTAGAGTCTCCCAATGCTAGTTGGAGGAGGAAAGAAATCTACTTGCTCTGGGAACTTGGTGGTTTTTTTCAATGAATCTAACATAAGAGGCCCACTCTTTACTCTTTTTTCCCAAAGTTTAGACAAGTTCTAGTTTTATTGCAGTCAAATGTGAGTCCTTTATAACAGAGCTCCTAGTTATTTTTCAAAACCTTGCAGGAATTCAGTCACAACTGTTGTCGTTTTTTTCACTGTTAAAATGAACGAAGAATGTGCCAGAATAATCTTTTCCCCTCTAATGAAGTATCCCATCCAGCCTTCCTTTGGGGTAGTGGTAAATGGCCCTAATGCCTGTCCTCTTTCTGCATCCTAAGCCAATCAGGCGATGCCTGGTGTGTTGGGTTGGTTCATAACCAAAAATATGGCGGCTCTCGGCAATGCTTACCCAGATGTATTGGAGTGGACCTCAGGCCAGTTCTTTAGCAGCAAGAGTGTTCAGGCTGAGATTTACAGGTATAGTGCAGGTGAACAAAGAACATTTCTGGCTCAAATACCTCTGTATGATCATATTCATGCTGCATTTTGTTTTTTGTTTGTTTTTTTTTTGCACTGGACTTTCTTCAGATGTTAAACAGCATTTGACAGAATACTTCACATGATTGGTAGAGCTTTTCAAAAAGATGCATACTGAAGTTTGACCCTTTTTTTCTGCTTAGACATTTTGTATAATGCCACACCTTATTCATGTGATCATGTTGGAGCATTCACAGTTGCTTTCTCAGCTGTATGCTAATTGCGAGTCCGTGTGTAACAGTTTTCACTGCATAGCTTTTTTTTCTTTTTTTTTTTTTCCTTCTGCCACACTTTCCCCCCATCCCTCCCTCTTCCTCAGACATGTCACATTCTTGCCGTTCCCAGTCACTGTCCAGCAGGCCACAGTTCATATTGAATCCACATGTTCTGCTAGCAGGTGGACTGGCTACAGAAATTTGTATGTTGGGCCGAAGCAGCCCAAACCAGGATGCCCAGAAATGTTTAAGACTATTTGCTTGTGTTTTAACTGTGAACAAATAAAGCAGGTTATTGTTTTGCACTAGTATTGCTTGTTTCTTACATGGTAGCACCTTTTTCAGTAATAATGCTAACTTACAACTGCAGCCACTCGGGATTCACAATTCTGAAGTGAAACCAGTGGACTACACGGGATTCAAATTTGTATTTTTTGTTACTGCACTTAAAGAATAAGTTCTCATTTTGGAACATGTTATATGTTCCGCCCTAAAATGTAACATGTTCCAGCATCTGCACCTTCTCTCCCCCCAATCCCACCCTCAATGGCTGTGACTGGTGTGTGTGTGCCCCCCCCCCCCCCCAATTTAAGACAAAATGGAGGACAAATAGAGGGGAGATCGCTGTACTAACATTGCATAGTTAGTACAGCAAGCTGCTCCCAAGCTACTCGGTTACTTTTCGTCTCATTCAGCCAGCTGGGCTGAATGGGGAAACAAAAAAACGTAATGTATTGGCTTCTGTCTGTGATGGCAGGTGGTCATAGTAAATAACGGGCAGTAGTTCTTTGGGGCAACTTCTCAATGAAGTTCATTCAATTTAGATTTCAGTTGTTTAGTGCAGATGTTTAATGGTAAGAAAACTCCACGTACAGTGGAAAATGTTTGGTGTATGAGAATTTGAGACTAAAATTAAAAGGTTAAACATCAGAAGTGTACAGAATGCCCACAGCCGTACATACTATGGAATGCATCTGTCTGCGGTTTGTGGAATTTTTTTGTATTACCTCAATCCTTACAGAAGGATATGTCCAGCTAAATTCACAGCTTGACAGATTAGCTGTATCTGTCACATTGGGGATTTGTGTTACCCAACTTCCCGGTGGTTGAGCTTAGTTTTTATTCCCCTCAATAAAATTTAATAAAAGCTGCAGTCAGCCATACGGGTGTAGTACAAATGCCTCAACTGTGATGCTTTGCTTCAGTTGCAGCAAAAATTATCTACCCTCCCATTACGTTCTGTGGGCAGTACTGCTGCCGATCACGACCCATTCAAGTGAATGAGTCACAATTGTCCTGCAACTGTGTGTAAAATGCATGCAGTTGAAAAAGCCGTGGTATAGCATTTTCAGGGTTGAAACGGGCACTGAGATGATTTATTGCCTCTGAAAAGCAATCCCCCATGGATTTGCTTTTTAATGGGGAGGCAAGCACTCCACTAAGATTGACAAACCTGTGTGGTATACGGCACAGTTACATATCAGTCCTGGAACTAGCACCACTTTCAGTAATGAGTCCTCAACTCTGTGTAAGCACCAACTGGAGTGACTTGAGTTTACACAGAGCTTCCTTTGCTAGTCCCGGGCATCTGAATTTAGTAGTGGGAGATTGAAGGAAGGCATGTGCTGCTGGGGGAGCACAGGTTCACGTTTTGAGGCAGATATAGGGATATAATATAACTCCATATGGATGAAGATGCTTGTTCTAAAAAAAAAACTTTTACACATGCTTGACTCTAGCAATAGCCGTAAGTTTGGAAAATGCACAATACAATCAAATGCTGATTTGCTTTATGTTCTCTTTATTAATGGAGAAAATCCAAAGCAATATGAGCAGGCCCACTTAACCTAAAAAGAGAAAAAAATGTCATGGAATTACATGAGTAACTCATTTTACTTTTATTAAATGTACAGAATAAATGACAGTGATTTATAATTGTGTACAACACATGCATGTATATACGATAAAAGATGATTATACTGTGATATATGCTGTTATAGCAAGCTGGACTACTTGAAAATGACTACTGTTTAAAACCAAGAAGACAGCCACAATTATTGGCTAAATAACTAACTTTAAATTATTTGCTATAGAAAGCAATGATGCTTGAGCTGCAATGTATTCAATCTATGTGTACAGTTGGGGTCCCCATGAACATTGGTGTTTTAGATGCAGATGGAAGGCACAGGCACAGGTGCACCACCCACCCCTGCTGCTGGCAGCCTATAAAACTCTGAGACTGAAAGATGCTGGGACTGGACAATGCTACAAATGTTTATGCGCCCAGGGAAGACTGTCTGAAAGGCAAGTAGTCTTCTTTCTGGGCATTCGCCTATGGCAGGGATCACTAAATGGTGGAATGTGGTTTGAGCCAGGACTGAACGACAGTCCTGTCCAGACACTGGCTGGCAGTTATCTGCTGTGTGAGCTCTCCTGAGTCTCCCGCCTGGCTGTCGCTGTCATCCGCACAGATTGGGAGTCTTTTCAAATTATCTGCTTGTTAACAGCTTCCACCGTCTAGATCTGCAGCTCCTCCTACCCCCTGCCCTGCTGTGAGGATGACAGCAGTGGCTTGGAGTTCACACAGCTGATAAGTGCCTCTACTCTGCCGAAGGTAGGACAGTGCAGGGGAAGCTTATATTGAAAGGGCACTGCAATGTGGGGGGCTGCTGTTTAGTGAAGGAACAGAGGACACTGATACTGCTGTAAGGGGGGGGGGGCTTGATGTGAAGGGGAACAGAGGACACTGTTCCCCTTCACATCAAGCCCCCCTTTACAGCAGTCCCAGTGTCCTCTGTTCCCCTTCACATCAAGTCCCCCCCCCCCCCCCCTTTCACAGCAGTCCCAGAGGACACTGGGACTGCTGTTAAAAAAAAAAAAAAGGGGGGGGGAGATTATAGATGCTGACGTAAAGGAGGAAACTGATAAGGTGAGTTGGGATGCTGAGGATACTGGTGTAAAGAGGGGGGCTCTGATGTGACTGGTAGGCTGAAGAAACTGATGTGGGGTATTGTGATGTGTTTAGAGTGCTAACCTGAAATTTGGACCTCCCGGCAAAAGAAAAATTTACTAATTGGACCGCCTGCAAATTTTAATTCATGACTGCTGGTCTATGGGCACATACTTCCCTAAACATTACCCCATCTAGCCACAGCAGCTTTCAGCCTCTCATAGACTTTTACAGGCTGTAAGGCTGGATGGTGTACATGCCTTCAGCCCAAACCTAAACACTGGAGCCTCATGCACCAGGGCTAAATGCCCAGTGTCCATGGAGCCCTGCTTGTAAACAAATGGAAAGATATACAGAATCACCCAGTACATTTTTTCTCTCGCCCCTCTTGTTGCTGTGCTTTGCTCCTCCTTTAGCATTGGCAGAAAGGTGTTTTTTTTTTTTTTTATTATTTCTCCCCACCCCCAGCAAATGTTTAGTTTGGATAGAGTGGTGAACAATTAGAACCTCTGTCAGGATTTAGTACTGCATCTGTATTGGAAGAATTTCTCACGCAGAGCAGCCTGTGCCATGCAGCTATTGCTTTCGTCACTAGGTCCCAGTTTCAGATCGCTCTATGCAACATTCAGAACAAAATATGTACTGAGCAGAGTGGCTTAACGCCCATTTCCAGGCAGGTTTTTATTTTGTTAATGGTCCTCAGCAGCCGTTAAACCTCTGTCTGCAATATGTGCCTCTTCTTTGGCACTGTCCCCTACAATCGACTATTTACACCACTACACAATCGCAGTCTTCGGGGTTGAATGATGCCAAGTGTCTTTCAACCCAGAATACTGAGGACACCTTGTGATTGTAGGGCACCATTCAACCCGAAGGACTGAAGATGTCCTGTAAGTGCTGGGCATCATAAACTCACAGGTCTGCATTGGCACAGCACCTTGTACTCCAAGACCCCATACACACTATTAGATTTTCTGCAGATTTTTATCTTCAGATTTACAAAAAAAAACAAAACATATAATATGAGGTCAAACCTCAAGAGTTTCATTCAATTTGTATGTAATCAGGCAGGCCCTTGCACTACATGGTTTTGGTAAATCTAAAGACCCAAATTTACAGAAAATCTAATAGTGTGTATGGGGCTTAAGTGTAGTGATGAATTGCACCAATGTCATTACGACAGGGCTGCTCTTTGCATTTTGGAAAACTGCCCGGTGTGGGAGAAAAGGCAAAGAGGACCCTGCACATCATATAAACCACAATAATTTCTGATACAAGGGAAAAACAAAAAACCGGTGGGGCCTCAAGGGAGAGAAGAGGGGACAGCGGCACAAAGCCTGGGCTTGGAATTTTGTACCCAGCATTTAGGGGGGCGCGGTGGCACTTAGCAGTTTATTTTTTTTTTAAGCATCTGCATGAGCTTCTCTTTGACTGGCCATGAAGATGTACAGTAATAAAATACTTATTTTTATGTCTGTTCCTGTTACGAAAGGAAAAAAAATAAAAAATAAAACCTTCCTGTCCCATGGACAGGATCTTATGGGAAATTTCCTCAGTGAAAACCTAGACAACAATAAAAACATGGCAGAGTCTTTGATTTTTTTCACTACTACATCCAAAACCATAAAGTCCAGTGTTCTACATAAACCTTATGTAAGTAGTTTACAGAGGTAGTGTCTGCACATCTCCCTCTAACTCGGCCCTAGGCAGCATTCTCTACAATACTGTTTTTGGTTTACAAAGTAGCTGCATTTTATATAGGATTGGGCACTGCTCCAATCTCGTTTTTATTACACTTGTAAGAGAGAAAATACTGATTCAGGGTATTGTATAACAAATCTAAAATTGCAGCCATTGCTGACAGCAGCCAATAAAAAAAAATGTTGGACTTGCTATATAATCCTCTTCTCTGGGACCATTGAGGGGCACAGCTTGATGATGATTGTGCAGTTTAGGGTTATCCTGCCACCTACAGGTGAAATGGACACTAGCAAAGAGTGGAAATCCCAATTACTGTAAAAGATGGGAATGAGAAAATGTGCATCTTTGTCAATGGATGTTAAGAAGTCTCCACAATAAAGGGAGAACAAAGTGTTTGGCATCTTCAGGGTTACTAGATAGAGAAAAAAAAAATGCTATGACAGACCTATAACCTGTCAAAGTATAACTCAATGGGACTTCTATCTTCAGCTATGTGTTGTAAGTTGCCCCTACTTTTTTGTATTTCTGTCCCCCATCAGCAGGTCTCAGTATCTGCATGTCTGCTAAAGGACTTTTGCATTGTCCTGTCTTCTCTTGGCAAGTGAATGTATCCTTTAACAGAATGATTAGTCAGCAAACAAGTCCATTGGAGAACAAAAAAGGCAACCAGTACACTCAAGTGTAAGTGACTCCCCCCCCCCCCCCCCCCCCCTATCGTTTTCAGCCAAGGAAGCTGCCATCTTTGCCTCTGCTTAATCTACAACTGCCATGATGCTGCACATGTGATCAGTTATGACACCAGCCATTGGATGGTTTGACAGTTTGGTTGAGAGCACAACCAATGGAAATGTTACATTTCCGGTATGTGCCGGAAATAAAAACAGTGTTTTTTTTGGATGGGTTTACTTCTGCTTTAAGTGGTAAAGTAATGGCTAAAAAGTTTATCCCATCCACATTTAGGCACATCAAGGGTCAGTTCAGCTGGCTTTAAAAACTTTGTGCAGTAGATAGGATTGTCTGTAGTTATACAAAAGAAGAAAGGCACAAGAGGGCGCAGTCGAAGTACAGAAAATTAAATAATTTAGTCATAAAAAGCAAATTGGTCACTCACATGTAAGAAGAGTGCATAGCATAAGCTATATCCTATGCACTCTTCTATCCTATTACATGTGAGTGGCCAATTTGCTTTTTTTTAATGAATAAATGTTCTAATTTGCTGCACTTAGATGGTGCCCTCTTGTGCCTTTTTATATTTTTATATATATATATATATATATATATATATATATATAACAATGAAAGTGTATTTGCTCCAGTCAACACTGTTGTGGTTTTTTTTGGTCAGTACGTTCTCAGCATTAAAATGCAATACTTTTGTAAAATTGGCATTTTTTATGCCCTGTGCATGAGGCCTATAGGAATTTAAGTAGGATAGTGATCCTGGAACGTGGCTACGTTTTTAAACACTTTTAGGGTAATATTAACAAGGTATGACAATATGATGGAGCTTATAGGGGGCTGCTGTATTGGTTAAAGAATTATGAAAATAAAGTTTTGTAACTATCTCTTTAAAGCACATGTGGAGGGATGAGAATTACCAGTTTAGGTGGTATAGTAGCGGCCAGAAGGCCTCCAGGCTGGTTTGAAGGACTGTGGATAGCCTTTCCTTCTTTTTACTGAGAGGGCAGAGGCATTTCCCTGACTGAGAGTGGTCTGAACCCCAGTATTTTGTATTACACCTTGATTCCCTGCCTTACGTTGCTTCTGCCTGTTCTTCTGAATAGCCACAAGTCTGTCCATGGTCTCAGAGTCCTCCGCAAGTGGCTGGGTGCTCTCCAACCTCAACACAGCCTCGTGGATGTTATCCAGGATGATGGGAACAATGCTCACGACACCGCCATAGAAGTTACGTGCTTCGTCACAGCTGAGGTGATTCAAAACATCGTGAGGATACCTAGGAACATGACAAATGTATTAATGAAATACATAGGACCTCATTGATCGATGTGTCAGGACAAGGTCAATCCAGCGCCTAAGTTGAAGGCACTACCATCCCTACTAAACCACTGAGCCCAGGGCAGCTGCCCCTCCCGGCCACCCCTTGTCCCCGGCCCTGACTGTATGTTCATTTCTTCCATACACCCAATTGAAAGGAAGAATCTGACTGCTTCTTGAAAATTTGTATACTACAGACAAAATTAAAAAATATACCTAGGTTGCACCAGTAGTGCACCTAGTCAGGTTCCCCTTTTGTCACCATCAGGAAAACTATCCTGAGAAATGCCATGCAGCCATTGCTGGAGTGCATGTAGACCAGAAGTTGCTGTGAAGAAGCTGCAGGAGATCAGCAGCACCAAGATCCAAGAAAGGATTTAAAAAGGTTAAAGTGGAGTTCCACCCACTTTTACAACTCTTTAGCATCCCTCACTAAACTGTGCACTGTAAATGAATTGGATATTTTTGAATTTTTTTTCTCAGCACCTACTGTATATCTGCTGTATTCATTTTTCACTTCCTCCTCCCTGGCCATAGCCCATCGCATCATTTCCTGTTTGCAATGCCTTCTGGGAAGGGGTGGCAACTTCCTCTGACACTGCCGTTGCTATGGAAACCTGACCTGAAACCTGTTACACTGCTTGTGCTGCACTGAGCATGTGCGAGATCTGCAAGGATGAGATCCAGGAAGAAATACAGTCTGGCTTCAGATGCCCACACTTAAGATGGCCACGGCCTGCTGTAAGTTTATAAAATAACAAACTACTGCTATAAACTAGCAAAACAGACCTTAGTTTACAGACTAACTTTACTAGAATACATTAAGCTTGTGTATTATAGGGGTACTTTTATTTAAAAAAGTATAATTTTGGCCGGAACACCATTTTAAAGTGTAAGCATGAAATCTGAAGAAAGCATATCCCTCTATAGCAGTTGTTCTCAGCTTCTGTCCTCAGGACCCACTAACTGGACAGATTTTAAGTATTACCTTGGTGAGATGCAGACTAGAATACTGCAATCACTGAGCAGCAAATGATATCACCTGTGATGTATTTCAGTTATCTTCCATACCTGGCCTGTTAGTGGGTCCTGAGGACAGATGTTGGGAACCCCTGCTCTATAGTGTACTTGTCTCAGAACACATTGGGGGTTATTTACAAACGGCAAATACACTTTGCACTGCAAGTGCACTTGGAAGTACAGTCGCTGTAAATCCAAAGGGGACATGCAAGGAAAATAAAATACAGCATTTTAGCTTGCACATGATTGGATGATAAAATCAGAAGAGCTTAAACTCATTTCAGATCTTCCCCTCAGATTTACAGCGACTGCACTTCCAAGTGCACTTTTAGTGCAAAGTGGATTTGCCTTTCGTAAATAACCCCCTAAGTGTGTTTTTCTGTCTGCTGCCTTGTTCCTCTGCTATCAGCATGAGTCACTTCTGACAAGTTTTCCTGACACCAGCAGAAAAAATGGGGACAGAGGAGGGACCTCCAGCACACGGCCTGTGATTGATAACCTCAACTCTGTTCTTGTGTTCTGTGTGAAGGGGGTGTGTCCCTTCCCTCCAATCAGCTCTCCGCATTCTCACTGAGCTCTGCAGTGTGTAAGCCCATCTCTCCACCCCCTTTTTTCTGACAGCTCACACCAACTTTATAAATTCAGCTTTCTGAAAGAATGTAGAGGAGAGAAAACTGTAGATAAACAGGTACAACTTATGTAAGAGGATTTGTTTCATCTCTGTTTATCACCTGAGGCCAGTCACTTGACTAGGTATATGTAAGGCTTTCCAAAAATACTGCTGTTCTGTAGCAAATTAAATGTAATTCAGGTAGGGTTTACTTCCACTATCAATTTTAATACTACACTTAGTCTGGTGCACCTTGTTTTTCCCTTATTGTATTTTTCAGAGTCTTGCTTCTCCTCTCAGGGTTGCTGCCGATGGTGTATATCCATATTGACTATTCATTCATTTACATTGTTATTCCTCCCCCACTCTGTACATTATATTGGACTTATTCATCTATACAAGAGTTTCTGCGTGTTGGTTCTTGCGCCATCTTATCCCTTCTTTTTTTTTGGTATCCACTATCAATTAGGCCTGCCATTTCATTTTGTGCACTTACTTGGCTCTCAGACCAGACAGGTCATTGGTTGGATTGAGAAGAGTAATGGTTTGCTCTATGATCCCCTTTGCTGATTGTGTGTCCTTCTGTATAGATTCCAGCTGGATACAGAACTCGGCCAGATCCGCACAGACGTCCAAAAACAGAGTGAGGATACGCTGATCCGTACTGTTGTTGCAATGATTGTCTAAGTAGTTGCGTACCTGTAAATTCCATTAAATATAATTACCATCAAGAAATATGGCCATTTAGTCCCCTACACTGCTCTTACTGCCACCCCACCTGTCGCACAAGGAATGCAAATAGCAGGATTATTTTAAAGAAAATAGTTTCCACTGGAATTGATTGGGGGGGGGGGGACCCCCACGCTGTTTGTTTGTTTTTTTTTTTTATATTTTTGTATTGCCGCCAATGGCTTGCAGCCAGGAAAATCAATTTAAATGTCATTTTTTCCTTATATACAGTATGTCAGTTTTGCTGCAGCAGGTTCTATACATGGTATAGATGCGCCACTTTACAGGCAGACTAAAGGGGCCCCCCAGGCACGATATTTAAAGGACTTTTTTATTTTTATTGTTTTGTTTTAAGCATCATATAAATCTCTGCTCCTTTAATAACTATCTTTTTTTGCAAAAAATTTGCTAAAAATTTGCTTTGATACATGTACCCAGGCCCCTGTGCTCTTTTTAAGGCCAATAACTTGCAAAAAAAGCCTTCAAAATATGGACTTTTGATTTTTTTAAATTTGGGTCCCATAGACTTTAGTACAGTTTGCAACTCTGTTCTGAACTTTTTACTTGTTTGGGAGTTCTGGTACGGACGGAACCGAGGGGTGTTCGGCCCATCACTAGCAGTGAGGATGCACACATGTAGGCATCGCCATGTTTCCATTCTAGGTTTGGGGAGGGAATCCTAGAAGGAACTATGGCATTCCACACGACAACCATTTTTTGGGACCTTATTGGATAGGAACAGATCGGCTTTTGGTCGTCTTCTCGCTGCTAGGGTAATGCAGGTAAATTTCTAATGAATTAATATATGTGAAATAAAACTGTACTGCTGTGGCAAAGCAGTGCAATTGCACAAGAGCATTTTTTAATTCTTTTTTTTTTTTTTTTTGTCTCTAAATGCATGAAGAAAATGTTGTCTTTATGCATAAGTTAAAATTACTTTTCATTCCTTTGTATTAGCTCTTTCATTTTAAACAGCAATGTGCTGCATTTCTGATTCACCTTTTCAATGTAGTCAGTGGAAACCAGGTTTTCTTTTATTGCGTTGTCATTTTTCTTTTAAGTTAAAGCAGAGTTCCAACCACCCACCTCCTGGTGCCACATTTGGCAACATTCATGGGGGAGGGGGGAGCGGGTTCTTGTGTGGTGTTTGTGGGGGTTTTTTTTGTCTTGTTTTTTTGTTTGTTTGTTTTTTTACAGCTACCCTGTCCCCACTTGCGGCAAAGTATGTCAGCAGCTCAGTCCTCCTCCCTCCCCTTCTGCCAGGCCAGTGAGAGAGAGAGCAGCGCGCAGTAGGGACTCGGCCGTGCAGCCGAATGGCTACACTGCCCGGTTCCCTTACCAGCAATGGTGGCGGCAGCGGCAGCACCCAACCAGCCGATGTAAATATCGGCTGTGGTGCTGACATCGCTGGACTCCAGGACAGGTTAGTGTCCTAATATTAAAAGTCAGCAGCTACAGTAGGTGTAGCTGCTGACTTTTTTAATTTTTAAAGGGGTGAGCGGAACTACTCTTTAACATTGCAATAATAACACAACGTAAACACTCACTGACAATCCGCTATACTTTCCCTTTAAAGTGGTTGTAAACCTCAGGCAGGAAATGTGAACAAAGCATATCCCTCTATAGTGTGTACTTGTCTCAATTAAGAGCACTAAGTGTCATTTCTGTCTGCTGCTTTTGCTTTTCCGATATCCGCATTAATCACTTTCACTTTCACTTTCAAGTTTTCCTGACACCAAGAGAAAAATGGTGACAATGAAGGTGCCTTCAGCAGATTGTCAGCTTCAACTCTGTTCCTGTGTGCTGTATGAAGGGGGTTGTGTTCCTTTCCTTCAATCAGCTCTCAGAGCTTTCCTCACTGAGCTCTGCGGTGTGTAATGTCAGCTCTCTGCCCCCTTTTTTCCTGAACTCTAAGACAGACTTATAAATTCAGCACTGGATGCAGAGAAGTGAGGACTGCAGATAAACAAGTATAACCTATGTAGGAGGATTTGTTTCATCTCTGTGTGTCATCTGAGGCCAGTCATTTTCACTGGGTAAGGTATATGCTGTATGAAAGGGGTTACAAGCACTTTAATGTACTGACCCTTAAAAAAAAAATAAAAAAAAAAAAGTTGAATGAAATGAAAATACCTGCATTGTCAAAAAAATGATCAAAGCTGATTTAACAATAATGAAAGAAGAATAAAAATTGGTACCAGCTATGTACCTGTGCCAGGGTCCTCACGGGTCTGATTCTGTCATGGGCACTTTCCCGTGTCCGCTCCAGTGCATTAATGAAAGTCTTTTGTTGCTGCTGCAGGAGCTTGGTACGCTGCTCCAGGGCCTTAAGGGTCTGTCTGGCTTCATTCATGGTGACTTCTGTGTTCTTTCACTCTGCAGATGAAATCTGCACATAATTAAAGCCCAACTCCAGATTTTTTATTTTTTTTTATACATATAGAGTTTAACTCCAGACAGTTATAAAAGACACAAACTGATCAAGCTCATTAATATATCATTTGTGTATTTTTAAAACACAAGCAGTGTAAGTGACTGAATATGAACAACCCCACAGCAGGGCTTCAGTCAGAGGTAGAAGCAGCACAAGGAGCCAATCTGCTCATGTGTTGACAAGAAGCATAATGATAGGAGGAGAAAGCAGTATGAGCTCATAACTGTGCTGCTTCACCTTTCACGGTTCAGGCACAGGCTGGGCAGCTCACAGTGCAATAATCAATAGTAACCAATCAGATTTCAGCACCCATCATCAGGCATGTTATACAGTAAATTAACTTTTCCTGCATGGACTACAGCAGATTGCATATCCCCCCCCCCCCACCTTATTATACCAGTCCATGAAATACCTAGACCTAGAGCTAGAGCAGAATGGGTGCTTTACTATCATAAACACATTTACTGATTATTTGCATGGCAGATGAGAGGTGGAATGAAGGATTTGCTGTGTGCATGTGATGCCCCATGGTGCAGGAAAATTGAGAAGACTTGGACGATGAAAAGGGGTGAAGCTTGGAACAGTAGTGAGACGACTAAAGCAATACAAGATTGTAAGCTCTAACGAGCAGGGCCCTCTGATCCCTCCTGTATTGAATTGTATTGTAACTGTACTGTCTGCCCCCATGTTGTAAAGCGCTGTGTAAACTGTTGGCGCTATTTTCATTTTCAGTTAAATGCTCCCCCAGTAGTATTAAATAGAAAAAACTATGTAGAGTGCTGCGTAAATTGACAGCGCTATATAAATACCTGTAATAAATAAATCAAGTAAAACCTCAGACTGCAATACTCACCTTCAATCAGGCACTGTCTCCTGCAATACCTCTTGTCTGTCACAAGATGTCAGCAGTCTTTCTGGTTCACAGAGTCACACGGGGAGTTATATGACCTGGAAGACTGAGGACATCTTGTGTCAGAAAAGAAGTACTGCAGGGAACAGTGTCAGATTGCTGGATTTTGTCTCAAAGCCAAATTCTGGGATTTTCTTTTAATAAATTGCTCCTTCCAGCAGTATTAAAAAGCAAAAAAAAAAAAAAAAAGCAGTTTCAGCTGCAGTGCTCACCTTTAATCCAGCGCTGTCCTCCTCAATACTTATTTTCTGTCACAAGATGTCCTCACTCATCTGGGATTAAATGATGCCCAGTGTCACGTATCTCAGAAGACTGGGTACATACAGAGAGAACATGGTGTCATCATGTTGCCCTGTACTACCCCCCTCAATACACAGGACCCCCCCCATACTACCCTCATCAATACACAGGACCTCCCCATACTACCCCCATCAATACACAGGACCCCCCCCCCCCATACTACCCCCATCATTACACAGGACCTCCCTTATACTACCCCCATCGTTACACAGGACCCCCCCCCCCCCATACTACCCCCTTTGTTACACATAACCCCTTCCCTATCTTTACACAGGACCCCCCCTCCCTCCACAGACACCTGCATAGCCCTCCCCCCCAGCAGTCTCACCTTGATTGTTTCCAGAGGATGTCAATCATCAAAGCACACCCCGCTTAACCCTTTGGCAAAGTTCTTCAGCGGGCCAATGGCGTGTGACTTGTTGAACATGGTGAGGGAGAGGGGTTGGTGTGACTGCTCAGGACTGACAGGCGCTCTCCCCAGACAAAGTTTACCTTACCGAGCTGGCCAATCACCACACAGGCTGCAGGCATAGCACCCAACCAATCACCAGCGCCCCCAACATTCAATTCCACCCTTATCTCCTGAGTGATAGCCAAATCCACCTATCCACTATTTGTAGGCAGTGCAGGCTCAAGGGGCAGCTCAGCTGCTTTGGGCCCCACAACAATGACTGGGCCTGGGGCAGCTGTCCCTTTTGCCCCACGTTAAAGACGGCCCTGCATATAGCAAACACACTGGGGGGAACCTCCAGGAGAGAGGGGACACTTGTGTGGGAGGCCCAGTGTTGGGCTAGTTTCCTGGCTGTCTGTGGATTCATTATTCATTAGCCCAGTAAAGTCAGTGAAACCCTAAAGGCACACAATCAACACAGGAGCCAGGATACTAGCATTTTCAGAAGGATAAATCAGCAATGATGGCCTATATATTAAAAGAGATTTACAATACCTGGAAAGGCTGCTGTAGGATCCGAGGTTACCTGCAATCTGACAGTTGCTGGTCTGTCAACTGCCAGACCTCACATGTCATCCCCGCCTTCTCCGGTGCAGTATGAGATGTGTTTTTCATGTGTTTTTATTGGCATGTTTTTCGCACGGCAGCATGGGGCAGTCCAGTCACTTGAATGGGCTACCTACCCTGCGTGCGCACATGCTTCAAAATAAGCTCTCACTCCTTTTTTTTTTTTGCACAATAAAACACACTTTTCCTAGCAGCGTTTGGGGTGCTATTAACAATTAATGGCACCACAAGCCTGATGCTCATTATTGGACATTCCCAGAACGCACAAGGTGTGAATGGGGTCTTAAATTGGGGCATATTTCCGCTTTTTATGTTACAAGTCAATACTGTATATTGATCATACTCCCCCGAAATACATTGGCTCTTTATGACATAAGAGTCTAAATAAAATTTCATCGGCTTTTGGCACCTTCCCCCTTGCACACCCAGTCCCTAATCTGCCCAAGAGCTTCTTGACTACAAAAAATAGCATAAACATTATGAAAGCTACCATTGATGACTTTCTTCTTAAAGGCCAACTGCAGGCTAATTTCATTTTCAGTTAAATGCTGCCCCAGTAGTATTACATAGAAAAAAATATGTAGAGCGCTGTGTAAATTGACGGCACTATATAAATACCTGTAATAAATAAATCAAGTAAAACCTGAGGCTGCAATACTCACCTTCAATCAGGCACTGTCTCCTGCAATACCTCTTGTCTGTCACAAGATGTCAGCAGTCTTTCTGGTTCACAGAGTCACATGGGAAGTTATATGACCTGGAAGACTGAGGACATCTTGTGTCAGAAAAGAAATATTGCAGGGAACAGTGTCAGATTGCTGGATTTCGTCTTAAAGCCAAACTCTGGGATTTTCTTTTAATAAATTGCTCCTTCCAGCAGTATTAAAAAGCAAAAAAAAAGCAGTTTCAGCTGTAGTGCTCACCTTTAATCCAGCGCTGTCCTCCTCAATACTTCTTTTCTGTCACAAGATGTCCTCACTCATCTGGGATTAAATGATGCCCAGTGTCACGTATCTCAGAAGACTGGGTACATACAGAGAGAACATGGCGTCATCATGTTGCCCTGTACTAGCCCCATCAATACACAGGACCCCCCCCCCCATACTACCCCCATCAATACACAGGACCCCCCCCCCATACTACCCCCATTGTTACACAGGACCCCCCTTATACTACCCCATCAATACACAGGAACCCCCCCATACTACCCCCCTTTGTTACACAGGACCCCCCCCCCCATAATACCCCCATCATTACACAGGACCCCACCATACTACCCCCCCCCTTTGTTACAGAGGACCCCCATACTACCCCCATCAATACACAGGACCCCCCCCCCATACTACCCCCCATACTAACCCCATCATTACACAGGTCCCCCCCATACTACCCCCATCAATACACAGGACCTCCCATACTACCCCCATTGTTACACAGAATCCTCCCATACTACCCCCATTGTTACACAGGACCCCCCATACTACCCCCTTTTAATACACAGGACCCTCCCATACTACCCCTATCATTACACAGGACCCCCCATACTACCCCCCTTTAATACACAGGACCCCCCCATACTGCCCCCATCAATACACAGGACCCCCCTATATTACCCCCATCATTACACAGGACCCCCCTTCATTACCCCATCATTACACAGGACCCCCCCCCCCATACTACCCCATCATTACACAGAAACCCCCTCCCATACTACCCCCATCATTACACAGGACCCCCCCCCATACTACCCCCATCGTTACACAGGAACCCCTTCCAAACTTCCCTATCTTTACACAGGACACCTGCATAGCCCTCCCCCCAGCAGTCTCACCTTGATTGTGGCCAGAGGATGTCAATCACCAAAGCACACCCCGCTTAACCATTTGGCAAAGAAGTTCTTCAGCGGGCCAATGGTGTGCGACTTGTTGAACATGGTGAGGGAGAGGGGTTGGTGTGACTGCTCAGGACTGAAAGGCGCTCTCCCCAGACAAAGTTTACCTTACTGAGCTGGCCAATCACCACACAGGCTGTAAGCATAGCACTCAACCAATCACCAGCGCCCCCAACATTCAATTCCACCCTTATCTCCTGAGTGATAACCAAATCCACCTATCCACTATTTGTAGGCAGTGCAGACTCAAGGGGCAGCTCAGCTGCTTTGGGCCCCACAACAACGGCTGGGCCTGGGGCAGCTGCCCCTTTTGCCCCACGTAAAAGACAGCCCTGCATATAGCAAACACACTGAGGGAACCTCCAGGAGAGAGGGGACACTTGCGTGGGAGGCCCAGTGTTGGGCTAGTTTCCTGGCGGTCTCTGGATTCATTATTCATTAGCCCAGTAAAGTCAGTGAAACCCTAAAGGCACACAATCAACACAGGAGCCAGGATACTAGCATTTTCAGAAGGATAAATCAGCAATGATGGCCTATATATTAAAAGAGATTTACAATACCTGGAAAGGCTGCTGTAGGATCCGAGGTTACCTGCAATCTGACAGTTGCTGGTCTGTCAACTGCCAAACCTCACATGTCATCCCCGCCTTCTCCGGTGCAGTATGAGATGTGTTTTTCATGTGTTTTTATTGGCATGTTTTTCGCACAACAGCATTCACTTGAATGGGCTACCCTGCATGCGCACATGCTCCAATAGACGCTCTCACTTCTTTTTTTTTTATTGCACGATAAAACACACTTTTCCTAGCCGCGTTTGGAGTGCTATTAACAATTAATGGCACCACAAGCCCGATGCCCATTTTTGGACATTCCCAGATTGCACAACGTGTGAATGGGGTCTTAAATTGGAGCATATTTCCGCTTTTTATGTTACAAGTCAATACTGTATATTTATCATACACCCCCGAAATACATTGGCTCTTTATGACATAAGAGTCTAAATAAAATTTCATCTGCTTTTGGCACTTTCCCCCTTGCACACTCAGTCCCTAATCAAACCAAGAGCTTCTTGACTACAAAAAATAGCATAAACATTATGAAAGCTACCATTGATGACTTTCTTCTTAAAGGCCAACCGCAGGCTAATTTCATTTTCAGTTAAATGCTCCCCCAGTAGTATTAAATAGAAAAAAATATGTAGAGCGCTGTGTAAATTGACGGCACTATATAAATACCTGTAATAAATAAATCAAGTAAAACCTCAGGCTGCAATACTCACCTTCAATCAGGCACTGTCTCCTGCAATACCTCTTGTCTGTCACAAGATGTCAGCAGTCTTTCTGGTTCACAGAGTCACACGGGGAGTTATATGACCTGGAAGACTGAGGACATCTTGTGTCAGAAAAGAAGTATTGCAGGGAACAGTGTCAGATTGCTGGATTTCGTCTCAAAGCCAAACTCTGGGATTTTCTTTTAATAAATCGCTCAGTTTCAGGTGCAATGCTCACCTTTAATCCAGCGCTGTCCTCCTGTCCTCCTCAATACTTCTTTTCTGTCACAAGATATCCTCACTCATCTGGGATTAAATGATGCCCAGTGTCATGTACCTCAGAAGACTGGGTACATACAGAGAGTACATGGCGTCATCATGCTGCCCTGTACTACCCCCATCATTACACAGGACCCCCCTATACTAGCCCCATCAATACCCAGGACCCCCCCATACTACCCCCCTTTGTTACACAGGACCCCCTATACTACCCCCATCATTACACAGGACCCCCTATACTAGCCCCATCAATACACAGGACCCCCCCATACCACCCCCATCAATACACAGGACCCATACCCCCCAATACTATCCTCATTGTTACAGAGGACCCCCCCATACTACCCCCATTGTTACACAGGACCCCCCCATACTAACACCCATCATTACACAGGACCCCCCCCCATACTACCCCCATCAATACAAAGGACCCCCCATACTACCCCCATTGTTACACAAGACCCCCCATACTACCCTCATCATGACACAGGACCCCCCCATACTACCCCCATTATTACACAGGACCCCCCCATACTAACCCCATTGTTACTCAGGACCCCCCATACTACCCCCATTGTTACACAGGACCCCCCATACTACCCCCATCATTACACAGGACCCCCCCATCAATACACAGGACCCCCCATACTACCCCCCTTTGTTACACAGGACCCCCCATACTACTCCCATCAATACACAGGACCCCCCCATACTACCCCCATTGTTACACAAGACCCCCCATAGTACCCCCATCATGACACAGGACCCGACCATACTACCCCATTATTACACAGGACCCCCGATATTAACCCCAACTTTACACAGGACCCTACCTTCACTACCCCATCATTACACAGGACCCCCCCATACTACCCCCATCATTACACAGGACCCCCCCATACTACCCCCATTGTTAAACAGGACCCCCCATACTACCCCCATCATTACACAGGAACCCCCTCCCATACTACCCCCATCGTTACACAGGACCCTCCCATACTACCCCCATCAATGCACAGGACCTCCCCATACTACCCCCCTTTGTTACACAGGACCCCCCCCCCCATACTACCCCCATCAATACACAGGACCCCCCCCCATACTACCCCCATTGTTACACAAGACCCCCCATACTACCCCCATCATGACACAGGACCCCCCCATACTACCCCCATTATTACACAGGACCCCCTCTATATTACCCCCATCATTACACAGGACCCCCCCTTCACTACCCCCATCATTACAAAGGACCCCCCCATACTACCCCCATCATTACACAGGACCCCCCCATACTACCCCCATCATTAAACAGGACCCCCCATACTACCCCCATCATTACACAGGACCCCCCCCATACTACCCCCATCGTTACACAGGAACCCCCCTCATACTACTCACATCATTACACAGGACCCTCCTATACTACCCCCATCGTTACACAGGAACCCCCCCCCCCCATACTACCCCCATCGTTACACTGGACCCCCTTCCAAACTTCCCTATCTTTACACAGGGCCCCCCCTCCCTCCACAGACACCTGCATAGCCCTCCCCATACTACCCCATCATTACACAGGACCCCCCCCATACTACCCCCATCGTTACACAGGAACCTCCCCATACTACCCCCATCGTTACACAGGAACCCCCCCATACTACCCCCATCGTTAAAAAGGATCCCCCCATAATACCCCCTTCATTATACAGGACCCCCCCATACTATCCCCAACGTTACACAGGACCCCCCCCCCTTCACTACCCCCTTCATTACACAGGACCCCCCCCCCTATACTACCCACATTGTTACACAGGTCCCTCCCATACTACCCCCATCGCTACACAGGAACCCCCCTCATACTACCCCCATCATTACACAGGACCCCCCATCCCTCCACAGACACCTGCATAGCCCTCCCCCAGCAGTCTTACCTTGATTGTGTCCAGAGGATGTCAATCATCAAAGCACACCCCGCTTAACCCTTTGGCAAAGAAGTTCTTCAGCGGGCCAATGGTGTATGACTTGTTGAACATGGTGAGGGAGAGGGGTTGGTGTGACTGCTCAGGACTGACAGGCGCTCTCCCCAGACAAAGTTTACCTTACTGAGCTGGCCAATCACCACACAGGCTGTAAGCATAGCACCGAACCAATCACCAGCGCCCCCAACATTCAATTCCACCCTTATCTCCTGAGTGATAGCCAAATCCACCTATCCACTATTTCTAGGCAGTGCAGGCTCAGGGGGCAGCTCAGCTGCTTTGGGCCCCACAACAATGACTGGGCCTGGGGCAGCTGCCCCTTTTGCCCCACGTTAAAGACGGCCCTGCATATAGCAAACACACTGGGGGAACCTCCAGGAGAGAGGGGACACTTGGGTGGGAGGCCCAGTGTTGGGCTAGTTTCCTGGCTGTCTCTGGATTGATTATTCATTAGCCCAGTACAGTCAGTGAAACCCTAAAGGCACACAATCAACACAGGAGCCAGGATAGTAGCATTTTCAGAAGGATCAATCAGTAATGATGGCCTATATATTAAAAGAGATTTACAATACCTGGAAAGGCTGCTGTAGAATCCGAGGTTACCTGCAATCTGACAGTTGCTGGTCTGTCAACTGCCAGACCTCACATGTCATCCCCGCCTTCTCCGGTGCAGTATGAGATGTGTTTTTCATGTGTTTTTATTGGCATGTTTTTTGCATGGCAGCATTCACTTGAATGGGCTACCCTGCATGCGTAAACGTTATGAAGGCTGCCATTGATGACTTTCTTCCGCAGGCTAATTTCATTTTCAGTTAAATGCTCCCCCAGTGGTATTAAATAGAAAAAAATATGTAGAGCGCTGTGTAAATTGACGGCACTATATAAATACCTGTAATAAATAAATCAAATAAAACCTCAGGCTGCAATACTCACCTTCAATCAGGCACTGTCTCCTGCAATACCTCTTGTCTGTCACAAGATGTCAACAGTCTTTCTGGTTCACAGAGTCACAGGAGAGTTTTATGACCTGGAAGACCGAGGACATCTTGTGTCAGAAAAGAAGTATTGCAGGGAACAGTGTCAGATTGCTGGATTTCGTCTCAAAGCCAAACTCTGGGATTTTCTTTTAATAAATTGCTCAGTTTCAGGTGCAATGCTCACCTTTAATCCAGCGCTGTCCTCCTGTCCTCCTCAATACTTCTTTTCTGTCACAAGATATCCTCACTCATCTGGGATTAAATGATGCCCAGTGTCATGTACCTCAGAAGACTGGGTACACACAGAGAGTACATGGCGTCATCATGCTGCCCTGTACTACCCCCATCATTACACAGGACCCCCCTATACTAGCCCCATCAATACACAGGACCCCCCATACTACCCCCCTTTGTTACACAGGACCCCCCTATACTACCCCCATCAATACACAGGACCCCCCATACTACCCCCATCAATACACAGGACCCCCCCCCATACTACCCCCATTGGTACACAGGACCCCCCATACTACCCCAATCATTACACAGGACCCCCCATACTACCCCCATCAATACACAGGACCCCCCCCCCCATACTACCCCCATCAATACCAGCTGATTGGAGAAAAGCCAATGTAGCACCAATATTTAAAAAGGGCCCAAAAAACATCCCTGGGAATTACAGACCAGTTAGCCTAACATCAATAGTATGTAAACTCTTGGAGGGGATGATAAGGGACTATATACAAGATTTTTGTAATAAGAATGATATCATTAGCAGTAATCAGCATGGATTCATGAAGAATCGTTCTTGCCAAACCAATCTATTAACCTTCTATGAGGAGGTGAGTTGCCATCTAGATAAAGGAAGGCCCGTAGACGTGGTGTATCTGGATTTTGCAAAAGCATTTGACACAGTTCCCCATAAACGTTTACTGTACAAAATAAGGTGCGTTGGCATGGACCATAGGGTGAGTACATGGATTGAAAACTGGCTACAAGGGCGTGTTCAGAGGGTGGTGATAAATGGGGAGTACTCAGAATGGTCAGGGGTGGGTAGTGGGGTCCCCCAGGGTTCTGTGCTGGGACCAATCCTATTTAATTTGTTCATAAATGACCTGGAGGATGGGATAAACAGTTCCATCTCTGTATTTGCAGACGATACTAAGCTAAGTAGGGCAATAACTTCTCCGCAGGATGTGGAAATCTTGCAAAAAGACCTGAACAAATTAATGGGGTGGGCGACTACATGGCAAATGAGGTTCAATGTAGAAAAATGTAAAATAATGCATTTGGGTGGCAAAAATATGAATGCAATCTATACACTGGGGGGAGAACCTCTGGGGGAATCTAGGATGGAAAAGGACTTGGGGGTCCTAGTGGACGATAGGCTCAGCAACGGCATGCAATGCCAAGCTGCTGCTAATAAAGCAAACAGAATATTGGCATGCATTAAAAGGGGGATCAACTGCAGAGATAAAACGATAATTCTCCCGCTCTACAAGACTCTGGTCCGCCCGCACCTGGAGTATGCTGTCCAGTTCTGGGCACCAGTCCTCAGGAGGGACGTACTGGAAATGGAGCGAGTACAAAGAAGGGCAACAAAGCTAATAAAGGGTCTGGAGGATCTTAGTTATGAGGAAAGGTTGCGAGCACTGAACTTATTCTCTCTGGAGAAGAGACGCTTGAGAGGGGATATGATTTCAATTTACAAATACTGTACTGGTGACCCCACAATAGGGATAAAACTTTTTCGCAGAAGAGAGTTTAATAAGACTCGTGGCCACTCATTACAATTAGAAGAAAAGAGGTTTAACCTTAAACTACGTAGAGGGTTCTTTACTGTAAGAGCGGCAAGGATGTGGAATTCCCTTCCACAGGCGGTGGTCTCAGCGGGGAGCATTGATAGCTTCAAGAAACTATTAGATAATCACCTAAATGACCGCAATATACAGGGATATGTAATGTAATACTGACACATAATCACACACATAGGTTGGACTTGATGGACTTGTGTCTTTTTTCAACCTCACCTACTATGTAACTATGTAACTATGTAATACACAGGACCCCCCCATACTACCCCCATTGTTACACAGGACCCCCCATACTACCCCCATCATTGCACAGGACCCCCCAATACTACCCCTATCATTACACAGGACCCCCCTATATTACCCCCATCATTACACAGGACCCCCCCTTCACTACCCCCATTATTACACAGGACTCCCCTCCATACTACCCCCATTGTTAAACAGGACCCCCCCATGCTACCCCCATCAATACACAGGACCCCCCATACTACCCCCTTTGTTACACAGGACCCCCCTATACTACCCCCATCAATACACAGGACCCCCCATACTACCCCCATCAATACACAGGACCCCCCCCCCATACTACCCCCATTGGTACACAGGACCCCCCATACTACCCCAATCATTACACAGGACCCCCCATACTACCCCCATCAATACACAGGGCCCCCCCATACTACCCCCATCAATACACAGGACCCCCCCATACTACCCCCATTGTTACACAGGACCCCCCATACTACCTCCATCATTGCACAGGACCCCCCAATACTACCCCTATCATTACACAGGACCCCCCCTATATTACCCCCATCATTACACAGGACCCCCCCTTCACTACCCCCATTATTACACAGGACTCCCCTCCATACTACCCCCATTGTTAAACAGGACCCCCCCATACTACCCCCATCGTTACACAGGAACCCCCCCATACTACCCCCATCGTTACACAGGACCCTCCCCATACTACCCCATCATTACACAGGACCCCCCCATACTACCCCCATCGTTACAAAGGAACCCCCATACTACCCCATCATTATACAGGAACCCACCCATACTACCCCCAACGTTACACAGGACCCCCCCCCCCCTTCACTACCCCCATCATTACACAGGACCCCCCCCATACTACCCACATTGTTACACAGGTCCCTCCCATGCTACCCCCATCGTTACACAGGAACCCCCCCATACTACCCCCATCGTTACACAGGACCCCCCATCCCTCCACAGACACCTGCATAGCCCTCCACATACTAACCCATCATTACACAGGACCCCCCCCCCCATACTACCCCCATCGTTACACAGGAACCTCCCCATACTACCCCCATCATTACACAGGAACCCCCCCCATACTACCCCCATCGTTAAAAAGGACCCCCCCATACTACCCCCATCATTATACAGGAACCCCCCCATACTACCCCCAACGTTACACAGGACCCCCCCCTTCACTACCCCCATCATTACACAGGAACCCCCCCCCCCATACTACCCACATTGTTACACAGGTCCCCCCATACTACCCCATCGCTACACAGGAACCCCCATCCCTCCACAGACACCTGCATAGCCCTCCCCCAGCAGTCTCACCTTGATTGTGTCCAGAGGATGTCAATCACCAAAGCACACCCCGCTTAACCCTTTGGCAAAGAAGTTCTTCAGCGGGCCAATGGTGTGCGACTTGTTGAACATGGTGAGGGAGAGGGGTTGGTGTGACTGCTCAGGACTGACAGGCGCTCTCCCCAGACAAAGTTTACCTTACTGAGCTGGCCAATCACCACACAGGCTGCAGGCATAGCACCCAACCAATCACCAGCGCCCCCAACATTCAATTCCCCCCTATCTCCTGAGTGATAGCCAAGCTTGGAATTTTTTCCTGGGCATTCCCCAGGCCTTGTTTATATCTGATAGCCAAATCCACCTATCCACTATTTGTAGGCAGTGCAGGCTCAAGGGGCAGCTCAGCTGCTTTGGGCCCCACAACAACGACTGGGCCTGGGGCAGCTGCCCCTTTTGCCCCACGTTAAAGACGGCCCTGCATATAGCAAACACACTGGGGGAACCTCCAGGAGAGAGGGGACACTTGCGTGGGAGGCCCAGTGTTGGGCTAGTTTCCTGGCTGTCTCTGGATTCATTATTCATTAGCCCAGTAAAGTCAGTGAAACCCTAAAGGCACACAATCAACACAGGAGCCAGGATACTAGCATTTTCAGAAGGATAAATCAGCAATGATGGCCTATATATTAAAAGAGATTTACAATACCTGGAAAGGCTGCTGTAGGATCCGAGGTTACCTGCAATCTGACAGTTGCTGGTCTGTCAACTGCCAGACCTCACATGTCATCCCCGCCTTCTCCGGTGCAGTATGAGATGTGTTTTTCATGTGTTTTTATTGGCATGTTTTTCGCACAACAGCATTCACTTGAATGGGCTACCCTGCATGCGCACATGCTCCAATAGACGCTCTCACTTCTTTTTTTTTTTTATTGCACGATAAAACACACTTTTCCTAGCTGCGTTTGGGGTGCTATTAACAATTAATGGCACCACAAGCCCGATGCCCATTTTTTGACATTCCCGGAGCGCACAAGGTGCGAATGGGGTCTTAAATTGGAGCGCCTGAAATATGTGCGAAAACGCGCTGCCATTAAAGTCTATGGGGGACAAAAACGCACAATTCTGCCCCAAAGAAGCTTGTGTACACTGTACAGGCAACAATCAACACAAAGCCCTGGTGGGAGTGGGCCCACTGGGTAATAAGGAAAATGTTTTATGTTGAGTGTTGCCATTCTATGGGAATTTCAGGACAAAACGCTCAGAAATGAATGGGGCTTAGGAGTGCATGTAGACAGGAAGTGGCTGCAAATAGACTACAGAAGATCAGAAGCACTGAGATGCAACAAAGGAAGAAAAACAGTAGTTTCTAAGCATAGCAAAAAAAATCAAAATCAATAAATACATTAAAAAAAGCAATTGTTGCGTGATACGCAGTGCTTTAGCAAACTAAATAGCATCCAGTTAAGGTTCACATCTACTTTACATGATCACCCCTGCGCTTTCATTTGTCACGGTCCCTATATAACCGGGATATGAAGAAGGTGCATGCATTGCTTTAATTTTCTATCCTAAAAAGTTTGTCAGGAGTTTGGGAGGTCTGGCTGTATTGCAGTATGATACTGCTACATATACAATACCTATAGTAGTTGGTGATAACTGACACAACCCCTGAATGCTGTGTGCCCTGTGTGCTGACACTTACCTGCAGCAGGTAGATGAGGCTATGTAGCCCCTGAGGGCACTCGGAGGTAGGTCTCGGAGATAATAGAGATCTGTGATCACTCTCCTGTGCGTCTGGAGACTCCAGCAGTGTGATTGTTTGGGCCGTTGCTAGGTAACCGTTGTGACGTGTACAGCCAGTTGGGCCAACAAACCCTGTATACAAATTAAAGGAAGCCTTTGCTATAGGAAATCTAGCACCCCCAACCCCCTGGCTGCCGTGCTGTCAATAATCTGAGCCTCAAACCTGGGAAAACTAACAAGAAGTACAAAAGTATAGCCCGGAGCTAACAATATTTTTCTTCAGCTAAGACTGGAAAATCAGGTTTCCAAGGGCAACCTAGTTACAAATTCTATTGTTTTCATGCCATAAGTCATAGCTCCCAACTATCCCTGATTTTAAGGGACTGTCCCTGATTTGGAGCAATGTCCCTCTGTCCCTCTTTCCCCCTCATTTGTCCCTCATTTTGGTCTCATCTATATAGTTGTATATAAAATGCACTATTTATCTTTCAAAAAGTGTTTCCCGGTGCTAAACCTTTTATCCAAATTATAAATTGCTGTATTTTTTTATTTTAAAAGCCAATATAAATGAATTGTAGTGGTAAAAAAAAAAAGCACTTGTGGATTTAATTAACCTTTTTTTTTGTTATTTCCCCTTTAGGGCCCTTTCACACTGGGGCGGGGGCGGCGTCGGCGTTAAAACGCCGCTACTATTAGCGGCGTTTTACCGTCGGTATGCGGCCGCTAGCGGGGCGGTTTTACCCCCCGCTAGCGGCTGAGAAAGGGTTAAATACCACCGCAAGTATAGCCGCGCTGTCCCATTGATTTCAATGGGCAGGAGCAGTGAAGGAGCGGTATGCACTCCGCTCCTTCACCGCTCCGAAGATGCTGCTAGCAGGACTTTTTTTACCGTCCTGCCAGCGCATCGCTCCAGTGTGAAAGCCCTCGGGGCTTTCACACTGGAATAAAAGCAGCGGCACTTTCGGGTCAGTTTGCAGGCACTATTATTAGCGCAATAGCGCCTGCAAACCGCCCCAGTGTGAAAGGGCTCTTAAGGGGGCGTGGTGGGGGAGGGGGCGTGTCCTATGCCTACATATGTTTGCTAGTAGGTGTCCCTCATCCCCATCTCAAAATGTTGGGAGGTATGCATACGTTGTCTCAAATGGAAAACTTGTTGGGGGATGTCTAGGCAAAGTGGAGGAGTGCATTAAAAATGTAATATAAGCCCATAGCTGCTATGGCTTCCTTCTGAAAAAAGCCTGGCTGTGATGCTGACCCTCTATGGTCTATAGTTCTTATAAATAGTGCTCTACATCCATTCACAGTCCAGAATTTATAAAGCTTGTAGAGCTGTAAAAAAAAAAAAAAAAAGGGGGGGGGGGGGGAATCTCTGAAGTTACACTCTGCAGAGTTCAGTGAGGAGAGCTCTGAGAGCTTATTGGAGGGAAGGGACACACACACCCCCCCCCCCCCTTCACACAGGAACAAAGCTGAGGCTGTCGATCTGCTGGAGGTCCCTCCCCTGTCACCATTTTTCTCTTGGTGCCAGGAAAACTTGTCAGAAGTGATTCATACTGATAGCAGAGGAATGAAGCAGCAGACAAAAATGACACTTAGTGCTCTTAATTGAGATAAGTAAACACTTTAGAGGGGATATGTTTTGATCATGTTTCATGTCCGAGGTTTACAACCACTTTAATTATCACTTCTATAGTCTGAGGTTACTATTCCAGTTTGTCGGTTCACAGGAGCAGCCCACTCTTTTCCTAGCTCTGTGACTGGCAGGAGTCGCCTGACGTCGGTCACGGCACAGGCCCTATAGAAACGGCATGATCGTGCCCTTTCTTCAGTGCGCATGCGCCAATGATGTCGGCGCAAGCATATATGGTAAATATCTCCTAAACCATGCAGGTTTAGGAGATATTTCCAGTATCTACAGGTAAGCCTTATTATAGGCTTACCTGTAGGTAAAAATGGTGTAACTAGGTTTACAACCACTTTAAGGCTCCAGCACCATCAATCTATCACTTCAAGCATCATTTATTTTCATGACAGGTTTACTTTAAAGTCCTATTCCCTCTGAAGGCCCATTTCCATATTGTACTTGTAGCACCCTGGGGTTTAGTCAGGGAGCTCCTCAAAAATTTACTTGCCAAAAGTAGTTATCTTGGTCGATAAAGATCTGTTGATTTCCCCCTAAGTTTGTTTGGCCTTGTTGCACTTTTCTCTTCTACCACTAGGTGGCTGGGTACTTGGTGGTACTAGATATGAGAAGGGCAAATCAAGGTCATGTTATGGGTATATGGGGTATCCCAGCCAATGGGCAGGGGTCTTGAATCCCTTGGCCTGCTGGGAGCACCTAAATATTTGGGTGGAGTCAGGTGATCTGTGTTCTGTGCCACCTGGACGGCTGTCTGGGTGGATGTGTGTCGTACACCCCGGGGTGCTAGGCCGGAGATTGGGAATATCCCGGGGGTATCTGGCTACTAGGCTGTGTGAGGGCCTATCCAGAAGTAAAGATAGCAACGCAGGGTTGGGATTGCGGCTTGCAGTCCAACCAGAAGGGACAGTTCTGCAGTTCTCCAAAAATTACAAAAATAAAAAAAGTTTAGGCTTTAGAGACACTTTAAAACATCTATGGTACTGGAAAAAAGATCAGGCAGAACAGGATCAACAGACGATTGTATGACAATACTTAGGCCATGCACCTAGGCCCTGAGCTCTATGTCCTCTCTTCCCCCCCACCCACCTTCCCTATCTCCTCTCTTGACTTTGAAGAAAGATATCAGGGGGGCTAAAGATACACGTTGAATTAAAGAGTTAGCTCACCTTTAACAAAAACTGTAAGGGGTGCCTGGAGAAATTATACTGTGCAGCTTTGACTACAGTTGATTTAAGCCCTTGCTATAGGTTTAGGCTATTTATGTACCTCCCGAAGCCTGGCTGAAAACCCCACCATCTTGCTTCTTTACTAGGATGTTGCTAAGACACTCCCAGCCATTACTTCTCCCTTCCATTGTCTCAGGAGTGAGCTCTCACACCTACACGCATTGCGTAGTTCACTATCCCCTCTGTCGCAGACGCACTGAGCTTGCACCTGTGATAGTGGGAACTCCCAGAGATCACATTATCCCATCCTGCCATGTTGCTAGGACGTTGCTAAGAGACTCCCAGCTGTTACTGTTCACCTCCACCATCACAGGAGCAAGCTCTAAAACGCTGAACTCTCCTGTGATGGTGGAGGTAAACAGTAGGAGCTAGAAGTGTCTTAGAAACTTCCTAGTTACAAGGCAGGACAGAGTGACGCCATCGCTGGGAGTTTTTTTCAGCCAGGCAGCAAGAGGCCTATAGCAAGGGTGTTATTCAACTTTGGTCAAAGCTGCACAGTTTGTTTTTATCTACAGAGACCCCTTACGCCGCGTACAGACGAGCGGACTTTCCGGCAGACTTGGTCCGACGGTCTTTCCTCCGGACTTTCCGCCGGACTACCTGAACGGACGGACTTGCCCACACACGACCAGACTTTCCGGCAGGCTAGGTCCGCCCGTCTTTCCGACAGACTTTCGCCGGAGTTACGGCGGACTTTCAGAATGAACGGACTTGCCCACACACGGACAAGTCCGTTCATTTTGAACGTGACTCGGGTACGACTGGACTAGAAAAGGAAGTGAATCTCGCCGCTTTTATCGGCGAGATTGACACCTTGCGAGCCCCGTCACGGGGCATACCAGGCCCTTAGGTCTGGTTTGGATTTTAAGGGGAACCCCCTACGCCGAAAAAACGGCATGGGGTCCCCCCTAAAATCCATACCAGACCCTGATCCGAGCACGCAGCCCGGTCGGTCAGGAAAGGGGGTGGGGACGAGCGAACGCCCCCCCCTCCTGAACCGTACCAGACCACATGCCCTCAACATGGGGGGGTGGGTGCTTTGGGGGAGGGGGCACCCTGCGGGGCCCCCCCACCACAAAGCACCTTGTCCCCATGTTGATGAGGACAAGGGCCTCTTCCCGACAACCCTGGCCGTTGGTTGTCGGGGTCTGTGGGCGGGAACTTATCGGAATCCGGGAGCCCCCTATAATAAGAGGGCCCCCAGATCCCGGCCCCCCACCCTATGTGAATGAGTATGGGGTACATGGTACCCCTACCCATTTACCTAGGGAAAAAGTGTCAATAATAAAACACACTACACAGGTTTTTAAAGTAATTTATTAGACAGCTCCGGGGGGGGTCTTCTTCTGGCTTCGGGGGTCTTCTTCCGACTCCAGGGGTCCCTCCGGTTCCTCTTCTCCCAGCGTCCGGTTGGTTCTTCTCTGCTCTCTCTGGCCTCTTCTCCCGGTGTTCAACCTCTGCTCCCGGTGTTCCAGTTCTTCTGCCAGCTCCTCCGCTATCTTCATGCTACTCTTTTGCTAGCGGAGGCCCGGACTTCTGGCTTCTTGGCTTCTTCTCTTCTTCTCTTCTTCCGATGTTGACACGATGGTCTCTCAGGCTGGAATGCTCTCTGAGCGCTCCGATGTGACTTATATAGGTGGAGACCCCGCCCCCTTATGCCATCACAGTCCCTGGGCATGCTGGGACTGTGACGTTTTAGGGGGCATGGTCACCAGGTGATGTAGACCACGCCCCCCTAAAACGTCACAGTCCCAGCATGCCCAGGGACTGTGACGGCATAAGGGGGCGGGGTCTCCTATATAAGTCACATCGGAGCGCTCAGAGAGCACTCAAGCCTGAGAGACCGTCGTGTCAAAATCGGAAGAAGAGAAGAAGCCAAAAAGCCAGAAGTCCGGGCCTCCGCTAGCAAAGAGCGGCATGAAGATAGCGGAGGAGCCGGCAGAAGAACTGGAACACCGGGAGCAGAGGTCGAACACCGGGAGAAGAGGCCAGAGAGAGCGGAGAAGAACCAACCGGACGCCGGGAGAAGAGGAACAGGAGGGACCCCCGGAGTCAGAAGAAGACCCCCCGGAGCTGTCTAATAAATTACTTTAAAAACCTGTGTAGTGTGTTTTATTATTGACACTTTTTCCCTAGGTAAACGGGTAGGGGTACCATGTACCCCATACTCATTCACATAGGGTGGGGGGCCAGGATCTGGGGGCCCTCTTATTATAGGGGGCTCCTGGATTCCGATAAGCCCCCCGCCCGCAGATCCCGACAACCAACGGCCAGGGTTGTCGGGAAGAGGCCCTTGTCCTCATCAACATGGGAACAAGGTGCTTTGTGGTTGGGGGGCCCCGCAGGGCGCCCCCCTCCCCCAAAGCACTCACCCCCCCCATGTTGAGGGCATGCAGCCTGGTACGGTTCAGGAGGGGGGGGCGCTCGCTCGTCCCCACCCCCTTTCCTGACCTTCCGGGCTGCGTGCTCGTATCGAGGTCTGGTATGGATTCTAGGGGGGACCCCGCGCTGTTTTTTCGGCGTAGGGGGTTCCCTTTAAAATCCATACCAGACCTAAGGGCCTGGTATGCCCCTCGCTCGCCGCAATAGGAAAATTTGTTTTTCCTATTGCAGCGAGCGCGAGATGCAATACCCTGCTCTTGCGTCGTATCTGGTCCGTCGGACCAGCATACAGACGAACAGGCTTTCCGTCAGGAACTGAGTCCGGGGGAAAGATTTAAAACATGTTTCAAATCTAGGTCCGGCGGACTTTTGTGAAAAAAAAGTCCGTGGGAGCCTACACACGTGTGCTAGAAAGTCCGCTCGTGTGTACGCGGCATTACCTGCATAGGCAGGTATTTTTGGGTAAAAAGTGAACTAATCCTTTAAGCCTTTCCATGGATGGTAAAGCCGTATTTTTCTAGATTCTTCCTCTAATTACCTAGAGTAAACAACATTCTATAAAGTAATGCTGGACCATTGTTTCCCACAATCCCCAGGGAAGTAGTCAGACCTTTTCTTCATCACCCAGCAGCAATTTGTCTGTAAAGAGAAGGCATCATGCAGCCTCACAGGCACTATACAGTCCCGAGAATAAACGTAATGTTCCTGCTTAGCCTCCTTGATGGATGTGCAACGCCTTTATTCTCACAGCTCCATGCTTTATAGTGCCGTGTTACAATGCAGCAGATGCCAGCTTGCCGCTTTTGATGGCGGGGAACACAGAATTGTTTTTGAACTTGGAAATCAAAGGTTTGTTGGGCTACAGAGGCCTGCACAAGAGGCAGCGGAAACAGCTCTCATAGAACGTGTTATCTCAATCAAGCGAGAGTTCGGGTACCAGATGAAAAGACGGCAAATCTGACTACATAGCTGCAGGTACCGGCACACCAGAGTGTAGCAGCGATGTGATAAAGGGGTTGTTGTAGGGAACAGGTGGGCATTTTCTGTTCTTCTTCTTCAGTTGTTAACTTTTAATGAGTAAGTCCGATCTGATTGAAAATGAAGAAATTGCTTCAAAACGGCAAGGCGGTAAAGGCATTAGCTCTAGAACTCTAGCCAAAACTCTAGCCAAAACTTTTACAGCACCCCCCCCCCCCCCCCAAGAAGCCACAGATGAACCGAGATCCCCCACCCTGAACAGCCAGACACACCAAATTTTCACAGTCATTCCAGAGTCAGAAAACAGTCCAGTACGTTGGGGTTTTTTTTTTATTGAGGATATATAAGTTGGATAGGGATTGTAGGATTATGGGATGCCAACTTGACTTCAAAAACCTCTGGGACAACTTCTCCCATATACAGTCTATATACAGTACACACCTCACTTCCTCCAGCACACTTGCTTACAGAACTCCAGCTGGCACACCGTGGATCTGACAAAAGCACTCAGGCAGATGTAGAGAAAAGGCCTGTTATAGGCAGGAACCCAAAGCCCCATTAAGGGGCTAGCAAAAAATGCAGCGTCCAGCTTAATCACTCCTGTGATCCCAGCACCACCTCTTCAGGCACAGTCCTCCCAGACTGACACTCTCTCTCCACAGTCCTCCCAGACTGATCACTCACGTGCCCACCGAGCTGACTTCTCAGGAGATCTTCCGGATGTGCTGACCTGCTCCTGCTGTGCTCTCTCCTTGCTCCCGTGCCTCCAGGAAGGATTCCTCTGTGTGTTGTAGAGGGTCCCTCCAGCACCCGAGCCCCAGGCCTGTGATCACCCCCCCCCCAGACTAGGGGATACCCTCAAGGGCCACCAACAGCCTCCTCAGCACTCAATCTCCATCTTCCACTCGACCACTCTGCTGGCATGACTCATAACTATTTATGAAGTGGCCTGCCCCTTGCCGGCCCATTTGCTGGGGACTGGCTGGGGCCCCTTATAAATATGCCAAGCAGCTCCTCCTAACTTCCGCCCACTACATCTGGAGGCTTCTCCAAGGTTCTAGAAGGCAGTGGGAGGCACCAGAGATGCTGCTTGCTGAGTCATCCAGCCTCCCTGAGTCACTTAACCCTGACCCAGATTCAACCCAGGCCTGGCTCTCGGCCAAGCCAAATCTTCCTATACTACAAACCTTTTTACATCTAGCACACTAGAGGGTGCTACACTTTTGTTTATTGCTGTGTCTTCCTTGTCAGGGATCTATCCTTACTTCTTGTTCTGTCTGACACTTGTCGAATAGGAAGTGGGTAGATTTTCCCTCACTTCCTTTTTGGTCTGATTCCTGTAAAATAGCCAGGAAGTTGGGAGATTTACCCTCACTTCCTTTTTCGGTCTGATTCCTGTAAAATAGCCAGGAAGTTGGGAGATTTACCTTGACTTCCTTTTCGGTCTGATTCCTATCAAATAGCCAGGAAGTGGGGAGCTTTTTCCTCGCTTTCTTTTCAGTCTAATTCCTGTCAAATAGCCAGGAAGTGGGGATATTTATCCTCACTTCCTTTTAAAGTGGAGTTCCAACGATTTTTTTTTTTTTAAATATGGACACTTACTTGTCCAGGATGCCCGTGATGTTGGCACCCGAAGCCGATCTGTCCCTCGGCTCTCGGGTGCTGCCGCCGCCATCTTCGGTAAGGGAATCAGGAAGTGAAGCCTTGCGTCTTCACTTCCTGGTTCCCTACTGCACATGTGTGACTCTCGCTGTGCGTTCCCACTGGTCCCTGCTGTCTCCTGGGACCTGTGTGTCTCCCAGAAGACAGCGGGGGGGATGGGAAGTGGTGTAGATACCCACGGGTGGCTCGGGTATCTATGCCCGGAAGTGGGAGCAAAACACCTGTATTAGACAGGTATCTGCTCCCCCCTCCCCCTGAAAGGTGCCAAATGTGCCAAATGTGACACTGATTCCTGTAAAATAGCCAGGAAGTGCGGAAATTTATCCTTACATTCTTTTAAGTCTGATTCCTATCACATAGCCAGGAAGTGGGGAGATTTACCCTCACTTCCTTTTCGATCTGATTCCTATCACATAGCCAGGAAGTAGGGAGATTTTCGTGCTTGTTCCTTCTGAAATTGTTGCAAGAACTGTCATGTTCGACTCTCGTAAACTGTGTACTAACGCATAGATTATCGGACGATCACTATTAATGTGTTTTTCCATCCTCCACTGCGACATCCTAGTGATTGGGCGATTGGATGGTGTTATGATAAATAGGAACCTGCAGAGTTCACAAGTATATAAAGCATTCCTGTGTAAGAAAACATTATGTTCGGACACCGCCCATGCTCTATACATAGTTGTTAGTGACACAACGCCACTGTAACTATTTACTGTAATAGAGAGTTCATTGCACAACTGAGTTACACAAGATCTATGAATGGGATTCAGGAGGCTTAATAGATAGAAACTAATATTATCTCGCTGGAACTTGGATATCAACAAAGGATTGCTATCCAAACAAGTACTAAACTGACAGGAGGATGAAATCAACAGTGTGAACTGAGCCTACATTCCAATGTTTTCGAAACCTACCACTAAACATGAGATTAGATCATTACCCAGACCGACAAACATCAGTATATGATTGGCTTCCTAAGGGGGGGCCCGGGGAAATAGTAAAGGGTGGGCCCTATGGCAAACATGTTAAAGGCCACACGTCTGGGAAGACCTATAGAACCTGCCAACGTTGACATATTTTTTTAAGATCCTTCAAGACTAGCAAGAGAATTTGGAGCTTGAGAAATATGGACACCTTGACATATAAATGATGTATGCGCATGTAGCAAAAAGTGTACAGGCACTGAATATTGGGTGTGGATTAAAGGGGCATAGTACTGTATACAATATGTAGTATAGAACCATGCTGCTCATATACCTCATTGGACAATTGACTGGAGATAGGTGCTCAGTGGTGAAGTTACCATGGACATAGTAAGCCAGCATGGTAAAAGTGCAAAGATAATGTTCAATAACTAAAGCTGGCCATAAATGGATCAAATTCTGGCTGGTACGGCCATCTATGGCCATTCCTGTTCCTGAGAAGTCCATCTAATGATCAACTTCTTACGGATGGGCTTGTTGGAAAATGCTTTTTCGATGAGCGCCGCAGCCAATCGGAGGAGTCCCCACTGTCAGAATACAATAACACAGAGGGGGAGGATTCCTCCATACACTTTATATATGTCTTTCTATCTACAGATATTGTTCATAATATTGAATATGATTGCCTATAAATGTTTAAAAACTATGCTTTCTATTTCTAGTCACGCATTATACTTGCTTGTACGGTCTTTAAGAAGCGGAGGTCCGCGAAACGCGTCACCAGATCAAGATTATTTACAATATATATACTTGTGTGACTGTACAGTTTGTACTGTATGGTATAAAATGTGCGTTTTTATCCTATCAAACATTTTTTTTATCTGTGTATAAAATTCAATGAACATTTTTTTTACTCATATTTTTGGCATTCTGTGTTCTCAGAGGCATACGCATAGTCCCGTACTACATGTTTGTAGCGTCCTATCTTTTCCAAAAAATGTTCATGGGATGATGCCATAGAGAACATTCTCTACATAAGCGGATTCATCCTCAGTCCACATTCCTTCACTTACTGTATTTCTCCATACACCTTGCTTGCTTTTTTGATCAGTCTGCTTGCTGTTTGAAAAAAAATGGATCCATGCATAGGGGTGTGGGGGGAGGGTTTAAAGTGGAGCTCCACCCAGAAAAGGGAAGTACCACTTGTCTGCCTCCGCCCCCCCCTCCATGGCCACATTTGGCACCTTGTGGTTGGGAGGGGGTAGCGGGTACATGGTTTTGACAGGTACCCGTTCCCACTTCCTGCTGAGTTCACCGCAAACTCAGCCGGAAGTTCAGCCCTCACCGCAGCCGACCCATTGAGAAAGCGCAGCGCGATTCACGCATACGTGGCTTCACAGCTGGTTTCCCTTACCTAAGATGGCGACGCCAGCACCCGTGAGCTGATTCAAGAATCGGCTTGGGTGAGGACACCACAAGATCCCTGGACAAATATGCGCCCTAATAGTAAAAGTCAGCAACTACACTATTTGTTGCTGCTGATTATTAATTTTTTGCTGGGGGGGCTGGAGCTCCAGACTTAGAAGCGGGCAGCAATTTACACAGTTAACCCTTCTGTAACTTGTGGCCAAACTGTTAACTCTAAGCACTCCAGAAACATCTACTAGTTAGAGGACACCGCTCACCAGGTGTGCAGCATTTAGGGACCAACACTGGAGAGCCTGTACGGGTCTCCACCAACACAGCAGTCCCTGTCACCTCCCTCCCAGTGACATATCCAACTGTTGCTATTGGATACAGGAAACACACTTTACTATAACTATATGCTTGTTCTATTCCCAGGGGCCCCTCTACATCTCTCTCTCCCATGACTCCCAGACTGGGTCTTTAGGTATGCTGAGATGTGGATCTGATCCCAGTATGTGGGGAGCCGGCCGCTATTGAAGGGGCCAAGCACAACACCCCTTCACTGCCAGAGTAACCCCTGCCAGTCTCTCATGCCCTGGCTAATTGGCTACATTTAGGAAATGACACAAATACAGTTGTCCTTAGCAACAGCAATATAGCCTACACTAGACAACATCCTACATCCTGGACTAAATGTACTGTATACCTCTCAAACTACCTAGTCCCCTGATGTAAACCCTGTTCTTTTGATACGCTGTGCATGCACCCCTTTAAGAGACTGCAGACCAAGCAGAGCAGGTGAACAAAGAAGATCCTTTACTGATCCTTTTCTATTTAGGATGACACAGGAACTGTTCATTTAGGCAACAAATCCACAAGAGGCAATATAAGTTCCACAGAGTCCATGATTTGGCAATAATCCATAAAGACAATAAGTCCATAACTGGTATGTGTAAGGCCATAAGGGTCACCAGGCTCCAGACTCAACTGGGAACCCTAACTGGATCCCCCCCCCCCCCCCCCAAAGGGGGTGATCACACCAACAGACCTTCCCAGGAACAAATCTATAGAGCATTGAGTGAGCTCTTTTCATATGATATGACCTGTATCCTCCCAATCAATGGGAGGAAGAATGCCCCAGTGTCAGCAGTCAGTGGGAGGAAGAATACCCTGGTGGTCAGCAATCAATTGTACTAAGAAAACCCCAGTGTCAGTTAGTAGTCAGCGGGAGGAAGAATGCCCCAGTGTCAGTTAGTAGTCAGTGGGAGGAAGAATGCCCCAGTGTCAGTTAGTAGTCAGTGGGAGGAAGAATGCCCCAGTGTCAGTTAGTAGTCAGTGGGAGGAAGAATGCCCCAGTGTCAGTTAGTAGTCAGCGGGAGGAAGAATGCCCCAGTGTCAGTTAGTAGTCAGCGGGAGGAAGAATGCCCCAGTGTCAGTTAGTAGTCAGCGGGAGGAAGAATGCCCCAGTGTCAGTTAGTAGTCAGTGGGAGGAAGAATGCCCCAGTATCAGTTAGTAGTCAGCGGGAGGAAGAATGCCCCAGTATCAGTTAGTAGTCAGTGGGAGGAAGAATGCCCCAGTATCAGTTAGTAGTCAGCGGGAGGAAGAATGCCCCAGTGTCAGTTAGTAGTCAGCGGGAGGAAGAATGCCCCAGTGTCAGCAGTCAGTGGGAGGAAGAATACCCTGGTGGTCAGCAATCAATTGTACTAAGAAAACCCCAGTGTCAGTTAGTAGTCAGTGGGAGGAAGAATGCCCCAGTGTCAGTTAGTAGTCAGTGGGAGGAAGAATGCCCCAGTGTCAGTTAGTAGTCAGTGGGAGGAAGAATGCCCCAGTGTCAGTTAGTAGTCAGTGGGAGGAAGAATGCCCCAGTGTCAGTTAGTAGTCAGCGGGAGGAAGAATGCCCCAGTGTCAGTTAGTAGTCAGCGGGAGGAAGAATGCCCCAGTGTCAGTTAGTAGTCAGCGGGAGGAAGAATGCCCCAGTGTCAGTTAGTAGTCAGTGGGAGGAAGAATGCCCCAGTATCAGTTAGTAGTCAGCGGGAGGAAGAATGCCCCAGTATCAGTTAGTAGTCAGCAGAAGGAAGAATGCCCCAGTATCAGTTAGTAGTCAGCGGGAGGAAGAATGCCCCAGTGTCAGTTAGTAGTCAGCGGGAGGAAGAATGCCCCAGTGTCAGTTAGTAGTCAGCGGGAGGAAGAATGCCCCAGTGTCAGTTAGTAGTCAGAGGGAGGAAGAATGCCCCAGTGTCAGTTAGTAGTCAGCGGGAGGAAGAATGCCCCAGTGTCAGTTAGTAGTCAGCGGGAGGAAGAATGCCCCAGTGTCAGTTAGTAGTCAGCGGGAGGAAGAATGCCCCAGTATCAGTTAGTAGTCAGCGGGAGGAAGAATTCCCCAGTGTCAGTTAGTAGTCAGCGGGAGGAAGAATGCCCCAGTGTCAGTTAGCAGTCAGTGGGAGAAAAAAAAGCCACAGCGTCAGCAGTTAGTGGGAGGGAGAATATCCCAGTGTCAGTTAGCAATCAGTGGAAGGAAGATTGCCCCAGTCTCAGTTAGCAGTCAGTGGGAGAAAAAAAGCCCCAGTGTCAGTTAGCAGTCAGTGGGAGGAAGAATGCCCCAGTCTCAGTTAGCAGACAGTAGTAGGGAGAATACCCCAGTGTCAGTTAGTAGTCAGCGGGAGGAAGAATGCCCCAGTGTCAGTTAGTAGTCAGCGGGAGGAAGAATGCCCCAGTGTCAGTTAGTAGTCAGAGGGAGGAAGAATGCCCCAGTGTCAGTTAGTAGTCAGCGGGAGGAAGAATGCCCCAGTGTCAGTTAGTAGTCAGCGGGAGGAAGAATGCCCCAGTGTCAGTTAGTAGTCAGCGGGAGGAAGAATGCCCCAGTATCAGTTAGTAGTCAGCGGGAGGAAGAATGCCCCAGTGTCAGTTAGTAGTCAGCGGGAGGAAGAATGCCCCAGTGTCAGTTAGCAGTCAGTGGGAGAAAAAAAAGCCACAGCGTCAGCAGTTAGTGGGAGGGAGAATACCCCAGTGTCAGTTAGCAATCAGTGGAAGGAAGATTGCCCCAGTCTCAGTTAGCAGTCAGTGGGAGAAAAAAAGCCCCAGTGTCAGTTAGCAGTCAGTGGGAGGAAGAATGCCCCAGTCTCAGTTAGCAGACAGTAGTAGGGAGAATACCCCAGTGTCAGTTAGTAGTCAGTGGGAGGAAGAATACCCCAGTGTCAGTTAGCAGTCAGTGGGAGGAAGAATGCCCCAGTCTCAGTTAGCAGACAGTAGTAGGGAGAATACCCCAGTGTCAGTTAGTAGTCAGCGGGAGGAAGAATGCCCCAGTGTCAGTTAGTAGTCAGCGGGAGGAAGAATGCCCCAGTGTCAGTTAGTAGTCAGAGGGAGGAAGAATGCCCCAGTGTCAGTTAGTAGTCAGCGGGAGGAAGAATGCCCCAGTGTCAGTTAGTAGTCAGCGGGAGGAAGAATGCCCCAGTGTCAGTTAGTAGTCAGCGGGAGGAAGAATGCCCCAGTATCAGTTAGTAGTCAGCGGGAGGAAGAATGCCCCAGTGTCAGTTAGTAGTCAGCGGGAGGAAGAATGCCCCAGTGTCAGTTAGCAGTCAGTGGGAGAAAAAAAAGCCACAGCGTCAGCAGTTAGTGGGAGGGAGAATACCCCAGTGTCAGTTAGCAATCAGTGGAAGGAAGATTGCCCCAGTCTCAGTTAGCAGTCAGTGGGAGAAAAAAAGCCCCAGTGTCAGTTAGCAGTCAGTGGGAGGAAGAATGCCCCAGTCTCAGTTAGCAGACAGTAGTAGGGAGAATACCCCAGTGTCAGTTAGTAGTCAGTGGGAGGAAGAATACCCCAGTGTCAGTTAGCAGTCAGTGGGAGGAAGAATGCCCCAGTGTCAGTTAGTAGTCAGTGGGAGGAAGAATACCCCAGTGTCAGTTAGCAGTCAGTGGGAGGAAGAATGCCCCAATCTCAGTTAGCAGTCAGTGGGAGGAAGAATACCCTGGTGGTCAGCAATCAATTGTACTAAGAAAACCCCAGTGTCAGTTAGTAGTCAGTGGGAGGAAGAATGCCCCAGTGTCAGTTAGTAGTCAGTGGGAGGAAGAATGCCCCAGTGTCAGTTAGTAGTCAGTGGGAGGAAGAATGCCCCAGTGTCAGTTAGTAGTCAGTGGGAGGAAGAATGCCCCAGTGTCAGTTAGTAGTCAGCGGGAGGAAGAATGCCCCAGTGTCAGTTAGTAGTCAGCGGGAGGAAGAATGCCCCAGTGTCAGTTAGTAGTCAGCGGGAGGAAGAATGCCCCAGTGTCAGTTAGTAGTCAGTGGGAGGAAGAATGCCCCAGTATCAGTTAGTAGTCAGCGGGAGGAAGAATGCCCCAGTATCAGTTAGTAGTCAGCGGAAGGAAGAATGCCCCAGTATCAGTTAGTAGTCAGCGGGAGGAAGAATGCCCCAGTGTCAGTTAGTAGTCAGCGGGAGGAAGAATGCCCCAGTGTCAGTTAGTAGTCAGCGGGAGGAAGAATGCCCCAGTGTCAGTTAGTAGTCAGAGGGAGGAAGAATGCCCCAGTGTCAGTTAGTAGTCAGCGGGAGGAAGAATGCCCCAGTGTCAGTTAGTAGTCAGCGGGAGGAAGAATGCCCCAGTGTCAGTTAGTAGTCAGCGGGAGGAAGAATGCCCCAGTATCAGTTAGTAGTCAGCGGGAGGAAGAATGCCCCAGTGTCAGTTAGTAGTCAGCGGGAGGAAGAATGCCCCAGTGTCAGTTAGCAGTCAGTGGGAGAAAAAAAAGCCACAGCGTCAGCAGTTAGTGGGAGGGAGAATACCCCAGTGTCAGTTAGCAATCAGTGGAAGGAAGATTGCCCCAGTCTCAGTTAGCAGTCAGTGGGAGAAAAAAAGCCCCAGTGTCAGTTAGCAGTCAGTGGGAGGAAGAATGCCCCAGTCTCAGTTAGCAGACAGTAGTAGGGAGAATACCCCAGTGTCAGTTAGTAGTCAGCGGGAGGAAGAATGCCCCAGTGTCAGTTAGTAGTCAGCGGGAGGAAGAATGCCCCAGTGTCAGTTAGTAGTCAGAGGGAGGAAGAATGCCCCAGTGTCAGTTAGTAGTCAGCGGGAGGAAGAATGCCCCAGTGTCAGTTAGTAGTCAGCGGGAGGAAGAATGCCCCAGTGTCAGTTAGTAGTCAGTGGGAGGAAGAATGCCCCAGTATCAGTTAGTAGTCAGCGGGAGGAAGAATGCCCCAGTATCAGTTAGTAGTCAGTGGGAGGAAGAATGCCCCAGTATCAGTTAGTAGTCAGCGGGAGGAAGAATGCCCCAGTGTCAGTTAGTAGTCAGCGGGAGGAAGAATGCCCCAGTGTCAGCAGTCAGTGGGAGGAAGAATGCCCTGGTGGTCAGCAATCAATTGTACTAAGAAAACCCCAGTGTCAGTTAGTAGTCAGCGGGAGGAAGAATGCCCCAGTGTCAGTTAGTAGTCAGTGGGAGGAAGAATGCCCCAGTGTCAGTTAGTAGTCAGTGGGAGGAAGAATGCCCCAGTGTCAGTTAGTAGTCAGTGGGAGGAAGAATGCCCCAGTGTCAGTTAGTAGTCAGCGGGAGGAAGAATGCCCCAGTGTCAGTTAGTAGTCAGCGGGAGGAAGAATGCCCCAGTGTCAGTTAGTAGTCAGCGGGAGGAAGAATGCCCCAGTGTCAGTTAGTAGTCAGTGGGAGGAAGAATGCCCCAGTATCAGTTAGTAGTCAGCGGGAGGAAGAATGCCCCAGTATCAGTTAGTAGTCAGTGGGAGGAAGAATGCCCCAGTATCAGTTAGTAGTCAGCGGGAGGAAGAATGCCCCAGTGTCAGTTAGTAGTCAGCGGGAGGAAGAATGCCCCAGTGTCAGCAGTCAGTGGGAGGAAGAATACCCTGGTGGTCAGCAATCAATTGTACTAAGAAAACCCCAGTGTCAGTTAGTAGTCAGTGGGAGGAAGAATGCCCCAGTGTCAGTTAGTAGTCAGTGGGAGGAAGAATGCCCCAGTGTCAGTTAGTAGTCAGTGGGAGGAAGAATGCCCCAGTGTCAGTTAGTAGTCAGTGGGAGGAAGAATGCCCCAGTGTCAGTTAGTAGTCAGCGGGAGGAAGAATGCCCCAGTGTCAGTTAGTAGTCAGCGGGAGGAAGAATGCCCCAGTGTCAGTTAGTAGTCAGCGGGAGGAAGAATGCCCCAGTGTCAGTTAGTAGTCAGTGGGAGGAAGAATGCCCCAGTATCAGTTAGTAGTCAGCGGGAGGAAGAATGCCCCAGTATCAGTTAGTAGTCAGCGGAAGGAAGAATGCCCCAGTATCAGTTAGTAGTCAGCGGGAGGAAGAATGCCCCAGTGTCAGTTAGTAGTCAGCGGGAGGAAGAATGCCCCAGTGTCAGTTAGTAGTCAGCGGGAGGAAGAATGCCCCAGTGTCAGTTAGTAGTCAGAGGGAGGAAGAATGCCCCAGTGTCAGTTAGTAGTCAGCGGGAGGAAGAATGCCCCAGTGTCAGTTAGTAGTCAGCGGGAGGAAGAATGCCCCAGTGTCAGTTAGTAGTCAGCGGGAGGAAGAATGCCCCAGTATCAGTTAGTAGTCAGCGGGAGGAAGAATGCCCCAGTGTCAGTTAGTAGTCAGCGGGAGGAAGAATGCCCCAGTGTCAGTTAGCAGTCAGTGGGAGAAAAAAAAGCCACAGCGTCAGCAGTTAGTGGGAGGGAGAATACCCCAGTGTCAGTTAGCAATCAGTGGAAGGAAGATTGCCCCAGTCTCAGTTAGCAGTCAGTGGGAGAAAAAAAGCCCCAGTGTCAGTTAGCAGTCAGTGGGAGGAAGAATGCCCCAGTCTCAGTTAGCAGACAGTAGTAGGGAGAATACCCCAGTGTCAGTTAGTAGTCAGCGGGAGGAAGAATGCCCCAGTGTCAGTTAGTAGTCAGCGGGAGGAAGAATGCCCCAGTGTCAGTTAGTAGTCAGAGGGAGGAAGAATGCCCCAGTGTCAGTTAGTAGTCAGCGGGAGGAAGAATGCCCCAGTGTCAGTTAGTAGTCAGCGGGAGGAAGAATGCCCCAGTGTCAGTTAGTAGTCAGCGGGAGGAAGAATGCCCCAGTATCAGTTAGTAGTCAGCGGGAGGAAGAATGCCCCAGTGTCAGTTAGTAGTCAGCGGGAGGAAGAATGCCCCAGTGTCAGTTAGCAGTCAGTGGGAGAAAAAAAAGCCACAGCGTCAGCAGTTAGTGGGAGGGAGAATACCCCAGTGTCAGTTAGCAATCAGTGGAAGGAAGATTGCCCCAGTCTCAGTTAGCAGTCAGTGGGAGAAAAAAAGCCCCAGTGTCAGTTAGCAGTCAGTGGGAGGAAGAATGCCCCAGTCTCAGTTAGCAGACAGTAGTAGGGAGAATACCCCAGTGTCAGTTAGTAGTCAGTGGGAGGAAGAATACCCCAGTGTCAGTTAGCAGTCAGTGGGAGGAAGAATGCCCCAGTGTCAGTTAGTAGTCAGTGGGAGGAAGAATACCCCAGTGTCAGTTAGCAGTCAGTGGGAGGAAGAATGCCCCAATCTCAGTTAGCAGTCAGTGGGAGGAAGAATACCCTGGTGGTCAGCAATCAATTGTACTAAGAAAACCCCAGTGTCAGTTAGTAGTCAGTGGGAGGAAGAATGCCCCAGTGTCAGTTAGTAGTCAGTGGGAGGAAGAATGCCCCAGTGTCAGTTAGTAGTCAGTGGGAGGAAGAATGCCCCAGTGTCAGTTAGTAGTCAGTGGGAGGAAGAATGCCCCAGTGTCAGTTAGTAGTCAGCGGGAGGAAGAATGCCCCAGTGTCAGTTAGTAGTCAGCGGGAGGAAGAATGCCCCAGTGTCAGTTAGTAGTCAGCGGGAGGAAGAATGCCCCAGTGTCAGTTAGTAGTCAGTGGGAGGAAGAATGCCCCAGTATCAGTTAGTAGTCAGCGGGAGGAAGAATGCCCCAGTATCAGTTAGTAGTCAGCGGAAGGAAGAATGCCCCAGTATCAGTTAGTAGTCAGCGGGAGGAAGAATGCCCCAGTGTCAGTTAGTAGTCAGCAGGAGGAAGAATGCCCCAGTGTCAGTTAGTAGTCAGCGGGAGGAAGAATGCCCCAGTGTCAGTTAGTAGTCAGAGGGAGGAAGAATGCCCCAGTGTCAGTTAGTAGTCAGCGGGAGGAAGAATGCCCCAGTGTCAGTTAGTAGTCAGCGGGAGGAAGAATGCCCCAGTGTCAGTTAGTAGTCAGCGGGAGGAAGAATGCCCCAGTATCAGTTAGTAGTCAGCGGGAGGAAGAATGCCCCAGTGTCAGTTAGTAGTCAGCGGGAGGAAGAATGCCCCAGTGTCAGTTAGCAGTCAGTGGGAGAAAAAAAAGCCACAGCGTCAGCAGTTAGTGGGAGGGAGAATACCCCAGTGTCAGTTAGCAATCAGTGGAAGGAAGATTGCCCCAGTCTCAGTTAGCAGTCAGTGGGAGAAAAAAAGCCCCAGTGTCAGTTAGCAGTCAGTGGGAGGAAGAATGCCCCAGTCTCAGTTAGCAGACAGTAGTAGGGAGAATACCCCAGTGTCAGTTAGTAGTCAGCGGGAGGAAGAATGCCCCAGTGTCAGTTAGTAGTCAGCGGGAGGAAGAATGCCCCAGTGTCAGTTAGTAGTCAGAGGGAGGAAGAATGCCCCAGTGTCAGTTAGTAGTCAGCGGGAGGAAGAATGCCCCAGTGTCAGTTAGTAGTCAGCGGGAGGAAGAATGCCCCAGTGTCAGTTAGTAGTCAGCGGGAGGAAGAATGCCCCAGTATCAGTTAGTAGTCAGCGGGAGGAAGAATGCCCCAGTGTCAGTTAATAGTCAGCGGGAGGAAGAATGCCCCAGTGTCAGTTAGCAGTCAGTGGGAGAAAAAAAGCCACAGCGTCAGCAGTTAGTGGGAGGGAGAATACCCCAGTGTCAGTTAGCAATCAGTGGAAGGAAGATTGCCCCAGTCTCAGTTAGCAGTCAGTGGGAGAAAAAAAGCCCCAGTGTCAGTTAGCAGTCAGTGGGAGGAAGAATGCCCCAGTCTCAGTTAGCAGACAGTAGTAGGGAGAATACCCCAGTGTCAGTTAGTAGTCAGTGGGAGGAAGAATACCCCAGTGTCAGTTAGCAGTCAGTGGGAGGAAGAATGCCCCAATCTCAGTTAGCAGTCAGTGGGAGGAAGAATGCCCCAATCTCAGTTAGCAGTCAGTGGGAGGAAGAATACCCCAGTGTCAGTTAGCAGTCAGTGGGAGGAAGAATGCCCCAATCTCAGTTAGCAGTCAGTGGGAGGAAGAATGCCCCAATCTCAGTTAGCAGTCAGTGGGAGGAAGAATACCCCAGTGTCAGTTAGTAGTCAGTGGGAGGAAGAATACCCCAGTGTCAGTTAGCAGTCAGTGGGAGGAAGAATGCCCCAGTGTCAGTTAGCAGTCAGTGGGAAAAAATGCCACAGTGTCAGTTAACAGTTAGTGGGAGGGAGAATACCCCAGTGTCAGCAGTCAGTGGAAGGAAGAATGCCCCAGTGTCAGTCAGCAGTCAGTGGGAGAAGAAGCCTCCCTGCATGTACCACTCTCCTCTCCCTTCTTGCTCTTCTCTCTGTTGGTGAAGAGAAGAGAATTCCAATGAATTCTGGGACAGTTAGGAAGTACGGTACGGTAACTCAATCACCACTTTTATATATATATATATATATTATAGGGTGACAACACCCTATTCCTGTCTCCCAACTGGGCTCCTGTGTTGTCACCCAGTGATACACGCTTCTGATTGGGACTAAAAGTAGCTGTCTCAACACACACTGCACAGGCATGATTTCCTGTTGTCACCACCAGGACACCCCCCTTAGAAATACAATACAGCCATGGCTGGAGTGCATGTAGACAGTTTGCAGCACGGAGATGCAACAAAAGCTGGTAAAAGGTGAAAATAATTATTATAGCATGGATTTATATGTGCGCTAAAATCCATTGCTTCTCTGAAGAGCGATCCGTATTCAGGTTGCTTTTCAGAGGCGATAGACAGACGAGGAGGGGGCGATGTGATGCCTCCTCATTGCTTGTTTTAACCCGATTTTTTGCAAACAAACATTCAGGGCGTTTACACCGATTTTCCATTGGTCTTAATGAGTAGCTGATCGCGATATGTTGGGTAGTTTTTTGCCATAGGTGTAAAGCATCGCAACCATGACATGTAAACACCCTTCTGCTGCTAGTTGCAGCTTAAGGGGGGTGGTAAAAACATCGGATATTGTTACTGCTCCTCAACTGCATGTCTTATGATTAGAAAATAACTGCTTTCTGGTTCTGAGTGCTCTAGGAAACGAAATCGTATAGAGTTAGGCACGTCCTGTACTATCACTAGGAGTTCGCCTCTGAGTGTATATTGTGCTATGTACAAGCTTCTTCATGATACCAACAAGCACTAAACACTGCCCACAGAGCAACCAAACCACTGCAGCCTACTGCGCATGCGCAGCTTTGGAACGCAGGAGTTTGTCGGGGCGTGATGTCGTCATCAGAGTCCTTGGAAACGCTGGTCGCCTGGAAACCGGGGAGCTGGTTGTGTTGCTAAGGAGCGCTGCTGCCGCCTGTCCGAGGAATCTGAGACCTGCAGCTCGGAGATCTGAGGAGACGGACATGGACGCCACTACGAAGCCCCTGAGGATCCCCCCGAACATGGCTGTGTATGCGGAGGAGCACAACGTCTTCCTTATCATCCAGGTGACACAAAGAACTACAACTCCCAGCCAGACAGACCTCAGGGGAGTCCTCTCATGTCTGCTAAAGATTTTACTCACACACAGTTATAGGAGAAGTTTCTGTAAATTCTCAGTGTGGGGAAAGATCGGGACCTCCGACAGCTTTGTATGGCTGTGTGCCCATTGGGGGAGGGGCACTTCCGGCGTCCATGACAGTGTTGTCACCGAGACCGGAAGTGAACTTCTTCTAAGAAACAGCTTTAGTCTGGAAGAGCAGAACCTCTGTCATTGTTTTATTTACATCTGTGTCCCCAATCCTCACTCCTCCTCCTCACTTCTACTTCTACTCCTCCTCCTCACTTCTACTCCTCCTCACTTCTACTCCTCACTCCTCCTCACTTCTACTCCTCACTCCTCCTCCTCATTTCTACTACTCACTCCTCCTCACTTCTACTCTTCACTTCTCCCCCTCACTTCCTACTCCTCACTCATCCTCCCCACTCCCCCTCCTCACTCCCTCTCCTCACTTCTACTCCTCACTCCTCCTCCTCACTTCTACTCACTCCTCCTCTCACTTCTACTCCTCACTCCTCCTCCTCATTCTACTACTCACTCCTCCACTCACTTCTACTCCTCACTCCTCCTCCTCACTTCTACTCTTCACTTCCCCTCCTCACTTCTACTCTTCACTTCCCCTCCAACACTCATTTCTACTCCTCACTCCTCCTCACTTCTACTCTTCACTCCCCCTCCTCACTTCTACTCTTCACTCCCCCTCCTCACTTCTACTCCTCACTTCTCCCCTCACTTCTACTTTTTACTCCCCTCCTCCTCACTTCTACTCTTCACTTCTCCCGCTCACTTCTACTCCTCACTCCTCCTCCTCACTTCCCCTCCTAACTC